>VXAL01014678.1:130334-154324 GCA_013399475.1 Chauna torquata | reverse complement strand
AGAGAAGAGAAGAGAAGAGAAGAGAAGAGAAGAGAAGAGAAGAGAAGAGAAGAGAAGAGAAGAGAAGAGAAGAGAAGAGAAGAGAAGAGAAGAGAAGAGAAGATCAGTGGTGATACTGACCTAGTAAAAGGTTTGCTGCATCCAGTCTGTTTTCCCAGGATTACTACAGCGTGCTGATTAAAGAGATTGTGATGATCTCTTTAGAAGAGATTTATCCACTGTGAGTGTGTGCATGCGAATACCTCACTGCAAGCAGCTGGAGAAAAGCTGTAGTCAGATAATGCCAGATCCAAGAGCAAAGTATTTGGGATGAGTAACAACAAATCTCTTAGAAAGAAAAGAACGTCTAACCAGATGCCACTAAATCTTGGCTAGGTAGTATTTCATCTGACAAAGCCCAATTCCCATCTGGCAGGAACAGGCAAAGCTCCAGTGATCAGCTGAAGAGTTGGCTTGTATGCTACAGAAATCCCATCCTTCTCTTTCTGCAGGAAACTTAGCAAAGTGGTAGAAGTGAGCTAATGACTATTATGGGTTGAGGCAGGTTGCCATAAATTGGCTTTCAGATTGGCCTTCACGAGGCCCTCTGGAGCTGTCATCACATCTTGTGCACAGCACATCAGACCGTTGCAGCAGGTCACATTAGATCTATGATGTTGCAGTGGGGGAGCAGGGGGAAAAATCCACACCCATACCCCATACTTTTTATACTACTATTAGCCCATGCATTATTTCAGCCTTAAAAAAAAAAAAAAAAAAAAAAAAAAGCATTTTAAGATTAAATGTCATACTAAAGTGATGTCAAGCTCACCTCAAGATGAAAAAAGAACACGGCAATTTGCATCATTGCCACCACAAAGCAACAGAAGGCCCATGCCAGGCAGTGTGGTGGCAGGAATCCCGAGCAGGGACCCTGGCAGTGGATGTGCTGCTCCATGCTGGCCCTGAGAGCAGCTGCAGCTCTGTGCAGGCACTGAGACACGAGCTGCTCTCGCGGTGCTTTCCCTGTGATCAAGATGCTTTGCCCGGTTAATTGGTACCCTTGGAGTCACCAGGGGATGGAATGTTTTAAGTCAGGCTGTTGCAAAAACTTGGACTTCTGAGCAGACCAGTGACAGCTGGTTATCTGTGATAATCTCTTCTGGCGTAACTACTTGGGGAAAAGGCCCCTTTCAACTCTGGGTGCTGAGACCAGCTCCAGCAAACGTTGCCACAGTGGTTTAAGACATTTCCTTTATCTTTCAGCACACCCAGACAGGTGGGGCTCACCACTGCTCCTCAGCTATCCATCTCACAGCACAGGGAGCTAGCCTGAGACCAGGTGGGATCACACTGAGGGAGGCTGTGACCTGGTGCGGTAGGTGTCCACCACAGGGACAACAAGACCAGCCTAGGGGATCCCCACCACCCCACCACCACACTGCCAGGGCCAGCACACCTGTTCAGGGGTGATGAAGAAGGGGGCTGTGCTGCAATGTGATTCAAGTGAACTGAATCACATCATAGAATCATAGAATGGCTTGGGTTGGAAGGGACCTTAAAGCCCATCTAGTTCCACCCCCCCTGCCATGGGCAGGGATGCCACCCTCTAGATCAGGTTGCTCAGGGCCCCATCCAACCTGGCCTTGAACACCACCAGGGATGGGGCATCCACAACTTCCCTGGGCAACCTGTTCCAGTGCCTCACCACCCTCTGAGTAAAGAATCTTCTCCTAACATCCAATCTAACTCTCCCCTCTTCTGGTTTAAAACCATTCCCCTTTGTCCTATCACTGTCTGCCCGTGTAAAGAGTCCCTCTCCATCTTTTTTACAAGCGCCCTTCAAGTACTGAAAGGTTGCAATGAGGTCTCCCCAGAACTTTCTCCAGGCTGAACATCCCCAGCTCTCTCAGCCTGTCTTCACAGGAGAGGTGCTCCAGCCCTCTGAGCATCCTCGTGGCCCTCCTCTGGACCTGCTCCAACAGGTCCATGTCCTTCTTGTGCTGGGGGCCCCAGACCTGGATGCAGCACTCCAAGTGGTCAGGGTTGAAAATAACTCTGTTGAAGTGAAGGTGGCATCCGTCACCCACACCTGGTCATGGCCTGGTGCTGCCGGTAGTGGTGGCTGCGTGACCGAGGGGGTGGCTGGTAGGCTGCAGTGTGAGACCAACAGAGAAACAGCAGAAACCAACAGCTGCCATGTGGAAGTCAAGTTCACTTTATAAGGAAATATAAATGCACAAAACAATGATTCGGTAAAGCTCTATTTAGCCAATTAGTTACTTCAGCCTTTCACCAGGAAGACTACTTGGCTGGAGATTTCCTTCACCACCAGCACCCAGAGGCAACGTCACCCTGACCACGCTGAGTGCTGCGGCACGCAGCTCTTGCTGTTTGAGGTTCAGTGACCCGGTATTGGTACCTGCAGCTCCTGGAAAGTCCCACTCAGTAGGTGTGCTGGAGCACTGGTGTTACCCGCAATGGAGGCCACTGACAGCCCAAAGAGCACAGCCACTTCCGTTACAAAAACCAGAGAGATCCAGAAGAAATGCTCATGAGCAGCTTCCGTGCAGCAGCCTAGAGGCTCATTCACACCTCAAAACAGATGGACACATGGACCCTGTCCTCTCACGGCTCCTATGTTTTGCTCCTGTGCTTTTGATACCTCTCACTCCTGGGTAGCTCTAGCCATGGGGATAGGCTCCTCTGAGGCTGTGAATCTTGCTGGTGGGGGCTTGTCCTGGTTTCTGCTGGGATAGAGTTAATTTTCTTCCTAGTAGCTGGTATGGTGCTGTGTTTTGGATTTTTGAAAATAGTGGTGATAACACACTGATGTTTTGGTTGCTGCAGAGCAGCGCTTGCACAGAGCCAAGGACTTCTCTGCTTCTCGTGCTGCCCTGCCAGCGAGGAGGCTGGGGGTGCACAAGGAGCTGGGAGGGGACACAGCCAGGACAGGTGACCCAGAATGACCAAAGGGATGTCCCATACCAAGTGGTGTCATGCTCAGCAATAAAAGCTGGGGGGGTTGAGCTGGGGGGGCTGCTGCTGCTTGGGGTCTGGCTGGACATCAGTCAGTGGGCAGTGAGCAACTGCATTGTGCATCACTTGCTTTGTATATTCTTTTATCATTGTTATTGTTATCGTTATTTTCCCTTTCTTTTCTGTCCTATTAAACTGTCTTCATCTCAACCCATGATTTTTTACCTCTTTTTTTTCTGATTCTCTCCCCCATTCCATTGTGGGGGAGGAGGGGAGTGAGCAAACAGCTATGTGGTGCTTAGCTGCCTGCTGGGTTAAACCTCAGCAGGGCTGAGGGGTCCTACTCCAGCCTTGACCTGAGCATTGGGATTCTCCCTTAAGGTGGGAGTTCAAACTCCCTCGGTCTGAGCAGGGCTTGGTATTCAGCTCACCAGCGTCCTAGGCAAGGGTCCTAGCCACCAGGCATGACTTCCCAAACATGGGCACCCTCCCTCTTCCCCCAGGTACAATTTCTAGCTCTATTGACTCCAGACAAGACGCTCTCCTGATCACTGCAGATTTGCCCACCTGCTTGTGCTACCTGGTGGCAAAGCTCAAGTGTAGGTGATGTGCCCAGACCAAGCAAAACACCATCCCTTTCTGTCCAGATCTTTTCTGCAGCCCACGCTTTGCACTTCTGGGTCCCCACAGCAGAACCCCACAGTAAATCTGTCTTCTGACTCCTTTCACGCTTGTTTCTAATTACAGGGGTGTAAGCAGGATGTCCCAGGACAGGACCAGGGCTCCATCGGCCATGTGCTGGCCGCTCCCTGCCCCCTTGCCCCCATGCCCCAGGTGAGCTCCCAGTACGTGCTGTAGCAGGGCTGGGCCAGCAAGCTCTGCTTCAGGCCTTCATCATCATCATCATCATCATCATCATCAGAGCCTCTAGGCCAGCAGTGGGTCCAGGGCAGCATTTTGCCTTATAGACGGTTGCTCAGTCTGGATTTGAAGGCCAGCAAGTTTCTTTACCACAGCTAGGATCTGAAATGGTAGATGTTTTCTCTGGGAAGCAGGGCCTGAACATAAAAATACTTTAAAAGAAAGCAGTTTTTCTTATCTTCTAGTTCAGGGAGAGCAAATGATTTACAATTACCTTTGTCTCCTATATTAATGAGACATGTTACTCTATCCATAGCCCCTTATTCATTTCCACCTTCTATGTTGACCACTCCTTAATTCTGAAACCCTTAATTATGACACCTGGCAACTCTTCCCTGTACTTACCAAAAGCTTCTTTTCAGAAAACTGAACCGTGGCACTTTCTTTTCCTCTTACTTGTACTGATACAGAAGAAATTCACATCTGCTACCAAGCCATGTGATAAAAGGAGACCCTTGCAAAAAGAATCTCTAACACTGAATACAGAATTTTGTTAAGCTAAGAAAAAGAAAAATAAAAACAACATATAATTAATACTATTTTGCCTCTCTCCATGCTCCTGCCAGGGACATACCCAAATTACTCCCATCTGCCACCCTGCTGCAAATTTAAAAGTGGCAATAATCCATAGATCCTTGCAGTTATGATTAATTCTATCTGGGAAGGAAAAAACCTCAGAATTCAATGAAGAAGTTACCACATACAAAAGAGATGTTGCCTAATAGTGGCCCGCTTTTATTTTATTAGAACTATAACACTGAAATTAGTTGTAAATGTTTTGAGGTCTGCCTTTGATCTTCATAATACATGTGGTGAGAATTGGACAAATGGGTAATTGTCTCCAGCTGGAGAAAAAGTAGTTGGAAAAGAAGCCATTTCGGGATCCTCTGTAGTTGCTTAAGTAAATCCTAGGATTAGGGACATGCAAGTTGTACTGGGGAAGGAGGCAGAGGAGATGGACTTGGACTGTTGAATAGGAAAAAAAAAAAATTAGGTGGACCAGAAACTGAAAATGCTTCATTTTAATTAATTTCAAGAAAATGGAACACTCAGTTTTAGCCTTTTCTATCTGCGGTGAAAGCGAATGACCGAGTTCAGAGCTGCAGGTGGGGTATACCTATCCAAAAGGTTTGTCAGAGCTGGTACTAAGAGGGCGAAGAGACACAGCGGAGAGCTGGCTTTGGAGGCCTCCTCTGCTATGTCAGAGCGGACCTGTGAACGGCGACCTCCCTGTGAGCAGTGTCTGTTAATCACTCCCGCATACCATTCTGAGTGGAGTTATCCCAGCCTCACCTGATGAGCGTGTGCTAGGATCTGCAATATTTCAGTATTAATTTGGGCCCAAATGAGTAACACTTCCTAGAGGAACGTTTTAACCAATAGGCTATAGAGTATTGTTTCCTTCTGCAGTCCAAACTAAAATTTTTTGTAAAGTACACCTGTCCTGCTTGCTGAGCAAGGGGAGCCCTACCTCCAAATGCTTTGTTCCTCAGAGGTGAAGAGAAGGTGACGGCTCCAGCCAGCTTGTGTAAGAGACCCTAGTCCTCTTGCTACTTGTTGTGAGTGGTGCCCTAAATAAATCCTTCAGGAGTCCAGCCTAAAAAATCTGGGGAATTCAGATCAGAGTTTAGATAGATAGGCCCAAACTGCACTTCTTAACAAATAATTTGCTCCCTATAAACACTCATTAGGATCCCAGTTAGGATGCTGCAACATAATCTCTGATTTCCCTACCGCTGGGAGCTAACGAGGGCATGCAAATAATATTGGGCTAATACTGCATCGACTCCCTCCTGCACCTATCATGCCACGGCTCCAGGATGCATCTAACTAAACTAAACACGATTCCTTTTGTCTATTAGTGCTAAAACAGAAGTACCTTTGGAACAGCAGAGGTGTGTTATGCTCTGTCACACTCTATTTTTCAGCAGGATTACAGAAACACCACCTCCAAGACTACTAGCAGTCAGACTGGCATTCTTCCAAACAGGTTTTATTCCACAACCACATCCTCTATGCTCCAATTTTTGGTGCTATGCCTGGATTTCATGAATGCAATAACAAAACAAACAAACAAACAAACAAAAACTGACCATGCTCTCTAATCACTTCACAGGCTGTCAGCAACAGAAAACAAGCTGGAAATATTTTCATTTGTTCCTCTGGTTTCAAGTGCATTAGGGAAAGATCTTGCCCCATAGGAACAGGGGAGAGATTGTGGAGCTGGAACATATTTATGGACTGCAGGGAGCTGTTTGCAATTATTATTTGTAGAGCATACCATAATGGAACTACAGTGAAGTGGTTTACTTGTGGTTCAAAGACTGGGTGTTACTCATACTTTATACGTGGTAGACACTATGAGGTTGACTTGGGCAGGAGCCATCAATCTACTTCTGACTGCCTGGTCTCATAACATGCATGATACAGCCATGGAAGACTGCACAATAGCCAGTCAGGGCCTGGAATCTTTTCTGCCTCTGAGGAGGGATTTCCATGCTTGGGCATTTGTGGCTAGATGCAGTTCCAGTCTCCTGGATGCAGGGCCAATGAGCTGGACTGAAAGTCAGAGGTTCAGCTGTCCTCCTGGCGATACTACTTGTCTGTTAATAATGGAGGACCTCAGAGTAAGTCCCTAGGAGAAAATAAATAAATAAATAAAGCTCATAAATCTTCAGACAATTTTAGAGAGGAGACGGGAATATACAGAAATTCACTATTAGCTTATACCTTTCCTTGCAGGTAGTGATTTTCAAATGCCAATTCTTGCTATGTTCTCTGAGTAACTTGGGAGCTCAGTTACTCGTGGTAATTGCAAATACATAACTCAATGTTTCTTTTTTTTTTTTAATATTTTTTTCCTAGTCTGATACTTGTTCATGTCTATTGGTGTCCTTTTTCAATGCTATCTATAATGACTGGTTTCTTTGGCAGAGAGGGAGTGGAAGGGAGACTCGGTCAGCAGTAAATTCCCCACAGCATGGCCTCAGAGAATGTGCACCCTGTTATGCACGAGCATCGACTACAGCTGCTCTCGCCACCATCGCCCTGCATCTGGCCACAGGGTCCTGCAGTTTAGCTTGCAGTCCAGAAATACAATCGTACCAAAAGGAGAAACTAACAGCAGAATGTAGGGATGAGACTGCCATCTGTCATGTAAGCCCACTCCTGTTCTGTCCTTTTTCCCATGGAAAGATCAGGGGTCAGATGTGTTGTGAAACTGCTCTTTAGGTGCTTCATTTGGGCCTTCGCTGCTTGTGCTGTGATCTTATAAGAACAGCTCATACCTAAAGGCTCAGCGATTGCAATTCCTGTCTCCCAGGGCTTGAAGCAGCCTTGCTCTGCTGCTTGCACTTTTAGGTAGGCTGCTGGTAACACAGCAGACCGGCACAACTTCGGCTCCAACGCCTACAGCCCTGGCTTATGGCTTTGCCTGGCTTTTGAGTCACATCCTGGCATGTCTGCTCTGGTGTACTTCGGATGCGTAATTCATCCTCAGCCCCCACGGTGATAGTAACACTGGGAAGATTACACAAAGTTTCATAGCCTTCCCCGACACAGCTGTAATGCTTGTGTTCTCCCAGCGACATACAAATACCCACAGACCAAAGTGACCTGCCCCATAGCAGATAATGCAAGGAAGCATATAAGAAACAGGACAAGGACAGAGTGATGTTTTTCTCAATACATGCTCCCAGCTTCAGGCAATCACTGATTTCTTGAGCTGGAGATGGCATCCAGGGTCTCAGGTACAGTAAGTCTCAAAGCATTTATCGCTTGTGAGCATATTGCACACTTTCTAGGACTAATAAATACATTTGGCCTCCATAATAGCCTGATAACCAACTCCACAAGGTGCCTATACATTGGACACATAAACTCACTATGTGTTTGTCTTAAACCTGCAACCTGGTAATTTCCTGGATCTTACGTTATGACGAATATTTAATAATAGTCTTACAATCATCTTCTACACACCATTCCAACTATTTTATAAACTTCTATCATGTCTGCTCAGCTGTCTTCATTTCCAAGCTGATGAGTCCCACACTATGTAATCTCTACTTGCAAGGAAGCTCTTAAAGTCTCTTACAAAATTGTTGTTTTTCTTCAGTTATACCATACCTTTTCTTAAAGTTACGTGATCAGAAGTAAACATAACACCCAAGGTACAGGAGCACTGGGTGTTTGTATATGGCACAGATTTTTTTTTTCTCTTCTTTTCCTCTTATTTCCAATAACATTTGTCTATTGCTGAAATCAATGATTTCAGAGAACTTTCTCCAGTGACAAGATCTTTGCTAAATACCAATAACCAATTTAGAGCTCACTGTTCTGTCTCTGCAACAACGCATTTTCCTGCCTGTCCATATTACTCTGCATAGCTGACATGCCACTGTCACGTCACAGCATGCCTCAGTGACAGCTGTCACTTTGGTTCCTACCCATGCTTACTGAATTCTCTTACAGCTGTTTGCATTCTTCTTTACTTTTGACTTCCTAGGTGATTATTTATCTTTCCAAAGCACTTATAAATACATGGAAGAGCACAGGGCTCCACACTGCGAAACCTCACTGCTACCCTCCTTCTGTCAAGGAAATTACCCATTTACTGTTACCTTTTCTTCCTATCTATAACAACTCATTAACTCCCAGGAGGACCTTTCCTCTTACTCCCATAACAACAGATGGAAACCAAGCCTAGTTTCCAAGCAAAAGGGAAAATACATTATTAATAGCTTTTCAGAAAACCAACTGTGCTGAATTATTTGCATGTTTACAGAAATGCCAAATATGGGGTAGCTTCTGTACCAGGAGTGACTGGTTTAGGACTTTAGTCTGGAAAAAAAATGACTTAAAGGGTTATGACAGAAGTCTAAAAAAATCAACAGTGTTGTCACATAGAGGACAACAACGAAACACCTGTCTCACTATTTCCTCAAAGTGAAGGACTGGAATGAAGCTCAAGTGAAGCCACCGGAGCGAGGCTCAGCACAAGCAGTAGGAAGTGGCTCACCAAGCAGTGGCAGTACATGACGGGAATGCTAAAACTTTGCAGGCTTCAAAGGGAAGCTGGACGAGTACACAGAAGCTAATGCATCAAGGACACAAAAACCATACCCAGCTACAGCTGTCCCCAAAACAAATACTGCTGATAGCTAGGTGACTATTAGGTAGAAACTACTGCTGTACAAACAAGTGTCACATCCTGTAGTGATAGGACAAGAGGGAAGGGTTTTAACCTGGGTGGCATCCCTGCCCATGGCAGGGGGGCTGGAACTGGATGGGCTTTAAGGTCCCTTCCAACCCAAGCCATTCTATGATTCCATGATGTGATTCAGTTCACTTGAATCACTTTGCAGCACAGCCCCCTTCTTCATCACCCCTGAACAGGTGTGCTGGCCCTGACAGTGCGGTGGTGGACAAGGTGGTGGTAAGGTCCCTTCCAACTCAAGCCATTCTATGATTTTACGATCCCTAAGTAGACATGGACCGCACCATAACTATACATCACTCAAAGAAAAGTTTTGTGATACCTCTTTAATAGGTCATTGTAAGCCTGAAGTATCAACTCATCTGAATCTGCAAGTGTTTTAGGGTTTTCATCTCTCCCCAAGCACTCTGACAATTTGCAATCCGATTGCCCTTCTCTAATCCTATAACAATGTAAGAAACCCATGAGATCACCTACAGATACTGAACCTGTTCTGCAAGGGAAAATTCAAAGCCTTCTACACATAAAACCCAAACAAAAATGACATTTAAGACCTAAACTGTTACTGAATGTGGCAGCAGACATCTTTGCAAGCGAGATCCATAGAGTTTCAAGGGCACAAACCACAAAAAAGTTGACTCCGCTGATCTCTCTTAGCTCATTAGAAGTAGAAATAAAAGAAAAAAAAATCAGTGAATTGTTTTATTTTTAAATATTTTTAAAGATTCTCTCTCCCTCTTCCCCCCCGATCATATATTCTCAGAGAAAGGGATGTCTTTGGTTTAAATCCTTAGTAACAGCAACTGGGGCACAGAGATGTTTTGACAAATACTGTCTCTAATTAGATCACAAATTTCAGAGAGCAGGGAATGTACCTTTTTCTGCCTTCCGTGTAAGGCAGAACCTATTTGCATTTAACTGCTAGTAAATAACTCTCATGAAAATTTCAGCTGAATAGCAGGAGCAATGACTCAGGGCCAAAAAATGTCTTTGCTGCATTAGCAGTAATCCCCACAACATGTTAAGAAGGCTACGCTGGAGATGGTCATGCAGGAAACAAATACCTTACGCCTAGCTGGATCAAGGCTGGGTGCAACCACAATCTGGACAGCACCCTCAACATACATGCATGATGTTGTCCAATGATAGTCAGGGGAAATTATGCATGAGGGTACATTTCCTTTTAGCCCCTATTATTTGCTAATAATGATTTCAGAGTCTTAACTTATTTCACCCCCTTCCCTCCTCTCCTGACCTATAAGGTTCAGCGTATGATGTTTCATTCTGTTAGGAAATCAAAGCAAAGATCTAGAAAGTCTTGTCCGTCAGAATAGATGGAAATTTCAGTTCCTTCTCATGCCCAGACAGTGCTCTGACAGAACTGCTCAGTGGATTCAGAAAATGTTACCTTCCTCTTCTGGGACAGAGTCCTCATCTCATGCCCTCCTATTTTGAGAGCCACCATAGCACATACATTGGGAACAAGTGTGAAGAGAGGGAACAGCAAAAATCATACAGAGCCCCCAGTGTTTTCTTGCATCCTCCTTCCACTTTGGGAGATTATTGGCAACCAGGAACTGGGTCTATGCAAAGCACGTTACGGATCTGACTCCCCGAGGACCTTGCTAGACTTGAGCATGACTCCACCTTTGGCCTCTGCCACAGAGTGGGAATCACAGGCTGCTCTGCACAGCATCGTTAGGGGACAGGGCAGCAGCCGTTAGAGCTCACCACACCTAAATAGCCGTTTTCTCTTGTCCCACTACGGTATACTCCTTCCCCCCTATCTCCACCCATCTAAATCAACCAGGCCTATGGGCAATCAGTAAGCCAGACAGACCTTGCAATCGTCACAGTAAACATGCAGCCAACACCATCTCAACACAGGCATAACTCCTTTGATGTCAGTGACAGTGTGGCCTGTGTCAAAGCAGCAGGATTGACCCTGTTGTTTGGGGGCTGTGTAGGTGGAAAAGACAAGACCTGCAGTCGGAATCAAAGCCTGAAGAAAACGAATTGAGAAAGTATTCAGGAACAGTTCAAAGCCCTGTATGTGGGATGAAAGCCGACTTTTTTTAATGCGTCTAAGAAATGATTCAGTAATAGTTCATCCTGTGCAATGGGATCGCTGTAATCAATGTAAGCAGCATCCATGAGAGCCAATACAAATTAAGTACTGATCATTTAAATTAACTCTCTGCCTTTGGGCAGCCTTAGTTATGTACCCAAGTAAAAACTTATAACTGAGAGAAAAGTAAGTCCATCTTTCTTCATAAGCACAGTCACTGTAGCTAACTCTCATGCGATCTTGCTTCTCTGCTAAAAACACATGCAATCCCCTCAAAATGATAGAATTTCCCTCTTTCAGTGCTTGAAATCCACATGCAAAAGGGAGCTTTGAGATTTAGTAGCTCTCAAATTTCTTCCTTCATTTTGAGGCATGCATCATTGCTTTGACAGACTGACACTGAACTAACGCGGCATCGTTGTTTTCCCTTGTTTATTTCTGTCCTTCTAACTTAGGGCTTAGCCCTCCTTTCCCTGAGCCCAGTGGCCAGCTTTTCCTTACTTTCAGAGACCCTCCATATTTACATGCGGAAAATAAAATCTACTATGGGCAGGTTTGGTTTAATGCTCTTCAGATCAGTGAAGAGGAATATTGCCTCAGGGAGTGTGTAGTACCTTTCTGAAACACTGAAGATATTTCTAGACACACTGGTCTCAAAATGCACAGATGTATTGAAGGCTTTCAAGAAAGAGCAGGAAGACTACTCAGAGAATGTACTGTAGAGGGAAGGCTGGAAGCACGGGGGTTGCCAAGCTCTTCGGACAGCCTTGCTCCAAAGACTTCAGAGCTGTGGTCAAAGCAGGGATAAGCCTATGCTTTTAGGTTCAAATACCTTTGAACTCTGAACCAGCCTGGAGGGCAGTCCAAGTTTGAGAGATGTCTTAGCCAAGAGACAGAAGTTTTGACCTATGGGAATTACAACCTAATACTGTAGAATTTTGTTGGCCATGAGTACCTTATGCAATGACAGATTCTTAAGCCCATCTGCTTCCCCAGCCTGGTTTATATCTTGATGTATTTGTTTGGATGTCCTGAACTGCATAAGTCAGCGTGGACCTGAAGTAACACATGAAAAGCCAGAGGTAGGGTTGTCTCAAAGTCAGAAGCTCCAAAACTTCCTATGATTAAGACATTTCCACTTAGCTCCTATCAGTTGTCACCAAATCCTAACTACACTAGAAAAAAATAAGCATTGATAATTTTCATTCCCACTATTCCTACTTAGTGCAGAAACTGGTTTGCTGTTAGGACTTGGCAGCCATCTTGAAGAAATAAGAGGTTGTCTATCAAACTTCCTGTAACTATTTTGCCCTCTGAATAGTATTCACTAAAACCATTTTTCATCAGCTGAAAGAAGACTGGGAAACCAGTTGCTGACAGCTGCTGTTGGTCACTTTTTTGATGCTGTCTGTGTCAAAATATGCTTACCCGGAAGAAAGGGAAGACAGAAAGGATTCAGACAACTTGGGTGTAGGACTAGAAATTATACTGAGTAAGTTTGCAGATGATACTAAATTGGGAGGAGCTGTTGACTCCGTGGAAGGTAAAGAGGCCTTGCAGAGAGACCTTGACAAATTAGAGGGCTGGGCAAACACCAATCACATGAAGTTCAACAAGAGCAAGTGCCACATTCTGCAGCTGGGAAGGGGCAACCCTGGCTGTACGTACAGACTGGGGGACCAGAGGCTGGAGAGCAGCCCCGCAGAAAGGGATCTGGGGTTCTGGTCGGCGGCAAGCTGAACACGAGCCAGCAGCGTGCCCTGGCAGCCAGGAGGGCCAGCCGTGCCCTGGGTGCATCAGGCACGGCACTGCTGGCCGGGTGAGGGGAGGGATTGTCCCGCTCTGCTCTGCGCTGGGGTGGCCTCACCTCGAGCACTGTGGGCAGCTTTGGGCACCACAGGATAAGAAGGACATGAAACTATTAGAGAGTGCCCACAGGAGGGCTACAGAGATGGTGAAGGGTCTGGAGGGGAAGACGCATGGGGAGCGGCTGAGGTCACTTGGGTTGTTCAGCCCAGAGAAGAGGAGATGAGGGGAGGCCTCATGGCGGCCTGCAGCTTCCTCACGAGGGGAGCGGAAGGGCAGGCACTGATCTCTGCTCTCTGGTGACAGCGACAGGACCCGAGGGAACGGCATGGAGCTGTGACAGGGGAGGTTCAGGCTGGGTGTTAGGAAAAGGTTCTTCACCGAGAGGGTGGTCGGGCACTGGAACAGGCTCCCCAGGGCAGTGGTCACAGCACCGAGCCTGCCGGAGGTCAAGAAGCGTTTGGACAACGCTCTCAGACATAGGGTTTGATTTTTGGGTGGTCCTGTGTGGAGCTGGGAGTTGGACTCGAAGATCCTTGTGGGTCTCTTCCAACTCAGGATATTCTGAGCTCAGCAGTTCAGCGGTCACAAGCTGCAGGCTCTTCAGAGTGCTGCTCCACACAGGCACTCACTGACTCAGGCCTTGTGATTAGATAGTGCTCAATTATCCAGTCCCCAATAACTCCGTAGGCCGAGGGGGAAGGAGGAGGAGAACAAAACAAACAAAACAAAAAACAGCAAAAAAAAAAAAGAGGTTGAAAGAAGTTACAGTACTATTTCTATCTGACCAGCTCTTGTCATGTTGGCTGGAGGAATCCAGTGTTTTTGTTGTTGTTGCTGTTGTTTTTTTAAAAGACACTGAAATGCAAAAAACAAACAAAAGCAAGCAAACAAACAACAACAACAACAACAAAACAGAGCAAGTCAGGACAGGATTCTACCCTCTAGGAGAAAATGGTGGTAAAACTAAAAGCTGGAAAGTCTTCACTGAAAACTGAAAACCAGAACAGATTAGTTTCAGTTCTTGAACTTTGACAGTTGCATGGATAAGCTCTTTTCTGATGGACGGTATTTTAAGAAGAATATTTGGCCAGATCCAAAATGATTTTCCAGCTCTCCTCTCTCCCTTCATTCCCAGCTGCTTTACTTATGCTACTCTTTTCCCAAATTATCTTTTTCTATGAGAAATTCCTCTAATTTCATGGGGAGTGGTGACTTCTTTGCTCTGCTTCCCAAGATCTTCAGAGGCAAGGGGATACACTATGTCCTAACTGACATGATAGGTCTATTACTTCTCCGTGATTAAGACGAAACGTAAGTATCAGTAGAGACCCAGACATCCATCCATTGCTGTACATTACTCTCTAGAAATCACTTCAGTAAACATCGTATACACATCACTCAACAAGGGAGGCTAAGAAAGCTTCTCTGCAAAAACACTGGAGCGAGCAAGCTGCCTGCCTAGGCCATTTGGTTATTTCATCCTTGGTTACACTGAGGTGCAGTGCTCCACTTGAATGCAAAATCTCCCTTGTATGGTCGCATTAAATATTCCCTATATACTGGCAGTTCCACCCTCACATACAAAATGCCACCGTTGAAGTCAGCTTTCATTCCCACCACTCCAGGGAGGTCAAGTGCTGCCTGAACACCTAAAATAGCCTTGTGTCTCATCTCTGCTCTGGAGGAGTTTCTGTCTGCTTCCAGTTTCAACTGGAGCCTCTCATGGTTTGGGAGACTGCACAGGAAAATAAAGAATTGTCTGCTTTGAATCCACCTAAAATACCTTTCTCTAAACTTATCAACACTTCTAATTTCCTCCCTTAACTGGTTAAGCTACAGTTAATTTAACGATACTTGTCCCCAGCTACACGCACATGTGGGATGTTGAACGCAGTGTTCCTTGCCCACGTCTATACTTGTAAACTAAACAGCGTCAGGCCCAGTCCTAAGCACTGGAGCACAATCCTCTAGACTCTGCTTCTATTAATATTTAAATTGCAGTAATGTAGTTACCATGGCATTGTGCAAAAGAGATTTGTTGTAACGTGTCTAAAATATCTCAGATAGAGGATATTTATTTGCTGTGGAGATCTGTTTAAAAATATTGCCTCATATTTTCAGTGCAACTGTGCCATAGTCCTGTTGGGAACTCTCCCATGTATATCTGTGAAAGGAGAAAAACATAGTAGCTATGACAGGAGTGTCACAAATTTCCCACCTGATTCCATGTACAAGAATATCAGCAAAACCCTAAGAGACAAGATAGATACTTTGCATTATATTGTCATTTGCATAAGAAGATAAAATACTTACATGTAAGCAAGTCATCTATTATGACCCCTACTGTATGCACTTCACTTGAGGTATAAAGTTGCAATATTTCAAAGGTTAAAATATATAAGAAAATACATTTACAGGAGAAATGTCAGTAAATTGTATGGACATAACATTCATTACTGAAATAAGGTGACATATAATTGCTCTTCTGAATGTTGAACTTTGTGTAATTGTACCTAATATAATGTAATTGTACATAATGCTCCAAGAGCTTGGCCCATTTCTACTCATACAATAGCAAAATTCTTGAAAAATTATAATACACAAACAATTCCATCCAAAACATCCAGACCCTTACTAACGTAGGCTAGAACAGTGGTACAGAAGCACACTGAGCGGTAGAAGTGGGATTTTTTTTTTTTTGTTAAAATGGCATTCCCCCCGCCTATCCCAAAAGATTTTTACAAGAGCATGTGCCAGCTCTCTGAACCCTCGTGCACTTTAATGTCCCAGCACTCCACATCTTTGAGTTCATGTAAATCCATTCTGTTCAACATGTGCCTATATGCAACCCATCTGCTATTGCCATTTTAGTGTGCATTCTCAAAGCTGTGCTCTATCTGTACAAATTTGTACATAGATCCTGATACGAACAGAAAAACTGTGGCATAGATACATGCACCCCACAAGAAATAGCCAGATGTTAAAATAAGAGATAATAAGTAGGAGAGACAGAACAGCTTTGGCAGAAACCGCTGTAGGGAAGGGAAGGGTGGTTCCAGGAATTGGGAGTATAAATTTTGATTAGGGCTGGGCTGGTATTTCCCACTTCAACTGCCTAGTTTTCTCTTTAATGAGGAAATGGGATTTTCACTTTTGCCCCACTCAATGAGTGATTAAGTGGAAACAAGGACTTGCCTTCATAGGTAAGCTGACCCAAATGTCACTTGGAAGGCATGCCCACGCTGGGAACAGTACTGTTTTAAACTCATACCTGATCTTGCTGTAAAGTGATTATACTTTAACTGAACGTAACTGTGAAAGAAAATGCAGCACTTATCTCTGCAACTGTTTCTTTCAAATGGTGAGAGAAAAATTATTCTTTTCTGAACAGCAACTGTGTTCAGGGTCAATCTTCATTCCTTGCAAATGCACTGCAGTCTGAAAACACTAAGCAAAGAAAGAATAGAAGTTGAGATCCTGAAAAACAAGGTCAGCAACAGATAGATATAGTTCTGAATTTACACTAGAAGTAGTATGGATGATTCACAGTCATTGCAGTTTTCATTCACTCATATAGAAATCTGCTTACTTTACTTCTGCATATGTGAGAATCTGCAAACGAGTGTGTACCACAGGATGCTCACAAGTATTTCGTACAGAAATGCCACTTAGAGTACAAACACAGGATAACGTGTGCTTTATCAACAGACAATTGCCAATAGGCTCCATGTAGATCAAGGATCTGGGCCAAATTAAAGAACAAAAGAGGAAGGAAGCTATACTAAAATACAGCTAACACAAGCACAGTCATCAAAGAGAGGAATGGGGCATAGAGAAAAAGTCTAAATTACAGGTTGGGGAATGGGTGTGGAAATTAGCAATACCCAGTTTTATAGACAGAATGACTTAAGAACAGCGTAGCAAGGTTTACATTTATCCATCTACAAAGTCTTTAAAATGTGGGGATTCTTTTTGCTCCAGTTGTGTAAACTACAAGCTTTGATAAATCTATTTTTTGCAGTTTGTACTATAAATTGTTCATTTTGGTGATATGATAGGACTGCTTCTTCAAGCTCGTCACAAAGAGTCAGTTGTTGAGCAAAATGGGCTTTGAAACAGAGATAATGATCAAGAGCTGAAGTTTATTAATAGATTTATGTGCTTTCATTCAGCTTATAAAACCCATACTTCCCAAGATCAGACAAAATATATTAGCTATGGACACAAGCCAAAAAAAGTATTTAATCTTTATGAAAGAGATAAAAAGATAAAACAACTAGTGAGTGATTCAGTTGAAGGATAGGACAAAGGGGAAAAACGACTCCAGTCAGTGAGCGCTGCATGCCTGTTCCTTATACCTTACAGCCAATAGCAGAATCACCAGGCTTGAGAGGTCCTCTCAAGTTCATTCATCCATTCCTCCTCCTCAGGCAGACTCCACTATACCTCTGTGGTTCCTGCAGATGTTTAATCTGACATCGCAAGTCTTTTGGTGGACATCACATAACCTCCTCAGGCAAACTGTTCTACTACTTGTAGACAAAATAAGAGAGTTTGCCCTTTATTTGAGTCTTTCTTCCTTCAAGTTCAAGTCTATTACTCATTTTCCCATCTAGGGGAAACATAAGGAACAAAAATATAAAAGGCTGCTGCAAAGGATGATGGAATATTTTGAGAACTGTTACACCCTCCCTCACAATTCTTCCTGAAGTGGCAATTTGAAATCATACCTACTTTGAGATCCATACATAAATGAACTACCTGAGTACAAAAATGTGTATATACATTTTACACACACTTGATACTTCTGCAGGGGAATATTTATAATTGTATTTCACTATTTTGTTCAGATACTAAAAGAGCCATGTGGTATAGTAAATTCTTTTACTGTTTTGTGTAAACTGGTGGATGCTCTCCATTTCAGACAATTAGCCACAGGAACACAGCATGCTTCTTGGTTTGCTAATAGCATTTTGGAAAGAACATTACACAAGTAATTTTGGTTCAATGTTTGTTCAATGACTAATAGCCTATCTGAAGTAAATTATATTACTGGTGGAATAAGAAAGTACTGAAGTATAGGTGACACATCAGATTCAGGTTTCTTGCTAGTATTTCACTCAAGTTTAACCACTAACTGGAGATTTATTTACAGTGAGCTTTCTTAAAACTGATCATCACCAATAAATTCTCAACCAAATAAAACAATCAGGGTTTCCACATTTGGTCACTTACCTTAGAGTAGGAACCTTAAATGTCAAAAAGGATCCCAGCAGCTGCTGAGCTTATAGGAATGGCAGTACTGGATCCATACTGATTCCTGCAGTATGGAAAATGGTACGGTTGACTGAAAAAAGGTTGATTTAATCAAAATGATACCTAAGAAATGCCTGTTTTGGTTGCATTATAAAGTTAATTGGTTGCAATGACATTGCGTTAATATGTCAGCTTCTATTGAAGCTCTCAGATCTTCCCCCAGATAGCTGTTCAAGGACATTAACTAGCTTTTTATCAATTTCAAGAATCTGAACATCCTTCATGCCAGGTCCCTAAGTGTACCAACAGGCCCTGCTACCTCTTCTCTCCTTGCCAAGGGTTTGGCCACCTATGCTCAAAGCCAGCTCTGATACAGTATAACCAAATAACTGGGGATCAGTCTGCTATGAGAAGAGCTGTGTGAGAAAGGGCTCTGAAAAGCCTTGCCAGAGGCTTTGCTTGGGAGCTGCATCACCCTTGGTCCTCACCTAAGCTGCGTTGCAGGTGTGCCCATGCCTACCCAAGTACCTCACTGATCCTGACCTGCTAAATTGACTTTGGCCCTGCCTTGCCATTTCAGACTTGTCAATCTGGTCCGCTGGTTGAACATCATTACCGTCAGATCATGTACCTTGCTCTTCTTGGTTACTGCAGGACTGCACCTCCTGTCAGGGAGGACACCGTCCCTTCTTGACTCGTTGTCACCCTGAGCTCCCAACTTGCCTTCCTTATACAGCGGCCGACCCTTGCTGCTTTCTGATACTTCAAAAGCAAGGCTTGCAAGGAATCATCATCCCTATTTCACTGAAGAGCTCTTGGACTTGAATGCACATCAGGCAGCTTGGCACAGCCTACCAATAGCTCATCTGTGTTCCAGAGTTCAAGTGCTGGACACCCTGAAGAACCACTCTTCTCTTAGCAAAATGCAAGCATCTAACACTTCTCCTGACTGAAGTGTGCAACATATAAAGAACACTGCCATCTTTCAAGCATTTCAGTCAGATCATAGACAGAAAATCCACTTTTCTGGGTATCACTGAGTAACCAGCTGCTGGTTCATGGGAAAAAGTAGCCTCAGATTAAATATTCATTCAATTAATTTATAAATTTTTAAATTATATATTATCTTCCTGCTTTAGAGATATGCTGGTTATCCATCTGCCTGGATCAGAATGATGTGTCCTTCTTTCAGGGATATAGCTGCAGCACGAAACCACCTTTGGCACTATAGACCCGTTTCTCATTAATCCTCTCTAGTCTTTCAAAATCTACATTAGCCACTGGTTATCCAGTAGAGCATGAATTCAGTTACAGCTAAGATGGAGATTGCACAGAGCTTTGCATCTGCTGTATCTTACACAATTGCCCTGTTCCACCGTGATCTAATGCAAGCCCTGAGCAATCAAGCGCACAAATGAAGAAACTGTTGAATGAAGAACCATCCACAAGGCAGGTGCTCCTGGGCAAAGACAAGCAGGAAGAATTTACAGTGCAGTACAACCTCCCTTCTTGAGAGGGCACATCACAACTGGTGAAGTTACATATGCCATTCACGGATATTCAGATTCTTGAGCCAACTCATGTTCTCATTCACAAATGCTGTCTGTGACCTCCAGCTTTCTAGGATTACTCTCCAGAATGGCTGGTGTTCATTCTTCACACTTCTATCTCTAGCTGGCCTTGCTATAGCAGTTTTGCGTGTATGTGTGTATGTATACACACACACACACACACACACACACAAGTACAGTTTATGCACATTGCACACTTACAGGCAAAGCCTGCAATGCTTTGGAAATCTCAAACAGTACAGACTATTTTCTAGTATGTTTTAAACAAAATAAGCTACTCAAAGTGCATCAAACTTGTCTTCCAGTTTCCATGTTTGCTTCCTAAAAAATTCAAATCACAGTCACAGTCCTATCCAGGCATTTCACTGCTTATGCGTAGTATATTTGAACACCATTTAATGTGTATCCCAAACATCCTTTATGTGAAATAAAGGATGACTGACAACCTCACTCCTGTAGGAAAACAGAACACACCACTTTACTGAGAATAAAGCTCATTTATGAAAGACAACTTTCTGACAGGTTGGAAACATGGAAATGAAGGCAAGTAAGTCTTACAACCTCCTGTGCTAAGCACAGAGTTTGCATGGTCCTTCTCTTTAACAGGATGAAGTATATTCCTTTAATCATACAGGCTCCAAACTAAATACATGATCAATATTATCATAATGAGGTACTCTGTAAGTGAATGAAGAATAAAACATACACCGATCTACACCAGTGTCAGTCACAAGATTCTCAAAGCAGAAGACTTTTTTTTTTAAAAGCTGAAAGTTAACCATTTCAAACCTAGTTCACTATTATCCCCAGATCTTATTCCTTTTTACAGCTCTTGACAGCCAACAAAATCATTGCTGAAATAAGGATGCCTTATACCATAAATGCTCCTCTAGCTCTTGATCAAGCCTAATGGAATTTAGGCTTACTATGAGAAGGAGCAAACACCTCCAAACTCCTGTTCTTACAGTGCCAGTTCTGTCCATCTAATCCCTAATTCTCCTTGTATCAACCAGAACGGTGGTAAATTTCCACAATTAATCTTTCCACACTCAGTACAGCCATGTATTTGAAGCTAACATACCTGAATTGCATGCAGATAATTTCTAAGAGATAACACAATGCAGACTCATTGATTCTTGTTGGATCCAAAGCGCACAGTTTCTTGGATTTAGCAAAAAAGACAATTTATAAAACCTTCTAAAAAGCAATAAACATAACTCCTTTAAGATCAAAGGTAAAAATTAATTTCTTTGCTCAAGTACTGAGCAACTTCTGTAAGTGAAGGGTTTGTAAGATTTAAAAAAAAAAAGAGATGTTCTTCCTAGCAACAAGCGTTCTGTTGGTAATCAAAAAGAAGACGGACAAAATAATTATTTCCTTAACATATGTTCTAGGCAATCCAAGAACATAGAAGACAAAGTCAGTTTTTTTTAAAAACACAGTCGTATGTCATTCTTCAAGAAGCATGAAAGAAAAATTTGTTGTGTCCTTGTAAAGATAAGTTTTTAGACAAAATTTACCCTTGATCTTGTATCTATGAAGTCACAAATACAGATTTCAGAAAGCAAAAACCCACTTCTCTTAAGCTAAAAGACAGGCAGCCTCACTGTATACACAAATTCTTATATAGAAAACATCCAGGGTTACACAATAACCAGTTGCTGGTGATTTCTGCATAACTACAGTTCACTCTAGAGTTTTTAACATACCATACTCATAGTGTCCCTCGGACAATACTTACACTTTCATAAACTTCGCAGTAATTAAGACAGGATTTAGCAAGCTCTGGTTTCCGTTCATCAGTGAAACAAAAGACAAATACAATGGTACTGCAAAGTCCCCTTTTCAAAAGAAAAACGAGAAGAAAGAAGTTCCTCAAAAAATAACATAAATCAATGAAACCGTCGTCCTCTTCCATGTTTACTCTTGAGGTGACCAGCAGAACGCCTAAGAGTTTTCCTTTCTTGACGATGTTGTTTCTCAGCTTCCTGCTGTTTCTTTTGCTGCTCTGACTGGAATATTAAAAGAAAAAAAGACTCAGGTTCTTGTAAACTTACATATCACCTCATTGTTCAAGTACTTATATATCAAGTTAGAAATCTCTTAGGGAAATCTGGAAATGTTACTGTAAATGGTCCTACATTACCTTGTCTTATGCTGTACCTACTGGTTCTGGCTATCCCCAGACTTTATCGCTCAGATGGAAACCGATCTCTAACAATAGACTAAAATTATAATCTGGAATTTAGGTTTTAATGGCCTTAAGAAGGTAGACCAGAAATTCAGACTATTTAGTACCTACTCTGGTTAACTAGTATTACCACTTTCAATATTTGCACAAATGTATTTTAAAATGACAGACAGGACAATTATTTAATTTTGCTGAAATATACAGGTTTTCTAAAATTTGTCCTTAGAATTTCTTGGAAGAGTTTGATATGCTGTATACAATTCTAGGAACACTTTCTACATGAAAATAATTGAAAATCTCTGCTACTGTGGCACATGCTCTATTAATGTTTTTCCTCTTCATCAAAAATGCACCGAAAGAGTTTAATTTACATACTGCACAGACGAAAAAGCTCTTAGAGCCATAAACTTCTATTTTCTTCGGAAGACTAAGCATAAACTGGAACTAGCAGGCTTGAACTATCCACACTCAGGCAAATGTCCATGCTATAAAATACTCCAGCAATTACAGTGATTTCCACTGTAGGTAGCAACAAACCCACAGCCATATCATGGTAATAAAAGCTAGTGGCCTTTAGACTTTTATTGACTCCTGTTTCCACTACAAGTAGGGATCAAGAAATCCACTATGTGAAAACGTAAGTAGCTTCCTTCTGTCTCTAGACATCATCCGAAACAGTCTTGAGAAATCTTACTTAATTTAATGTTTCCTGATACAGCTAGTATGCTGAAATTGAATGATCTTGATTTTCATTTGAAGCACTGTTAAAAAAAAATCCTCTGTATCTCCCTAGTACTTTAAGTACTTGGGCAGTTTACAAAACCTTTGTATCTATATCTGTATTTGCTCTGATAAAGCATGCTGAAATTAAAAACCAGGTTGCCACACTGTAGGAACCATACTAAAATCCCCTGAAAACTACATTGTAAAATATCAATGATAAAATTTCACTGCAAGATCTGTCAGTGGTTGCTGGGCATTTGGGGGAGGGGGGGGCTGCTAATATACCACGACCATGACTGCAGTGCAACAGTTAAGTTAAGTCTCAATTCCACTGACTCACAAGGTCAAATGATACCAGTCCCATGAAAGCACAACTCTTTCCTAACTAGATCTTGCTACTTCTAAATACACCCGCATGTTAAGGACAGGGCATCACAAAGCAAGAGATGATAATCAAATACTCAATACCCTTTTTGGCTTGCCAACTTCATTCTCCTTATCCTCTGAAAAGGAGTGTCAAAACAAAGCATACTGCAAGGTGTGACTTCGTCCTAGCTCTCCCTCTCCATTCCTTGTGACTTTATGTAGATACATTATTTTTCTTTTAATTAGACTTTTAAAAATCTTTTGAATGCAAATGAGCACAACTTATGTATTTTAATAAAGCAACATCAGTTAACAGCCAGAGAAAAAACTCCATATACATTATCAGTAAGGAATTAAAAAACTCAAAGTTATAGCACATCTGATGGAATCAAGTAAAAACGGCATTCTGAACTGTCATATCTCCATTATCTTCCTCCTTACGCCCAAACCTTCACAAAACTGTTAGTGAAAGGTGAGTTCATTGTTCATCATCAATTGCAAGAAACCCTGTGGCTCAGCACTTTCTAATTTAAAGCTGCTATGAAAGAGGCTCTGCTTTAAAAGCCCTGAAAAGCCTCTCTACTTAGCTGCAAGACACCAACATATCAGTTACAGTAGTTGGTAAAATCCCCCGAATGGCTATCCTGCACAGCACTGCAGAGGAATTTATGACTTATTTAACAGTCAACACGCTTTAAATTCCAGAAATACAGGAATCAAACCCAGATGAAACAGTCAATAATCAAGTAAAGTAAGTAATGTAGAAAGAGAGCAATAAATTTGGCTATTTAAAAATTTTATTCAGGCATATCCAAAGTGATCACTTAACTATTTTTTTGTATTATCAGTTTTACTGATGAGAAGAATATTTGACCACTGGTAAGGGAGGAGAAATTTATTATAGCACAAAAA
>VXAL01014678.1:49395-126271 GCA_013399475.1 Chauna torquata | reverse complement strand
TCTTCAATTTTTTCCCCTTTTTTTAAAAAAAAAACATTTTACATTACAACCCATCTGGGCATCTACTGCACAAAGGGTATCTAACCTAAGAAACCCTAATTACACATCACACCTTGCAAAATATTCTGCACAGAACTAACTGTGAATCTGAAGACAGATTCTCTCTTCCCTAAAAGGAGTCTTTTAAAAACCTTCCCATGGTTTATGTTCATCACTGATATTCCTCCATCCACTGGACAAGACTATGGTATTTGATTTCATTTTTTCTTAGCTGAAGCAATGACTTCTCTCCCCCTAAACAACAGATGAAAGATTTCACTTCATTCTGTGTCACAGTGTATTTTTTTTTTTTTTCTAAATGTTTCTCCTCTTTATAGCTGTCTTGGCTTATTTGCCTAACTTTCAGGATCCTTGTTCATGTTCAAGCCTTCCACATTTTGAACAAAATGAAATCTTAGTACTTCACATTGAGAGTCCTTGACAATTTTGTTCGGAGCTCAGTTGCTGAATTTGTGTAAAAGAACAGTATGCAAGCAGGCTGCAGCCATACTACCTTAAAAGGGAAGTATTTCAATGACAATGAGAACACAGTGCCATTTGAACACTCTTTCAGGCTCCTTTCAAGTCACTTTCTAACGTGACTATAGGCTTAAATACAATACAAGAAATATCCTAGGATATGTCCTAGGATATGTCCTAGGATAGCGTTCTCTGTCGGAGTATCCAGAATGGATACTCTCTGACAAAGCAATAAAACTGACAAAAGGAAAAAGCTGCTTTATCTTCTAGAAGAAAGAAAGAAAATAATCAGAAGAAAGTTGATGGAGATATCTAAGCAAGCTAGAGTCCAGAATGAACGGGTATATTCACTTCAAAGAACAAAGAAAAACCCCATGTGTGTAAACACTTGCTGATATAGTTAACATGAAAATGACTTCTGCAGAACTACTATAAATTGTAATTTATAAATCCTATTATTTGTATTTAAAGAAATCTTACTGGTACAACATATAAATCATAGACTACTGTAGGAACAATGTATCAGTAGTACTTAGAGTCCATCTTATATGATAACTCTAGTTAAAATTTTGTACATTTAAGGGAAAGGCTGAATTTTTATCACCTGTTTCTTTATGTGTCTCTAGAAAATGACCATCATGAAACATCTAGGCTGTATTGTCAATTCCTAGTGACATAACAGCCCCATTATATATATTATTCACTACTTTTTCTTTGACTGTATCACTTCATTCTAAGTAAAAAAATAATGGCTATTACAAGACCCAACTAACCCAGCAACTAGTTTCCAACATTAGTCAAAATTCTGCTCTGCATCCAATGTGCCGCAAGAACTTTGAAGCAATTGTCCTGCAAGGTTTTAGTATTATTGTCTGATCTCCAAATAATAAAAGGCTATTAAATCTCATCTTCTGAAGGTCTAAACTCACCTCTGGGGAAAAAAACAAACAAACCATCAATGAGATTTACAGGCATTAACTACCTTAAAGCCAAGTCCTTTAGTTTGCAAGTCTAAAAGATAAGTGTGATCTTTATACAGCATCCAATTATTTCAGCTGATCAACATTTTAAGGAAATCCAAATAAGAAAACTAAATCTGACTTTTTTATATTGCAAAAAGAAAAACAGAAATAATGAGACCTGACAACAAAAGGACAGCATACTTTTTGAAAGTTTCTGGATGCCATAAAAATACCCAGACCAAATAATTTTTTTCTTTTACCATCTGGAACCTAGCCCCAGATAGTGGCTAATCATGCAGTATTCTACAGCCATTCAGACGGTCAGCTGAAAAACATCCAGACTGTCAACCTCATACAGACACTGGTGGAGAAATATAACCAGTTTCACAGACATCAGTGCTGTTATTTGTGTGAGCAGCAGTTCACTAACACTGAGTAATGGATCCCCAAATCTGGCTCAGAATATTAATCTCTTACTCATCTCATTTGCATTGTCTTTCTGGCATACTTAAAATGTTCTATTTGTTTAACAACAAAACAAAGCTTTCAACAACTACGTCCCTTTAAGTCATATCCCTGAATCACCAGATGTGGCTTTATTAGTAAGTGCTTCCAAGACTATCATGCTAACTAACCAAAATGCCATTGGCCTGCATTGTAGAGAAATACTTGCGAATCTTTCACCCCCAGCTATTAAAATAGGAACATTCGTCTTACTTCATTAATTTTTGTTTTTTGGCAGAGTCTTTGAAGCTTCTGAATTCCTCTCCTTCTTTAATCTCAAAAAACTGAGGTTTTAGCAATGTTTGCTGATCTTCCTTGAACCTTTCCTGCCGCTTTACTTTTTCCTCTTGGCGCAGAAGCTTGCGCTGTTTCCTGACCTCTTCAACCCAACCTTTTTCATCATCTGAACTCTCAGAACTTTCTGCATCACTTGGTTTTCCTTCTGGTTCTTCCTCCTCTTCCTGCAGACAAAAATAGTATAACATAAGAAATCATCAACTAATTTTCTTTTCAAACTATTCCTGCAATTAGAGTACGTGACAGCTTTTACACAGATGCAGTTGAAGAGATCTAAAATTTGAACAAAAGCACTAACAGCAAATGAAGCAAAGAGGTATTACAAAATTATCTCCGCCTACATATTGTATGTCTTTCAAACCTATATCCATCTAGACATACATCTGAAAAGCAGGATAATATTATAAATGACGTCTAACTAACTCAGCTGATAAGACACGCTTGCATTGCCTTGCTGTTTCCTTCTTTCTAGGGTGAAAAATTTGAAAGTCTGAAACAAAGAAAAAAATACGGCTTTTTACTAATCCAAAAGGAAAATATTTTACCTGTTCTTGTGCTTCCTGTTCCTGTAAGAGCTTTAGTTTCTTCTTTCTTTTCTCACTTATTTTAGAAACAAGTGGGTTAAGTAGCCTAAATTCTTCACTCTGCTCATCTACCTGGAAATCCGGATTCTCAAACATGACTTTAAAACGATCATCTTTGAGAAGGCTAGGCAGATTCTAGAAAAGAAGTGAACCATGAGTTAGTTATAAAATTCCAAAACAGACGTTGGTAAAAATACGTAACATCTTTTTAATTAAACAAAATTCAAAAACAGAATGTGAAATGCCAGTTGCTTTATCCTTCCAGGTCACATAAATCAAGAATTATGGTTATTATGTTTTATTACTTTCACAAAGAACAAATATCATTCTAAGCTACCTGTAAGTACAACAGGCTTTTATGCACACTATAGACACCTTAAATACACAATTACTAATATTTTTGAATTAATGTTTCTCATACATCCAGCCAGATAGTCTGGAGACATGTTGATATCTATTGACTAACCAGCAGTACCTCCAAGGCAAATACCTTGCCTGATGAGGATGACTCTACAACATGTAAAACAAATTGTCAGGGTAAACATGTCTTTATGCAATGCTACTATTGTTTTACTGTAAATACATAAGAATGTTTCTCTACATCTTATAACAATTTCTTCACTGCCCTCACATACAGAATGGAAAAGGCAGTTTCATTCATGTTGGAAAAAAAATGAACCCAGTGTAAATTATGCTACTGTTGAATTAAGAACAGTTCAAACTACAACTCTAGTTCATATGAATACCTGCTGTTAGTGTTTCAGATCATTGATTATAAAAAATAAAAGCCGATCTTTTAATTTAACATTGCCAAATTTATAACAGCACATTCAACCCGCCCCAGCATTAGATTTTCATTGTTACCTACAAAGTGGGGAAAAAAGAGAAAATAAGTGTAAATTTCAAACACAGAAGCCGTTGCAAATGTGTGACTTGCAGTTTCATTTGGAAGCTAAAAGTTCAACCCCAAAGTCGAAAACAAATTCTCTTTGTAAGACTCCTAATGCTATTTCAGTAATATAAACAGAACATGCATTTTTATGTACTCTTTTTAATCTATTTAAAGATACCATCTCTATGTATTCTTAGACAAATCACCACCCATTTATTGAACTCATTTCCACTGCAACACTGGCTCAGAAAGTCTGCATTTAAGATTTTACCACCACCTACTTTTTCAGTTCATGCTTCCTACCATCTCAACTGAATTACACAAGGTTTCATTAGATGCCACATGAAGGTAATATCTGCCTTTCATGAATCATAGAATGGTCTGGGTTGAAAAGGACCTTAAAGACCATCCAGTTCCAACCCCCCTGCCATGGGCAGGGATGCCACCCTCTAGATCAGGTTGCTCAGGGCCCCATCCAACCTGGCCTTGAACACCACCAGGGATGGGGCATCCACAGCTTCTCTGGGCAACCTGTTCCAGTGTCTTACCACCCTCTGAGTAAAGAATGTTCTCCTAACATCCAATCTAACTCTCCCCTCTTCTGGTTTAAAACCACTCCCCCTTGTCCTATCACTGTCTGCCCATGTAAAGAGTCCCTCTCCATCTTTTTTATAAGCCCCCTTCAAGTACTGAAAGGCTGCAATGAGATCTCCCCAGAGCCTTCTCTTCTCCAGGCTGAACATCCCCAGCTCTCTCAGCCTGTCTTCACAGGAGAGGTGCTCCAGCCCTCTGAGCATCCTCGTGGCCCTCCTCTGGACCTGCTCCAACAGGTCCATGTCCTTCTTGTGCTGGGGTCCCCAGACCTGGATGCAGGACTCCAAGTGGGGCCTCAAAAGGGCAGAGCAGAGGGGGACAGTCACCTCCCTCGACCTGCTGCCCACCCCTCTGTTGATGCAGCCCAGGATACAGTTGGCCTTCTGGGCTGCAAGTGCACACTGCTGGCTCATGCTGAGCTTTTCAACCACCAGAACCCCCAATTCCTTCTCTGCAGGGCTGCTCTCAGTGAGTTCTTCTCCTAGACTGTACTCATGTCTGGGACTACCCCGACCCAGGTGCAGCACCTTGCACTTGGGCTTGTTGAACCTCATTAGGTTCATGTGGGCCCATTTCTGAAGCTCGTCCAGGTCCCTAGCGCTATATTCCTGTGAGAATGAGCACCTATAAAATGCTACCTACAGAAAGTACCTGGACTCTGCTAATATAAAGAGACTGATGAGGCAACTTTCTGCTATGCCATCCACTCCCACCAGATAGTAAGCACTAATTCTTTTTTTTTTTTCTTCCTTTATACTACATTTAGGATAAAAATGGATTACTTTCAACATCAGAAAGAATTCCTGTTGCATAAGAATGAACACATTTGGCTACTTTATAAAATGTAGTTAACTGTATATAAAGAAAGGCAATTATATTGAAATGCAACTCCAGGCAACCTCCAGCTCTTCAGTTCTACCCATAACATCTAGTCATGGTCACCAACAAAATACTAACAAATGAAAAAACTTTTTTTTTTTTTTTTTTTTAAACAACTTTCATATCAATTCTGCATTTAACTAGCTTCTGGACTCCTTCAAAGCCCATTATCATCTTCAACAGTGAGTATTTCACCATTTAAAACTTTTAGTATGGATGAAAAAGTTATTACATGGTCTTTTTGGTGCTCCAGCTATGGAAGTCCACCTTACAGTCACCTAGTAGACTAAGTTACTTATGAGACAAGAAACAACAGAGTTTTGAATGTTTGGCCAGGTAACAGTAAATCAGTAACTGTAAGCATTACAATTTCTGTGTTCCTAGTTAGAGAAGTCTCTAAAACGAAAGCTCACCTTTTGTTTCCTTTTTCTAGTAGCCTGTTGTTCTTCTCCTTCTTCTTCAATCAGTTTGAGTGCAAGCTCTTTATTGACTTTTGGAAGTTTCTAAAGAATATAGGTAGAATATAGGTATAAAGAGAATGTAGGTATAAACACAGTACTATTTTTATATATCTTTTTCCAGAGTATTACGTTTTAATGGACTAAGTCACTTAGTTTAATGACAAGCAGAAACTGCAGTTTTACTACTGGGTTATCTCCTCAAGCAGCAAATGTGATGGGCGCTGCTCTTTTACTGTTTGGTATCAGACTTTCTTATCTGTGGGATTCATATCCATGACAATTTTATGGTTCCATTCAAAAAGTTCTATAAATTAAAGCTAACTTTACCTTTTGTCTCTGATGCTAAACAGAATCAAATCCTAAGTAATTACATCTCTGAGATGCACTTAAAAATATACTACTCTTTACGAACAGTTTTTCCAGAAGCATGTTCATTGTTAATAGGATTTACCTTCAGCTGAACCCTCTGTGCACGTGTTTCTTCTATTTTCTGTCTTATTTTCTCTCTTCTGTATTCTTCATAGGCAAAGGGGTTGGCCATCATTTTTGCCTTTGAACAAGCAGAACGAAAAAAAAGAAAATGTCATTAATACAGGATACAGTCCTCTATTTGCGAAAAAAAAAAGCTCATTTTACTGTTAAGAGCAACAGTTTACAAGCATCAGCCTTTTTTTTTTTACCTTATGATAAAGCCTTATGTCCATGAAAAAGCCATGCATATATGCTCTGAGCAGTGATGATCCAATGAGATGAGCAAGGCCTGGGAAAAAAATTACAGAGGATTTCAAAGAGCTTTCATAGATAAAGAACTACTCCAAGCCAGCCACTTCACTTACTCAATTCAAGACAAACAAGCACTGCCAACGCAACCCATCAATCTCTCTAACAGTCACATCCAGTACATCAATACTAAGTAAAACCACAAAAAAATCAGTTAGGCCAGCAATAAATCTGAGCTACTTCAGAGCAACAAAATCCATTTTTGTTGTCATAATACATGTTATTGTGCACTTTTTAAAGATGCCTGCATGCACTGCACACCATAGGAAGTTCACAAGGAAAAATCTGAGAGGATTTTTTTTTTTTTTGAAGTCTGTACATGTTTGACAATCACTTTTTTTAGTGTGGTATAGAGATGTTCTGAATTAAAGAATTTTGTCTTGGGTCACTATCTTTGAAGAACCAACATGCTGAAAGAAATACTGTACCACATCAGGTCACAAAACTGTCACCTAAGGCCTTAATCTAGAGTAAGAATGAAAATACTTGAGAGTTGTCAGATTTTCCTTCCTTGTATTTTCACAAATGGCAAAAAAAAAGAGAAACTTCTGTGCATCTCAGAAAGCAAAGTTCTAATTTTTTTTTTTAAACCTGTTTCCAGGAAACAATCCTCCTGTGTACTCCAGACTAAGAGCACTTCAGATAATGCGTAGTAATACAAAAAAACCATGACGTATGAAATTCGAAATATACCTTAAGCTCATTCTTCATTTGAAAGCTTGCATTTATGGGGAAATGAATTTGACTAAGTTATAGTGAATTTAAAGCAGAAGAACTATTCCCAGTCGAGTTTCTGTGTTGATAATACCACACTGCCTAATTCCCTTACAGTTTCAATAGGGATCTGTGGACTACATTCAGACCATCTACTTCAGGAGACTAATGCCTAAGAGGCAGGTGCTTTGGATGACCCCCTTCTTGTATGGCTTCCTGCCATATTCAGAGCTAAATGAATTAAACTGGAGCAAAACATTACAATCAAAACACATAATGGAAAGAAAAAGAATTAACTACCTTGGGTGAAGCATGCTTACTTTCTCTGCTATGTCATTTTGAGTATTCTAGTTCCATGAAACCGTGTTTCCATTAACCCTAGAATGGAGTTTTATTCTCTGGAAAATACTACACTCAATTATGGTGTCCTTTGGCAGGTGAATCTTTTCTTAACACAAACATCTAGTGTTGCACTGGTTGGGAACCAAAGAACAAAAAGTCATCAGTCTGGTATATGAATAACCTAGACGACTGGAAGAAACTACTGCCAATGAATTTTGAACAGTTCTCTACATTTCTTACTGATAAGTCACATCTCAACTACAAAACTTACACGTGTAAATGATAAAAAAAGAAAAAACAAACCAAAACAAACAAACAAAAAAAACAGAAGAAGTCACCTAAAGAGGAGATTCAAATCTTTTACCTAAGTTTTCAAGGTCTTTTCTGGTTACAAATTTGTAGTCATCATAAACTGTGCTCTCTGGATTCTCTTCCAGTTCTTCAGTCAAATTGTCCAAGAAGGAACACCATTTTGGGGCAGGTCCTAAAACCTGTGGATATAATAGAAAGTTATGAAATTGTGTATTGTTACAGAAAAAAACCTACAATTAGGCTCTCAGCTACTGTGCTGTAATGGAAGAATGAATGTATCCCTCTGAAATCAAATACACCTTAAGAACAACAGTTAGAGAACACAATTAAACCTACTGCTTACATTACTAATAAGGAGTACTATAGATTACGTAAGCGTTCTTTTAACATAGGTCATTTCTTTCAAACCGACAATTTAGAGGTTTCACGTTCAACTGTTTCAAGCGATCCTAGTCTGACCAAGTAATTTATTAAAAGCTCAGAGCTAAACCTTATAGATCCAATTAATAACTTAACGAATGGCACTAGGTATCAACTAATCTGTACAGCACAGCTGGATTGTGAACGCATTAGTTCTCTACATAATCATGTTAAATCCGATTCTGCCCTATTTAATTAAAACAAAACCCTACAGGTATATTTCACGTATTTTTGTTGAAGGAAAAACTCAGACTCTATGGACAAATAATGGGAAATATTAAAAAAATAAACAAACAAGAAAAAAAAACAAGAAAAAAAACTTGCCTATTTCCACCATGAGGCAAAGGATTTATTTGAGCACTTATGTTGCACTATCCACTTACTTTTCCATATATGCTTCCTCCAACTTCCCAAGTTAACAATTATCTCCCTTCATTTTTCCCTTCCACTGTTCAGATTGAAATTCTTCCCTATCCTGATGCACACAGACATATTCAGCTGTTCCAGTATTATTATTTTAGTAAGTAAGCTAGCTGAATGGAAAATCCAACACTAAATTTTTCTCTCCAGAGCAAATCAGCTGACATTTTAGAATGTAAAGTGGGCCAGTAACTCCTGGAGTGGGACTTTTAATGAGGCTTCCGTTTCATTCACTAAAAATTCACATGAAAAACTCCTAAGACAAAATGACAATAGGAATAGGAATGGTTGTGATTCAAAAGCAACATTTTAAGATCCTATTCGACTATGGAAACAAAGTGATTATACATATATATATATATACACACACGCATATAGCTTTTGTTTATCATGAGAGGGAACAGAATGAGATAATGCTGTTCATTTAAAAGGACATGTAGACTACATAGTGGTCTTTGAAGACAACTATACACAAAAAATTGTAAATTTGTATTCTAGATGATAATATTCTATTAATACTCTACACTAACACTCTAGACAATACTACTCTATTCTAGACTACCACTGTCTTAGCATCAAGCATGATTTGTCTTCATAAGATTTTGTCTCTAGGAGAACTGTAACGTGGCAAACAATTTTTTTTTTTTTTAAACAGTGCTGCATATTTTATTCTCATTAGTAGGAGCTTCCAGGGAAAGACCTAAGATGTCACTGACAAGAAAGACTTTACTCCTTAATGAATTAACCAAATCCCCATGTTTGATCCAGTAACACTCATCTTAAACACTATATAACACTCAGATCGACTTCTTGCCATCATTGCAGAAGCTTTTGTATCCATTCAGATTTTTAGTTCTTCAGTTATTTCCCCCCAAAGCCACTTCTTTGAATCTAAATGCCCAACTTTTATATTAATAAGAAAGCAGTCTAGAAATATTAAATGTACTTGTTTTTCATGCCATTGAAGAAATCAGCAATTGGTGCTTTATTACCAGACCATCAAAACATGACTGGAGTGGGGGAATCTTCTTTCAAGTTTACCTATATTTTTGTTTTGGATGAAACTGTTTGTCCTTCTTGTAAAAAACAGTTGGCATACTAACTAAACAAAACTTCTCCTGTAATCGAAAATAAATTTGTCTGCTGAAGACTATTAGAAATGAGATTAGAGAATCCTTGACTCAGTTCCATTCCAACTAAATAAAAAGTTCCCCTTCATTCCATCTTGCTGACACATTATGTAAAGATCTCTATCACTTCAATAAACCTTTTTCATCACTTCCATTTCTTTGGCACTATCTGTTCAAGCCTTACACAGTGCACATTACTCATTAGAATTTATACAACTGCAACCAATTAGGGTAATCCCCAGATGTGATCTTGACTGCTGTAAATCTTTAAAAGAGTAAATAAAGCAGAAGTCTCAGAAATAAGGGAAAACAGTTTATCTGCGCTTCAGCTGTAACTCCATTCTGTTCTAAGTATCCCTATACTCAAAACCTGATATTGAGAGTAAAACTTCTATGGCACAATATGAGTCATGAAACACCTAAAAGCTAAAAGACCTGATTTTTCACTATAATCTATGAAGCAAGTTGGAGGACCACATCACAGAAAACGAGGTGGGAAAGTGAGATAATTAATGGAAAAAAGCAGTGGCAGAATACCAGGAAAAAATAGAAAAGTTCAAACATTATTCAAATTTTGCATGTAAACTGACAAAAAAGGAAAACCCTACAGAGATGCCTGTGTAGGTTTTATTGCCTCCTTTGCCTCTCTCCCACCCTACTGAAACCATTTGCCTACCTTTTTTAGGAAACCTCTAGGAGTTTTGCTTTGCATATTAAAAGAACATTTTTTAAAGCTTAGGATGAAATTTAAAAATAAAAAAGGCAAACAATACCAGACACAGTGCTAAAAACATAAACAAGACATTTTTCTCCTGCCATTGTAAATTCTTCACAGATTTAAAACGCCACTGCATCTCAACTGCAGAGTTCAATGCTCCTCTCTCATCTCCTGCCAACACACACGTCCCACGAGAGCACCCTGAAATGAGAGGCTCTGCTGTTCCTGCCCCCAGGTACACACTACAGCTCAGAGGACTTGTCTGCACCAAGCAATCAAGTGCGAGGCAGACACTGGATGCAGCGCCAGGTGAACCTGGTAAGTTCACAGCACGCGGTACAGTATTTTGTAGGGGTATAAGTTTTAGGGGGAAATAAATAAATAAATAAAAATAAAACCATAACAGTATAGCTGCGTGTGTACTACGGGATCCCGACTACTTTAAGGAAAGACTCAAGAATGCACCTTCCCCCCGAAGCTCACTGGTTCCCACAGGCGCAGCAGCACAGGTGGGAGCAGAACTGGGCTCTGCAGCCACCCGAGAGCTCCAGCCAGGCTGCATGGGCACCGCCTCAGCCTGCTGCTCAGAGTCCCTGCCAAAAACAGCAGCAAAACAACAGAGAAGCTTTGGAAGCTGCATAGACTGACTATATCGTTGTCAATTTAGACTCAGAAGTTACAATTCTAGCACAGCTAATGGAGAAAAATGCACTGGAATTCACGGCAAGAGTAAGAAAGTGTTATTAAATGTAGGTAATCGCATGCAACTAAACTCACAGATCTCATCTTTACAGTATTTATCATATAACAAATAGGTTTCTCTGCAAGTTTTAGAAAAGTTACATATAGCTAATGGGAAAATCATTATCAAATGAGTGCACATCTAAGCTTGGCTTTCACTCAAATATTTCTTAGGCTAAGAAAACCAGACATCATCATCAACAGTGATCGAAACAATATTTTTGCTATTTTCATTATTATTCCATTTTCAGCAGAATTACCACTTCTTGTAACAATCTCCAACAATTTCCAGTGAAAGTCAAGAAGATTGTCTTTGAAAATATTTTTGTCCATCAGCAGAACAGCCTAGCCTGCGGGCTGGAGCCAGCTGACAGCAAGCTGGGGGGACTGTGTCCTGGCCAGCCGCCTCCTCCTTCCTCGTGAAAGGATTGGAAATAACACCTGTGACGTGACCGAGACGCAGGTATCCTCCATCGCAGGGCCAGGCATCCAACCACCATGCCGCAAGACAGGAGCGGTGGCTGGGTCACACGCGGTACGCTCCTGGGCAGGAGACACTGACCACAGGAGCTTCCCACTGCGATCCCCCCACTCAACACAGGTAATACACGTATCTTGCCTTTGATGCGTTACACCAAACCACATGAAGTAAAAGATGCAGGCTTTTTACTTAGTAGTCTTAGTATCATGCCATCTAATGCCAAACTTTTGTTAGCACACACTAGAATTTTATTTATTTTTTACTGTAGACACTGCAGACATGGAAAACAAAAATACGATGAGTAACTGAGTGTGCAACTCATCTGAGTTTACAAACTGCTAATATGGCAAGGCCAAACTGTTCAAGAGAAGGAAGAGGAAAAAATGTTGACAAAAATATTTTGAAAATATTGTAAAATAACTTCAAAGAACACATTTTTTTCTGTTCTATTTTACAAGACATCTAAATTAATAGTCTCACAGCACCACATCTCTTGCATGGTACGGCTCTGTAAAGCACTGCGCTTATGACCATGCCTAATTCCTGAGCACTTCTGTAGAAAATATTCTGTCATTCTGTATTTCACCTGAAATTAATGAATGCCAGGACAACCTAGGTATTATTCCCGACCCACAATAGATGTTCCTTATCTTCAGTCTGGAACACCAGACAGCACTTGCACATTTTTAAATGACACTCAGCAATTTGACAGCCAGCTCTGCAGAGCCACCAAAAGACTGGGTCTAATCCTAACTAATGTTAAATATGTAGCCCACTCAACTTAAAAGCAGCCTTGGATGCTTAGCAGCTTCTACAGTCAGATGTCATGAGATTTAAATCAAGCAACTTTGAATGCACACACAAATGAGCATTGTTAAGAATCTCTTTGAAGATTTAAGGGACCAATTCTACAGAAGTGAATTGAACAGTTGGTCTTTTCTCAGGGAGTCAGAACAGGTTCCCAAATCTATTTTTCAAGACATTAAAGAGGAAGTCCCTGGAAGGCTTCATACAAGTCAGCGATTAACTCTTAAATTGTAAATAAGATGTCAAAAATGAATTAAGAGTCAAACAGCATAAACTCCTCCCAATTTTTACTGATGTATTTTAGCAATTAAAAACATGCAAAACTCCTTATATGCAGCGTAGATCAGATGTGAAATAAGTAAATAGAATTTGCAAAGTTAAACTGCCTAAATTCCCTCTGGAAGACTAACTTCTTGTATGCGGACATCATTCAACAAAAACTTAAGAGCTTCCATAGGTTTTGTAAAGCAGAAATACTAGCTTCCTTAGCTCTATAAGATAGCAGCATGTAGTTTCACAGAAATTAGTACTGTAATGCTGTATCGTGCCATAGCCACAGGAATACACTTACAAACAAGTATGCAAATATATCATATCACTGCTCTTTCATAACATAATTTAAAAGTAAAACCTTCTTTCAAAAATCAGTTGTTCATTGTGGTATCTTCTATGGATTTTAAGTTAGACTGTAAGACCTTCACCAGGCAGCAAAGATGTACAACTACAGTTAAATCATTCACTGCTGTTCTGCTGTTCTATTTGAATAATGTTCATTACAACAAAAATAGCATATCTTTAAGGTCCTCAACAGAGCTCTGGTCACAGTGTAACGGGTAAAATTACTAGTCAAATGATAACTTTAGTAACTGTAAGGCATGATAGGAACTGGCTGATGAGAATTTATGCTGAAAGAGGAATTACTACACAGAAAGGAGGTTATATGTGAGGCTCATGGACTATCCAATTAAATATTTTCAGTAGTGACTGCCACATATAGTAGGAGAATGCCTGTGAAATGTATTGATAACAAACTGCCAGAAAAGAAGGGTCAAAATCTCTCAGTGAAAAACAGCTACCTTGAAAACTAAAAAGCTGGAAACTGCATGAAATGTATAGCCAATCACTACCCAGTGTAAACAACAGAGCAGGAAAAAAATGATACTATCTGATCACTAGACAATAAAATAGTCATAAAGCCATTGTATTAGTATAGGATAGGGATAATGACTCAGTAGAGACACCTTGTACAGCTTCAGGTAGTCATGTTTGGGATACATGAATGCAAACTGTAATAAGCATAGTGAAAAGCTACTGGGATGATTTGTGAAGCAATAATGCTTGCACAAGAGTAAATACATGCACAGTTATCACAGCGACACTGCAAAGTTAGCTGAACATCAGAGGAATGTGATTCTCAAACAGCCTTTTAATGGAGATAATGAGGAAGAAACAAACAGCTAATTTTAAGATGAAATCTGACATATTCATGGAAAAGATTATACAATCTGATTGCCTGTGATAAGACAGGCTGGGACTCCATGACCCAGGAAAGCTCCTCCATTCTTCTGTTCCCACTAAAAAAATACCTTGAAGCAGTTTAACAAAGAAAAATTATTTTCTAGATTATAATTTCTTTAAATTAAATGTATTTTATACATATGACTCAATGCTTTCACATACATATCTACCTGTAGGAGACAAAATTCTTTGTAGGAGACAAAAGAACAAAAAAAATTATTTACTTTTTAAATAAAATGGCACAGAATCATTTTAAATTTTTAACCAGACATTTGCTGGAGAAGGCAGATGCACATCTATGTACCCATATTCTTAGCTTCAATTATACCATGTAACAGGAGAGGGAGATTAGAAGGTCTAATAAGGGAGGAGAAGAAACTGGGTGATCCCCAGGGTGTGGGCAGTGATTGAAATGTGCAATTGCGTTTTCAACGTAATTAGCTCCCTAATTGCATAGCCAGGTTTAATTAATGCAATTACATGAGTAATTAATTACTATTCATTTTAAGAGTACTGTTTTTAATGTTTTGTTCTCTAATTTTAAGAATTAGACAGATCTCAATATGTAATAATTTTGAAAAGTTTCCATCATATGCATCGAAAAGGGAAGAGAAGAAAGAACACCTTGTTACGAGTCAAGGTTACATCAACTGCAACTGGTAACTCGCAAAGTCCAGATGCATTATTTCCAGCTTGTAAATGTGAAAAACTGCGTCTCTCCGTCCTCGTTTCTGTTTTTGGGCTTCAGGTATGCCCAGGCCAAGAACTTCAGGGAAACAGTGAGATTAGCTTGTACTAGAAAAGAGCCTTGCATTGACGTTACCTTGTTATGTTTCTATCTACTATGTTTCCATATACAGTACATTTCCCTTAGCAACCAGTGTGCTCCAGACAATTCACGATTTTCAGTATTATTCTGCCATTCCTTTCTACTCTACTTTTTCCCTACGAACACTCTACAATCAACTCCAATTGTGCCCTGTTAATCTCGTGAGTAGTCCCATCTAATTTATTGAGTAAAATTCTTTAATTCTCTAAATTAAGCAGGTTTTGGGAATAAACTCCAAACAAATCTCCCATATACTTTCACTTTTCATAATTCCATGCTTTCATTCACCCTACATTATATGGTGTGGATCTGATGCTTTTACAGTAACTGAACTTCTGTGGCCACCAAGTAGCTCACTGGAGTACAGCTATGACCAAGAGACTGAGTAGCACTTTTTTTTTTTCCAGTTTGTTACTGACAACAGCATTGCATTTGGTTTTAAGCCCACACACTCATAAATTTCACTGAACTGTACAACGAATTGGCTCTTTCTCTCATCCTAACTCTAGCACATCCAGACATTTTTGGCAGATTCACTAATCTGAGAGATGTTGGTTTTCCTACCTTTCACTGTGCTATGGAAGCTGCCAAATCAACCACTTGGAGGTTTTACTCCTTAGAGAGCATGTTAAAGGAAATGTTGCTTTTAAGATCTTTCCAGTGTTAAACAAAAACTGTTGCAGGAACTTGCACACATCTTCTAGGAATGAGATACTAAATCTTTCTGCCCTGGTAGTTATCAGATAGTAAGTACTTCTTTTTATAACCCAAAAGAGTCTGGCTTTAAGTGCCTTTTTTTTTTTTTTTTTTTTAAATCTCATATCCTCTGATCTGACAGATATCACGGTCACTTAACCAGTGACAGGCTTGCTGTCACTATAAGTGTCTTCTCAGTGAAGCCACCACCTTTTGAAGGCAATGGTCCTGTTGCCTTTGAGAAAGAAGTGCCCTCCAGGATAGGAATAGCAAATAATTTTTCAGCAAAGTTACTCCTTAAAACTGTAAATAAAAATCAACAGAATAATTCTCTTCCTCACTAGACAGGAGGAAAAAGGAATAGTTCTCATGTCAATTACCAGCAATGGCATTAAGAGTCAGGCAGTCTAATGCTTTCATCAATATCCCTATCATGTTCTGACATGCTGACATACATAAAAGATAAACACTAGTCACTATCACTACGGATCTCTCTGTTTCTCAAACTCCTTATGCTTTTTTTTTTTTAAACTCTCTAGACAATTAGAACTGAGAAGATTTGATGTCAGAAAAATAAAAACTTGAAGTGCAAGAACCCACTACTTTCATTTTATGTCAACTAATCAAATGAAGAGGAAGAGTGGCTTCTCAAAGCATGTGTTACAAAGCATGACCTGCTTCAAGCACTATCCCATAAGTATCAGCTGGAAATTAATTAAAAGTTCCCAAAAATTCCCCCAAACAACCCCTCATCCCCATTCCTGTCTGGTTAGAGAGCTGAATCAGCACAGCAATGGCTCTAAAAAACTCCACAACTGCTAGAAGGAGCAGAGCCACCACCTTAAGCAGAAGTAAGCCACTGAACATCAGCTGAGCACTGCTGTCAGACTGAATGCTGACACCCTCACTGACATGGCATGGCACAGGAGAACGCTTTCTTAACAGAGGTGAGAAAGTGATTTTAATTATTATTAAAGCTGTGGCAATTCAAGCCACATGCCAAGTAACTTTACAGTACAAATATCTTTAAGTTCATGAAGACAAAACTGTCTGTACCAGAGTTCTGAGTACGACCTCCATTTTAGGGCAATTTGAGGGATGCTACAGATAAAAAAGTAATGGCAAGCCCAGCTGTACTTCTACCTTATATAACAGACAAGCTACTGGAAATCTAGGGGTATGTGAGCTTCTGATAATTCCTCATCATGGCAGTTGAATCGCTCACTGCAAACCTGGGAGCAAGACTGGTCTGAGTGGTCTGCCAGACAACATACAGGAAAGGGAAGGCAGCTACCTATTGGGAATGCGCAACTCCTCCAGACAGGTAACGAAGATACCTTCAACACAAGCCAAACTACTCTTTCCAGAACCCTATTTTAGCAAGAAGTTTTATGTAACTTAGGAAATAATTTTATTTGAGTAGGAAATATCTTTCAAAGTGTTTCCTAATGCCAGCTTTCATGTATTTGATTGGCTTTATTTATCTATCAGCTTTGTGTGACAGAAATCTTAAATCATCACAGCTTTGAAACTATTTTTGTATAAAAGTCATAACTCAACACATTTGGTTCACTAATGAGTGCAGCCAGAAGACGACAATACAGACAAGCCACAAGACTCTCTACTTTCAAAAATATAATGAAATATTTAGTCGAAATTATCAGAGAATTCTCATGTACTTTTCTTGACTTTTCTGATCCAAAAGCAAAAAAAAACCAAAAACAACATCAAAAAAACCCTCCACTAATTCTTATAACATGTTGACAGACCACAGTAGAGTATAAAACATCCTCCTCAGCAATTATGTCTTTTCATTACTTGTGATATGGTGCTGTACATTAAAGAGAAAATGGACAAGTGCTATCTATCATACTATCATCCATAATAGCAGTAAGCAGGGCTCACACACTTTCATAATCTATTCATGACGCTGAACTACTACATCAGCAGCACCAAAAACATCTAAAACAAATTTTACAGGAAGATCAGAAATTGTTTCCCAATTATCACACGGTGTTTTTCTTCTGTGTATGTGTGAAAAGCGGTGGTTTCTCTCAGCCAGTGCATGGGAAACGGAGGATATCCTTTGTTGGGAGTAAGCCCAGTGTGTTATTTTTCAGTTTGAAAGTGTTTAGGTTAAAAGGAGGAAGCTCACATTTCTGTTTGTCAAGATAAACAATTTTTTTCCTAAGCTTGTTAGTATTGTGAGATAGGTAATGTATCATTCACCAGACATTCTTTCTATATTTTATACTGTTTGCATGATTTTACGTATAAAGGATTAGAATGTTCTGAATGGAAAACAAAGTTCTAGAAGAATGATACACTAAAATGCAGAATTAGCTTAAAGGTCACTGAACTGTCTTTTTATTAATGGAAAGTTTTTTCTTTTAACACCGCTGTCCTTTACAGTCCCAGAGCACAACTGTAAAATGCTACTCCATAACATCCCCGCTTCCTAGTCATGTCACAGTTTTGAAATAAGCAAAACTATAGTTAAGACCAATATTTCCCATTCTACGTCATAACTACTGTATTTTTGCTTTACACTGTTTTTTTACAGGGAATGAAACACTGTTTCTGGATAGAAAAAAAATCTCTTCCCACAATTCAGTTTCCTGGTCGCTTTCCGCCTTACCTAAAACTGCTGAGGTAACAGTTGCATTGAAGTAGATGAATAACTGTCTTTTAAACAAAATTCTGCCTCATCATACAATCATCAAGAAGACAGTTTAGGCAGCATTAATTTGGGATGACCTAATACTGCCAACCAGAAGACATGAAAATATCCTAGAAGAAATCAAAATCTCACAGGCTAACGCTAAACTGTTCCATTACTGTCAAAATGCCAGTCATAAATAAAAAACAATTCCATTATTTACTTCATAGCTTTTGCCATGCAGAAGCCAAAAATCAGGTTAGAAGATCTTGATGTAACTCCAAACTGCACCCATAAACCACCTGAATGCTAGCTGATGATACACAACGTTGGTCTTAAGTACAACCTGTGGGGAGGGAGGTGTTTGTCTCTAATTGTATCCCCACCGTATGAAGACCCAAGAGAGAATGGACAACACTTACTAGATCCCAAAATAATTGAAAGGATCAGAAAGGAAGTTTTAGACTGACAAAACGGTTCTGAAAGGCTATGACCGCAGAGGTAAGTGTGGAGCATGCCACATACGAGAAACCTCCCAGTCCTTTAAGCGAAAAAACAACAGAATGTAAGGATAGATATCTGATGATTGTAACCCCTTGCACAGAACTAGTTGACAGCACTATCACCAGACTGCAAAACTCTTCAGTCAATTCAGCCACAAGTAGCAGCTAACCTGTAAACCTACAATCCGATCAAAACATGTTCATCTTTACTTTACAACCCAGGACTGTCCCAAACTAGTATCAAGAAAGAAAGAAAAAGGATGAACTAAGGTATTAAATAAAACTGCCTTCACTTGTATTTGCCTCAGTAGAAATTCCGTCTACAGATTTGTTTCATCAAATATACAGTGCATTAAATGGAAACATTTCAGCTCTGGGGTTCCCAACATGAGAACGACATGGACCTGTTAGAGCGAGTCCAGAGGAGGGTCATGAGGATGCTCAGAGGGCTGGAGCACCTCTCCTACTAAGACAGGCTGAGAGAGCTGGGGTTGTTCAGCCTGGAGAAGAGAAGGCTCCGGAGAGACCTTATAGCAGCCTTCCAGTTCCTAAAGGGGGCCTGCAAGAAAGCTGGAGAGGGACTCTTTATCAGGGAGTGCAGTGATAGGACAAGGGGGAATGGATTTAAACTGAAAGACGGCAGATACAGGTTAGATATAAGGAAGAAATTCTTTACTATGAGCATGGTGAGGCACTGGAACAGGTTGCCCAGAGCAGCTGTGGATGCCCCATCCCTGGAAGTGTCCAAGGCCAGGCTGGATGGGGCCCTGGGCAACCTGGCCTACTGGTAGGTGTCCCTGCCCATGGCAGCGGGGCTGGAACTGGATGGGCTTTAAGGTCCCTTCCAACCCAAACCATTCTAGGAGTCTATGATATGAGCTAGTAGAATCTGGTGCCTTAATCTATAAATCTGTGATTATGTTACCTAAGGAAACCTAAAGGTTTGCCTACAGTTTTTAATGTGTTTTTGTTCCCTAAAACTATTTTTTTTTTAAAGAATGTGCATTTTTGAGTGGTATTCAATAAAAAAGATGGTGATAAAGGGTAATTAATACAGGCAAGTAAAGTACCTAAAAAAAAAAATGAGAAACAAAATAATTTAAAATAGCATGGATGAAGGGAAAAAAGTACCAGGAGTGGCTGGTTTAGTTGAAAAGCCACCCAACTTGATGAGGACAAAGGTCATAAACATTTCTAGCAACAAAAAGATCCACACATCCAAAGAGGGTATTGTATTAGAAACCAGACCCATTATAAAGATATTCTTGGAGAAACTGAATCATTGAGTAGGCAAGAAATACTTGCCCTTGAAACATTTCCACTTTATAACTCCAACAGCCCTGAACTAGGAGAGCACTAGGATATCAAATGATTTTCCAAAACCACCTGAAAAGAAGCCAGAGACGCTCCAGGATTTATTTTTTCTTAAAGAGCTTAATATCTTCCCTACACCAAAAGTACATTGCTTCTAGCCTCAACAGGGAGTTTTCTGCCAAGACTGCAGGAAAGTAAAAAACCATCCAGAACACAGAATATTACACTCAATTAATTACACTCTTAATTGCTCTCTTCTTTTAACAGCCTAATGAATACTGCAAGTTTCAGTTTCAGTATGTAGATGTAGCCCAAAGTTTCAAGTCCAATAAAGCAGACAAGACTGGTTTGAAATGTCTGCGCTAAGATCAGACATGTTTGTGTAACCAATGGTAAACACTCAGAATAAATAACATATATGCCCCTTGCCTTCCACCCAAAGCATCCAGAAGCTAATATGTAGGATTTTCTCTGTACAACCTGAAAAGAGAACATTACATGTCATGGAAGATGACAGCTTAGCTTAAATTTAACAGAATTTGACTTGTTTTAGATCCCAGTCCAGTGAACCACCTTGTGTCAGTGGAGCTTCTTCCTCTCTTCACTTCTTCGGGCAGAACCTGGTTGCACTATTGACTCAACTTATGTTTCTGAGTCAGTAGTTTGAAAAGTATTCCAAGGCACACACAGTTTTCATTTCAACCTTCCTGAGGCACACTTCAAAGTGGTGTACCAGGAAGCCAGCTGGCAAGAAGCAGGTTCCAAATGTTTGCATAAACTGCAAGTTAACTATTAAACTACTGGCAAACAGCCCAATTCCAGTCAGAGGCACTTGTCCTCATTAAAGCCCAACAAAAATAAAACAAAAACAAAGTCTCTAAGCTAAGCCACTCAAGATGTTACCTATGTAAAACAAACATTTCATTTCAACCGTCAGAATCACCTTGCCTCGCTCTCTGCACTGTGTACCTGCATAAGGCATCTTCTTGCCATTTAAAACCAATCTGTGCCTGTCCTTTCTAGTAAACCAAAAATCAACTTCTTTTCCCTCTAACAGTTTGCACACAAAAGAAACAATTGCTGTGAACTTCATTTTTTAAAGAAAAGCATAGTTCTCTCAGACATTCCCAGTCTCAGATGTCATACCTATCATGTTGAAAACCCTGCAGTAAAAGCTGAAGCACACCATCTCATTTACACACAATATTATGATAGCTGTTGTCAACTCCTTCATAATCTTGAAGTTCAAGAGACAGTCATTTTTTAATTTTGCAATGGAAATTTAGCTTTGGCATTAACAATGGAGAGAACGGGTACAAGTATACAGATAATTCATTCAGACATGAGCTCAGTCAGACCGTACTCCAAGCTAGCCAGGCACAAGCCAGCTCCAGTTCAGAAGTCATATAGCTGTGTTAGCACAGCACTGTGCCCACGCTAATAAAACCTGCTGAGAGGCCAGGTATATTAGGCTGGGCACAGTCCTACACTGTCTGGCCAACTTCAGTCAAGGATTGATTCACAATCAGGATTCTGGGTCTGTCTGCACCCATCCATGTAGATACACACTCCTGCACTGTAAGACTTCTGTGCACTTCTTCTGAAACCTTTTTTTCATGTTTTGTAAACTAGAAGGGCTACAGCACAGCACTATACATTCAAGATTTTAAGTATCCACCTCAACCATAACCATGATAATCCCTTGCAGTTATTCCAGTGAAGACTTAAAGAGTAATAATTATTAGCACTACCGGGCAATAAGGGCTGGGGCAATCCAATGGATTCTGTTCAGGCAAAAGTACTTCCAAGAGTTCTGAAACATATTACTGTCCTCCATAGCAGTAGCTTTTCCCTCAGGCATTTATTCTGTTGTGGAATTGAAGAATTATAATTTAGTTCTTGCTAACATCTCAAAAAGAAAGGACACCTCTTAAGCACTATTCATGTCTATCTCAAAGTAAACAAATAAACAGAAAATTAAGCTACTCTTTGGAAACATAGTGAATCCCCGCTCTTACAAAAAGCCAGAAAACTTTTCTATGAAAAGAGATCAGGTAAAACAGCAAATCACTAGCTCTTTAAAATTTTGCTCCAAAAATGCACACAACTAAACTCAGATTTGTCTGTACAAAGGAAATTACTCAGTGTTCCAAGTACAGGAAGAAAACGTGTCTTAATAATCTACTTACACACAAACCAAAGGACAGGTGTGCATCCCTGAGCTCAAATAACTAGCCCAAAAGATCAAGGAATAAAAGCGTAACATGAACACATTAATAACATTGAGTTTTCCTTAATAACAAATGCCCTGGAGCAGCTTAAGGCTGACATGACTTCTCCATTTCATATTTTCTTCATTTAAAAAGGAGATTAAAAACAAAAACAAAACAAAAAAACAGAACAGCCAACAAAAACAGATTTAGTGAGCTACATACTTGATTTTTAGGAAATGTAGTAAGTAACCTTTCAATTATACAATGCTATTTGTGCTGGCCTTTTCATTCTTGCCTGTGAAAAGGCAGACAGGGTAAAAGAGCAAGTTAGCAGTGTGTGAAACTTCTGTCTCTAGCCTCCCCAAAATTTCTTCTACCTTTAACTTTTCTACTGTCTAAAAGGAGTACTCCATGTTTCTACATGAAAATATTCATTTGCAATGAACTATAGATTGTTGGATTAAAAAATCATCCAATACTTAAGATATCTTCAGCAGCCTTCAGATGCGAAGCCACTGACAGGAACTGGAGAAGTTCAGCTTATTCAAAAGCAAATCTAGCCTGGACAGTAGCCTTTGAGTCAAATTTTAAGTTTTCTTATACACAACAGTATTTAAAAAAAAAAAAAAGAGAGAGAACTCTTAATTGTATTTATGCTTTAGCATTCATCATTTGGGAACCAACCATGGGTCCATTTGTATGCTCAAGTGTTACTGTGAACCTAAAATCCATAAAAAGGAATGATCCAAACAAGTCACGTGGACTCAGGTACCCATAATCAGAGAATACTGACAGAGGAATATAGTTTAATGTTGATTTTCATTGGAATAGCCTGTACCCCGCAAAAATACTAGACACTATTAAGCAATATTTAAGTCTGCAGTTAATGTCTGTTGATACTTCTTAGCTAAAAATTCCATATCTGACTTTGGAAACATAAATACAATATTCACAGAGGATTCTACGAAAGTGAGACTTTTTGAGAGAGCAAAAAATAAGTATTTTCCATTTTGATTTACAATATGTATAAGAATATTCAAAATAATACTAGCTAGAACAAGTTCTAACAACACTCATTACTGGTGACAAATCAAGACTGAAATTTTTTTTTGGCTAAGTGAATACGCACCTCTAATGTACTACAGGGGTCAAGTCCATATATCATGCATACCTGCACAAAAACCTCTCAATGCTCAGTTTTCAGAGAGAAGCTGAACCCTAGCCTTAGTGACAGAAGGAATGTGGGTATTTTTCATCTGAATTACTTAAATTCAGTGACTAGTCTATTCAAGTTTTAAAAACTGAACAGACTTTGAAAATATGGGAGTTTGTCTTCTCTAATCCACTAATTAAAAGGAAGATGGATAAAAAAGGCTTGGAGAACTACTCCTTAAACCTTACAAAGGACAAGATAAGTATAAACACAGTGTGTTCAGCTTCTAACTACAGCTAATACTTGGTCTTAAACACAAAAATATTTGTTGTCCCTCCGCCCTCTGTTATCTAAAGCATGGAACAGCACCAGTAAACAAAATATAAGGTGGTTAGAATTGAATTTGAGAAAGACAATTTACATCCGAAAAATATAAATGACACAAAAAAAACTTGTCTATAAAATTTTACATTTCTTCAAATGTAAAAATCTAACAATACAGCTAAGTATAACTGAAATACAGAATTGTTCAGAGGGGTATACTATTGTGTCTAGACATGTATATATATGTATATAGTGTATATTCCGTAACAAAATATGTAAGCTGATGAATCTGTCTTAAGTATAATCAAGACCATACGGGGGAAAAACAATAAAAGAAAATTAAAATTGCTCTATTAGCTATTTATACAGTTTAAAATATTTTTCAAAATTAACGACTTTTGCAGTTTGTCCAGAATGTGAAGAAAGTGACTTATGGAGACATGTACGTAATTTCTTAGTTCAGCCTGCTCTTCTGCCTGCAACATTCACATATATACCCTGGTATTTATCTCCTACCAGGCCAAAAAAACCCTAGTGAATGTACTGCAGAATTAAAGACATGATTGGAATGAAACACGAGTGTAGTTTTCTGTGCATTTCCCTAATGCCTGAAGGCCTGCTGTTAAGCCTCCCTAAAATCAACCCACAGAGAGAAAACGCATACTTAACAGTTAAGCCTTTCGAGTGAAGAGCTTCTCAAGTCAAAAGCTCCAATTCAAGTAGGACATTGAGCAGAAGCTGCTGCTAAGAACTATACACGAAACCACACAATAACATTTCCTTGTCAGAACAGAGAAAAATATTTAATGCCATGACTGTGTCAGTATATAATATGAACTAAAGACAGTAATGAAATATTTTTCAACCAAGTGAAACTATTACCTCAAAAGTAAGCTATACAGTCTCCATTTAGGAATTCGTTTCTGATCAGCTATCAAAAGCAACTGTTTTCCTGTAAAAGCTCTACCTCAATTTCCTACTGCTACTAGCCAGTTTTGGAACTGGCAGGAAAAGACAAACTGCAAGCTTTTTTTCATTNTTTTTTTTTTTTTAAATTAATTCAATATATTGCATCAATAAATTATGGTTAGCTTAAATTTATTTTATCATGAGAAGTCAGAGGATGAAGACGTGAATTTGCAGAAATCATTTTTCAACATGAAAACTTGAATGGCACCAAATTACTGACAGTTTTAAAAGAGCAGTATCAGCAACAATTTGTATTACTTACTGGCATATAATAGATATTCATTTTAGGGGCTTCATTGGCAGTCATTAGCATTCCTAAAAAGAGATTTCCACATTAAAAAATGTTGGTCACAAGAGGGTAACATTTTAGATAGATAGATAGATATATACATACATACACACACACACCCTCGAAATATTTAATTCGCATGAAGTACATTTGTACGCAGGACTACGGAAAGAAAAGCTTGATAGCAGCGCAATTAATAAAGCTTTATTTCCTATATATTCGTGCCCTTTGTTCTCTATCTTAAAAACTGTTCAGCACCACTTAAACAACACAACGTTGTAACAACTGCAGACTGCTGATTTTCATAACAAATTTAAATAGTTCATCCCATAGTATTGTTTAGAACAAATACAGTTAGCATTGCACTTAAAACCTACCTTAGGCATAAACTAGTGTTATTAACACAAGGGGGGTTTTGGTTTTTGTTTTGCTTTGTTTTAAACACACATCTATAGTCTAAACAAAGTCATAAATCATAACATGGTTTACTGCTTTATTCATATTTCATCTCGGAAATCAACAGTAGATTGTCAACACAAAATGAGAGACAGGGTATTGTGGCTTCAAATGCAAGTGATACCAGCCAGGTGGAGCAAACATAAAATGTGAAATATCTATGAATATACCTAGAGAATGCTGCGAATAAGAGTTACAAATACTCTGAATATAAAAAACTACTGTAGAAATATTAAAATCTATGGAAAATCTAGAACCGCCACAAGACTTCGTATATATTCAAAATGAGAAATGCTCTCAATCTTATTCTACATAAGAGCTTTGTAAGGACATTTGTCATACGCTTTTATTTCAGTTTTGACTTTCCAACATAGCTGATCACTATGTAATACAAAAAGATGGAGCACGAAGAAGAAAAGAGCAATCAAGTTAGATAACATTCTGATCTAAAAGTAACATATGCCATCGAGACTGTGAATAATTGGGGCAGTTACCACACACCCAGAGGGCAGAAATATAATTTACACCCAACTAGAGGAACGCAATTAACATGGGTGGAGTAATCCTTCCTACCTAATCCTTTTATTAAAAATACACAATGCAGCTGGACTTTTAATGTCAGAAAAAAGGGGGCTTGCCTTCCTGGCAAAGCAAGAAATTTGTGAAGGCTTAGTCAGCAAACTGAGGCTTAAAACCAACCTGGAAACAGTTGTAGGCAAATTAAAAAGGAAAAAGTAAGAATTCATCGTTTTTTTTTTCTTTTTTTCTTTCTTTTTTTTTTTTAGGTGCTCCCTTAACTTATCAGCATGTTCGCTACTACTACAGGATACAAAGCATTTCTCCACTGACTGAATATGAATCACTAGAGATAAAACGATAGAAATTAATTCTGCAGGTGCTTCAAAGACGACAGTAAAGGGAAAACCTCCCCTTTGAGAGTCTTCCACCAATAATTACAAGTAGGAAAATTGTCTTCAGAACAGTACATGGGTGTATACTACAGGGGAAATACAGAAACAAAAAAAAAAGGAACAACTCTGTGAAAGGAGAAGTCTACTGCGCACATTTTCATTGTTTCAACTTGTTAGTTCTAACCAATTTTTATGGGACGAGAGATCACACCCTAACAAACTACACAGCAGTCTAGTTTGATCACTTAAAAAGGGAAATAAATGAGAACTCTTCTACCACAGAAGCAGTTTTAATAAGACCATATTCAGAAAGTGATCGATTTACACTATCATTGACTTAAAGGAATGAAAAAATGAGTATGAAGCGGTACTAAAAGGGAGAAGCAGTTTTAGAAAAAGCAAAGTTTTTGCTTGTAAAAAAAAGAATTTTACAGTAATTGAAACAAATGAGGCACAACTTTCTATACACTGAAAATGCTGTAAGTTGCACAAGGGTTTGCTTCCCATACTACTTCAGTAGTCATGCTGAAAATGATTGGTAAAATAATTTAATTAAAAACAAACAAACAAACAAAAAAACCCACCAGAAACACAAAACTACTGAAAAAGACTAAGTCACATTATACTTATTCACATTTTACCATAAATATTTCAGAATGTTTTATGTTACAATATAGTTTCACTTCTCCATTCTATTTTTTTTGTTTTCCTACAACGTAGTGTGTTAAAGCTATTTCATTACTGCATACGCAGCAGACATTTTTATGTAAAAAAGGGCTACAAGTAATACAAAGTAGAAGCCACTTTCTGTGGTTTTAAAACAAAAATTGAATATTACAACTATTAGAATAAAATTACAAATATAAAACATAAAAGTAAAACATCTAGACATCCTAGATATTTTCCCAAAAGGAAAGCATTCTAAATGTAGGTTCAATGACTTCCTGTTCACGACATTTCTGATACTATTCTCTTCAAACAAAACCTGTGTGTTTCTCATTAATCAAATTCTGAATTTTGACTCACATCAGTGAAATAAAGTAGGAAAAAGTGTTTTGTTCCATGCAATGATGAACAACAAAGCTATTTTAAGTGAATGAGAGAGTGTAAGGGTAAGATTAGGGTACAGGCTTTCTGATCAGTAGTTTCACATTAAGTGTAAGAGTGCAGACTGGGCAAAAGTTTTGGGATTTCCTGTGCCATGCCAGCTTCTGAACACCCAGGGGTGCCCTGAGAATGCTGGGACACCAATGACAACATCAAGCTATAGCCATACTGTCACTTAAATGTTATTGCCTTTCCTGCTTTCCAAAACTGCAGCATTCATGTTACTGGAAGTATTTCCTTATTTTCAGATGTTCAGATGTAATTATTCTTTAAATTCTAAATGTGCATGAGGTAGTGCCGGGCATCTTAAATTTTGCAGCAACAGTACTTATGATAAACATGCAATGCACCAGCTCTAACCTAAAGTCTCTTCATTTCTAGTTTTTTCCCCTCTGTCTTCACAGGGTTATAAAATACAACCTGATTTTCATCCCACAACAGTTCTTACCAAAAGACCTCAAACCTGCCCTCCCTACGGACATGGTCAAAGAAAAATAAGCAAAACTGACAAACTGACTTATGAGGAGACATGGAACATAGCACTATCTACATGACTAGCATCAGACACGTTAAAAAACAATGTCCCACAAGCAGTATTGGGTAGATACGTGCATTCAATTCTTTGTGCTACAAGATTCTTCCTGCAGAGTCCCATGAAGATCATTTAAGTTGAAATCCACAAAAGCACTTGAGGTACATCTACACACCACAGAGATTGCAGAATGTCCACAGTTGTTTAAATATCTGTAAGGATGGATGTTACACATGACCGGTTATGACCCGAGCAACCTGACCAGACTTTGAAGTCGGATCTAACTTTAAAATTGGCCTTGCTTTGAGCAGAGAATACACAACCCTCAGAGGTCCCTTCTAAACTATGCTAAGATTCTGCATCGTCAAGTAACTTAGTCCTGTTTCACTTCTTGTCATGACCTCTTCGTTATCAATGCTGCATGGACATTAACTCACTCCTGGACTCTCCTTTGGTTCAAATCAATAAGCGTATCGAAGGTGAAACCGTTAATGAGATGCTAAATGTAATTCCCTTCAATGACCTCTTCCTGTAGCCTCTATAGATGACAGTGGAACATGTTTGGCTATCTCCACCTTGCATAGTCCACTGTTACCACAGCTGTTCTCAAACACCCCCAAATGAACTCGTGCATGTAACCAGGGCATGCAAGATGTAGCCTCAGTGCCATGCCAGAAGATCCCTTTTTGGCAGGCTTCAACTCTGCTTACAGTATTTCTGGCACTTTGATCTGGGAAAAACAACTATCTGGAACACAAATTAAAATAGTATTGATACCTTTTTTGAAGGCTCAGAAAAAGCCATCCCAATTGCTAAGTACTTAAACACCATTCTTTTTCAGAGGGGGGTAAACCTGAGCAGCATGGAAGTGAGCTAATATTTTCATCAGCAAGATCCTGTAGAACCCTACAGTGCTGCTGCTTAAAGTCAAAAATGCCTACCTTCTCAGCAGAGCTCAGTGTGTAAGTGCTCATCTCACACACGCACACACACACACACAGGCGACATTCTTAACTGAAGTTGGCAGAAAAGACAGATAAGTTTTAACTCGTTAGAAATCTCAAACTCACTTATCTGCAATCTTGAAACTGAGCTGCCGGTATGAATCAAAGTCCAAGTCACTCTGTCTTCACGGCTACCTCTCTAAAATTAAGATAATAGCAGAGCTTGCAACATAGGCATTCTCTGATCAAGAATTCTGTCCTCTGCCATCCTACAGGCCGTAATTTTTCTTTCACCTTTTTCAGTGCTCCTTTCTAAACAGGAAGTAGGTGCCACGGTAGTTAAGATCTAAGCAACTAAAAACTAAAAAGGGAAAATTAAGGTCAGTTGCCATCTAAGGTACTACCAAAGCACATGTGCGCATACAACCACCACTGTGCAAAATATTTTTTCTCACAAAGTAGGACTTGGAAACTGGTTAAAAGTGGCCCTCTTTTTAGACCTTGAAACATAACGTTATGAGACACACCAAAGGTGAGAAGTCACAAAAAGCATGCAAATCTGTGCACTTAGGAATCTACGCTTAAAAACAGAAGTATTTCATCTTAACTAGGGCACAGCTAAGTACTGTACCTAAAAACAGGAAAGATCAAATGGTTGTAAACATTTGTAAAAATTTGTAAACTTATTGTGAAGAGGTTTCTTCCTAGCTCTAGAAAGCAAGCTCTAACTGATCTGGAGCTTAGCCTAGATAAAAGGCCAAAATTAGTTTTCTTATGAAAGACTTAAGATACTCGAAAGAGCAAAGGAGGTCAATCACTCAGTTGACAGCACAGCAGCTGGTAACTGCAAAGAGTCTTCAATTTAATGCAGATGCAGAGGAAACAATGACACTAACTAGCAAGTAACCATTTTTCCTATCTCTGTGATAAGGAGAAAAGTAGACCTAATTTGCATCACCTAAATAAAAAGAAGACCATAACTTGTGTTAACACACACTTTCCCTTTTGAACTTAATAAGACATTAATATATCTAATGTACCTGAATTTGGATAAAGACAGACATCATTAATGTCATATTCTGGCTCCATTGAAGTAAATATCTTCCCCTGTAATTGAAGGAAGACAGTAGATTGTAAAGAATTCCAAACAATATAATTAAATTTAGTAAATCTAAACATTATGAATAGGCATTACAGAAGCTAAGAAATATGATGGGAAAAGATGGTATATTTTGCAGAACAATAAAATTTTATTAAAGTATCTGATCATAACATAGGAACTCAATATTGTGTTCTGTCTCCAGTCAGATCTCTTATAAGGAAGCGCAGTCTACAGGTTATCGAGGACACAGTAAAGTACTGTGGCACCTCTAATTTCTTGGCTCGCACTTCTATGTTGAAAATATGTCAGTTTCGCTTCATTTTATTTTATGCAAAAGGAGGACAAGGTCCATAAGTTCCTGGCACACTGCCAGCGTAACCCTCCTTTTGTTCAAGTCCGAATAGGGCAGTTTTAAATAATTTCATTTTGTTAAGTATATTAGCTGAAATGATGGATTAGAAGTGGAACTTTATTCTGGAGCTTGGCTCCTCCACTCTGCCCATGTCTACCTAAAATGAAATATGGCTAAGCACTTCATTTGTAAATTAGAAACTCAGTATTAAGGACATCTACATACAAAATAAAATAAAAATAATAAGAGCATCCACTGGAGTGTAGCTTAGATCAGAAACAAAGTTATAATGGTTATTAAGAAAATGGTAAAAGCAGGAAACAACATTTTCAAAAACTAAGAATTGGAGTAGAGTCTGAAAAACCCAGACAAAATACAGGTGCTCTTATAAGCCAAGATGCAAGACAGCCAGTTAAAGAAGTGTGTCTAAGAACTGGGCCACAGAATCTGAAGCATGAGAGTACATGCCTACGCGGTTCTAAATGAGGGACAGGAACAGAGCAAATTTTCATCCTATTCCTCTTTTCTCTTTCCCTGCAGCAATCCCACCTACCTTTCTGGGCCCTTCCTTTCCCTCCCAGTTATATGCTGTTACCCCACCCACCTCTGGTCTCTCCCCGATGATTAATAAGAGTCCTCCCCCACCCCAGTCTCAGCAGACAAAAGCCTCATGCTCCCCACCCCAAGGCACGTCTCAGCATGGGGCTATTCTGGTATCAAAGCCATATGCTCTCCACCCCGCAGTCTGCCTCTGCAGTTGGTTCCCAGCCAGAGATAGTCAGGAACCAACATCTGGAAGAGGTGGAGCCAGCTGGAACACACTCTAGGAAAGAGTCCAAAGCTATCTTTGCCTTCCAGCAGCAAGAAACCCTCCCTTTTCCCACTGCAGAGGCCACCTGATGAACCTTACAGTGTTTAATTCTCAATGAGGAAAATAACTATACCTAGGAAAAATGGAGAGAGGCCACTGCAGATGTTTTAAATAATAACCAATAATTTATTTGCCCTTTTAAACAATAAAAAGTAACTGCAGAAGAGCTTACAAAAAACTGCTTGTGATCACAGAAAAAAATAAAAGGCTGTTGAAAGTTCATGAAGAAATACAACAATAGAGAAATGACTGCCTGAAATAGAAAATAAGTGCCTCTGAACTACTATAACTGCTCTTGATATGTTACATTATAAAGCTAGAAAAGCATAGATACAGGATGGAGCATGTTTTTAAAAGGAATACAATGACTAAAAAGATAGCCCCTTAGACCAAACCAAATTACAGCAGTATTACTATGAATCTATAGGTTAACAATATTTCATGCAAGCTGCGTTGATGGAAAGACAAGAAAAAGAATAGCATAACGTAATGAAAGAAAGTCAGAGTAATTAGATTGCAACTTCGCTTATAGGTGCAAAAGACAGGGATAAAGTTGTCATCTATTGCAACATAATCCATTAATACAGCATAATACACAGTTATTTGGATCTAGGCATACCTGCTTCAAAATCCAAGTATGTTTCTGTGAAAATAAGTAGCAGCTGATTTTAATACTTCATAAACTAACTGATCTACCTTTGAAGCTAGCCCTTCTTTGAGCAGAGAACTGGAATGACCAATTTTTCTTTGATGAAAAATCAGAATTGGATGAGTTTAAGCACACTGTGAGAAATACAGAAACCAGCACAATGGCTAAGATACTTTCTGTGTTTAAATCCTTCTACTGAAAGAAGGATCTTAAGCAGACATATATACAAACAGCCATAAAAACCTAAGACTATATCTTTATACCTGACAGGCTGTTGAATACCTTCCCAGATACTGGCTTGTTTACCCAAACAAAAGACAAATGCTATGTAAATTACAACACATTAAAAAACCCCAACTTCCTACACCGAATTTCAGCTTTATTATTTAAGTTGCACATGAGAAAAGAAAAAAAAGATCTGAATGCAGCAGCAGAAAAACACTTACTGTATCTTTGTTCCACATTTTTATGATTCGAGAATCTGCAGAGATGATTAAATCCAACTGATGCTGAAACTGAACTGACTTAATAGGCAGGCCATACTGGTGATCTTTGACTATTAATGGGTTACTAGACCGGAGGTCATACAATAAAACCTTGAAGAATAAGAGACAGATTAAACTTACAATATTATAAGATTAAGAGGAAGTCACACACACACTAGGTGTTCACTAACGATTTAACTCAACTTGAGATTTTGTTTGTTTGTTTAAATACATGGACAGGATTTCCATAAAAGAAATCACTTCAAGCTCTGAAAATGACTTAATAAGTGAGCCCAGTTTATTCTGACAATATATTTTAACCACTAAATGTTTCAGTCTAGAAAAATTAAATATGAATTCAAGAGTTTACTACCTTTCTAAAGTCTTTTTAATTTCTAATGAAATTAAAATTGAAAAAATGAACTGTTTTCAAGGCTCTTAGTATTTCTTAATTACTAATATTTCACTTTCAGATTATTGTGCTATTCTTACTCACAGGATTTACATTTTCAGATGCCTTTCTAAATTCAGTGAGTACCGCTTGCACTCAGCAAAACTCCACAGAACACAATTATTCTTTTTAGAGAAGTGGAGAGTACAGGCCGTCTTCCCGAAACCTGTGTTTTTATCTCAAAAATTTCCTATGGAACTTGAGAAAGACCTTAAATCTTTCACGCGTGAAATATGAATACTAATAATTTGAGGGAAAAATATTATCGTTTGTTTAGTTTAGATTATATATATAATCTCCAGTAAAGCTTGCCTGACACTTATACTAACTTTATTAAAACTACAACTCTTACATATACATGTCTTGAACAAGCTACAGTTTTCTAAACCCATGAAAGGACCACTAAAGGCAGGAAAAAAATCCTCATGTTCCACTTCACAAGTAGGATGGCAACAATGAATAAATTAATTTAAATGATCCTTTATAGAAGGATAAGACAGAAAAAACAGTTGTTGAAAGACAATTAATTCTGCTTCTTCAGCCACCATCAAGATAAGGTATAGCATATATATTGCACTGAGATGGTACTGACAGAGTCTCAAAAAGCAGTAACTTCCTCACATAACTGACTCTTAAGACTTAAGAAAACTGCAGAATTTGAAGTTACATAGTATGCAGGTTGCGATGATTTTAAGCCAACCCTATGGTATTCTGAAGAACAAGATCATTTGACAAAATTAATTTGCAGTTCAAGAATGAGTATCATTGCTCTATATATGTAATTTATGGTCTTAGAAGTACTTGTATTATTATATATTTATATTACATTAAGTGCACTCAATGTACGGTAGACCTGCACTGGCAACTGCAAGAAAAGGATTTCATAAGAACTGTTGCAGATAAAGTTAAGTCTACCTGCCCAGTAGATGTTCCAACAGCCATATTCAAAGCTCCATTAAATTTCAGTGCCGAAATAGATGGTAAACAATCTATCCTGCAAAGCACAATGCTTATAGTTAGACATTTTTTCCATAAAGGATGCAAATAACACTAGCAACGAGAAGGCTATGGGCAGGCCACTTTGATGCAAAATTGGAATTGTTTCTAAAACCAAAACTTCTCAAAAAACAAACAAAATAAAACAAAACACACACACACACACACACACACACACACAAAGAAGAACACACTTTGAAATGGTAGCCTTTACTCACTCTGCATCTGCTGTCACACTGCTTAAAGCACAATCCAACAGCCCAACTCGATTTCTAGTTCTAGGATCCCAGCATTCCACTTTACCCTGAACAGTTTAGAAAAGACATTTCAAGCTTATGCAACCTGTATTTATCTGATATTGGAAAAGTGTTTAAATAAAATTATGATTTCATCTATGAATAATTAACCAAATTTCCTAGTTTGACATGAGTTTTACTAATAATAGCATACAAGCTTCACACTTTTCATCTGTATTTTAAAAAAATGTGATCTGAATGAAAATGATTAACACTGAATTTCCCAATATTAACTACGTGCATAGGTTAGCTAATTTCTACAGATGGTTATACTCTTAAGCAAGATAACATTATTTTCTCTCATCTGCAAAATCTCACGCATCTCAGCAACCAAGATAATTCAGAAATTATATCTTCACCATGCTCTAAAAAGGCTTCTTGTTTAACAGATCTACACCTAACACAGCAGGCAAGATCAAATTAATTACTTAGGCTCCTGTCGTGATTTCTTCTTATCCTCATGCAAACTAATATGAAAGAGATATAAACACTGCTGCCCTTTTTATAAAAGGAATGCAAACATTTACCTCAGCTGTGCCTGAAGCAAACAAGAAGTGTACAGGATTTATGTCACAGACGTTATTCTCTCTAAAACAGAAAAATGAGCAAGTTTAATAACCTCAGAATACTGTAACTAAAAAGATTTCTGTAATCACGTAAACTATTGTTTAGCCTGGAAAAGGAAAAGTGGCAAGCAGGGGGAGGGTGTGTTGTGGATGGCAACCTCATAGCAGCTTCCCATACTTAAGAGGAACTTACCAAGAATTCAGAGCTATCAGAGAAAATCAGAGACAGTGCTGTTAACTTGAGACGGGTGAGGTTCCAACTGGATGCAAGGATAATATTTATATGCCTTGAGGATAATTAACCATTGGGACGGGCTGCCAAAAGAAGCTCTGGAATTTCTATCCTTGGAGCTTTCAAGACCCCTGGGAAAACTCATCTGAATTCAGTGTTGACCATGCCTTGAGCAGGAGACTGGACTCAGATTCTTTCCAACCTGAATGATTCCACAATCCTCTGCCCATACCCACCACCTACCACCAAGCCTTGCCATATTGCTCTGCTCCACTGTACTCTTAAACAACTCAATTACGTAAACAGTTCTTCCCAATTACATACGTTCAGCAGCTTACATCTCCAATATATTCTGATGAACAGCCTGTCTTCATTTCCCTCTCCGAAGTATCTTATTTCTCCACAGCTCAACACAGAGCTGTGTATTTCTCCAACAATTCTTTCAAAATACAAATATTTCTCATTGCACCCCTCATCCCATAAACATTCCAGCTTCTTCTATTCCAAGACCCCCACCTATAAAACTGTAACTCATCCAGTTCCCCTGCCTCACAACCTTTTCACATCTTTAAGTCTCATCTCCCTGATTCAGACTTCACACAAGACTCTTCGCTCTCCAGCTCCAGGATTTTCCCCTTTTTTTGCTGCTACTCAGTTTTTATAGTAGTGCCTGTCCAAACATTGCATCTTCCCTTAAGCTATTCTACCTACTGAACACCAGCTGTTGCTCACCAACAGGCCACTTTATCTTACTCAAGTCCGTTCTTCGCACCTCCCTCTCCCCACAGAAAAGAAGCCCAGCTCCTGCTATGGTATGGTTTCCAAAAGAATCAGAGGTAGGTTGGCGATATTAAATAAATAAATAAATAAATAAAAATAAAAATCTCTTTGGGCTACTCCAAGAGCAGCAGGACAAAGACATGTCTGGGAAAGTACATACCCTGTGGGTAGATCTCTATATGATGGCTAAATTGAGCGGTAATGGCAAGGTTTTAATGAAATGCTCTTAAGATCAAGTTATATAATACCTAATATAAGTCTATATTAAGCAATTTTAATTGAGTTTTCGTTTGTGGATATTTTAAAACATAAAACCTGGAACAAAGAATTACAGAACATAAAATAAAATGAGGCTCAGATTCAGCACATATTCCTTTTCAACTCTACTTTACAATGCATTTGGGCAGTATTCAGATACAGTACTGATGGAGAGCCTATTAGGAGAATGGTTCCACCTGGTGGAAAGAAGACAGACAGACGTCATGCATTATAGATACTTACGAAGCATCAGTTTGCAGGGAGTTGAGAAACCTTCCTTGTTCCAGATTTATCCTGTATACTTCAGAACTACAAAGAAAAAAATAAATCAATCAACCAAAATTACTCCTTTCATTTATAAATACTGAAAAAAAGATAATGTGCACATTCACCAAAGATACTTATTACACTGCAGTATGCTATCAGTTACTTTTTTGCCAGGGAAAAGATGCACTAATCCCTTTTTTAACATCCTTAAATTTCCTACAACTTATGTTACACCTTGAATTGCTAAAAAAGTTTGCTCAAAATTTGTTTCAAACCTTGAAGATCTCATTTTATTTTTACTGTCTTCTCACAAATTGTTAATTATTTTGTGTGATTTTACTCCCACTTTAACACTAAACACCAAGCATGATAGAAAAAGCTATTGTATTTTCCTTACTTCATGTAATCACTTTTAAAACACAGTACACTGAATTGCAATTTTGACAACAAATTTGCAAATACATGAATCAAAGAATAAAAGTCTTAAAGCAATGCAAGCAACTGAATTAATATTAGACTTCCACATATTTACTCTTCATAAACAGTCTCCATTTGGAAAGAATTCCTGCTTTTTCCAATACAATAACATTTTCAACTTTTCTGGTATTTTAACATCCATTTTGTTCTTGGAAAACATTCCTAACAGAAGTGAAACAAAACAATCCATTTAATCTATACCTTGCTCCTACAAAATATAGGTCGCATGATGGATAGTGATAAGAGAAATCTCTACCAAATTTTGGTATTCTTGTCCTGTAGTAGCGGCCATGTTGTGAATGAAACTCCACAAATCTGTCACACTGCAAGAAGACAATCTGAAAACAAAATAGAAAGAACTGAAACATACAGAAGGAGGTGACAGAAGCTCCTCAACTTCTCCTAACACAACCTCCAGTGATTTTTCCAAGCTCACACAGGTTTATCACAACCCACTCAAATAATTTCTGTTAAAATGATAGAATTGACTAGTGCTTCCTCACTCTCACTAGCCACAGCAAAAGCTTTATTAATAAAGATTAAATGGATATTTACAGGAGTACATGTGATAGCCTGACAGTGACTCTGTAACCAGGGGCAGCCCTATAGTCACCCCGGTGTTATCCTGCACCAAAATTAACAGCTGTACTTATTTCAGGCATCAGCATTGTTTAATTTCTCTACAGTACACCACCACGCAGACACCAACTTTTTCACAGGTACTAAGCGTACTTATTGTGCATCCTGACACAAGGCAGCATTCCAATAAATAAAACCTTTAATGCATTTTTTTGTTGTTTGCCAATTGAATAAGCACAGTTCTTTTTCTGAAGTTTAGACAAACACCTTGGTCCTCAAAGAGCCTGCAGCAAGGCATTACTAGAAAGCTAGATCTATACTAGTTAAATAAGACGGCACAACTTATAACCATATGAATAAATTCTTCCCACTCCAGATAGAGACATTTGTATCATCCATACCATCCCTCACAGTCATGCTTTTCCTTAAACCATGCTCACACACCATGTGATAGATTAAACAGTTGGCCTGGCCCAAAATCATGCCATGACACATACAAACAATTAAATGCTCTGGATGATCACAGGTCAGCTACCAACTCTGAGCCTCATCCCTATTTAACTTGTACTAGAAAGGTGCTAGTTTAGTTTAGAGTATGTGTAGTCCATGTATCTTCACACACTAGTAGATAATCAAGATTTTAAATTTCCCTGTACTAGACTCATCGCTAGCCATGCCAATAATGGGAAGCCCAGGAAAGACCAAGTACAATTGTTGTTTTGAATCTGTCATCTTTATTTATGTATCTATATGTCTTCCCCTTATATGAGGCATGTAGTAAGTACTGACCTGGGCCACTACTTCATGCCTATTTATCATTAAGTCTCCCCTTTACTTTTGTTTTTTTCTGGTATCAGAAACCCTAGTGTTTCAACTTCATTCATGGGCTCACCAAGTGGAGTATCATCTTTCCAAAGTGTAATTAATATTTGATTAGAGATGCAGCTGCACAGTTGATGCTATTCAATGATGTTTTTCATAAACATCCCAATCAACCCTTTGTATGCCTAATATCTTTATGTTTTTTATTGGAAGTCTACAACAAGCAAAGCTCTTTACTTATCTGTTTCAAACAATAACAAGATCACATCTGTTCTTAGTTTGCAGGGACAACAGAAAAATGTCTGCATCTTTGTGCAGTACAGAAGCTAAATAAATTATGAGAACACAAAATTAAACTGTATTTAAAAATACTGGTACTGCATTCTGTTAGTTCACTACCAGTGAGCCATTAAAAAACTGTCACCAGGAAGAAAGATAATGCAGTTTGCTTTCAAAGAGAAACGTGAGTTTTCTTTTAACTCCAAAAAGATTTCAGTATTTTCTAGTGGTTGCTGAAAGAAACCAGATGTTCAGCCAATGATTGTGTTACCTCTTATAATTTTATGTATTCAGCTAAAGTTTCTACTGCAAGGGACTTGAAGGTATTTATGTTCTCTTTTATTAAGAATGGATACAACTCACTGGAAATCATGTTTGTTCTTCCTTCATAATAAATTATTTCTGGCTGTTACCAGAACACTACAACCTTGGGGTAGCAAAAGCATAGCCACTGGTGTGTGGCAAAAATGCCAAGCAGAAACATGGGTCTTTTTGGAAAAGACTGCGGAAGAAAAGATATCGCTCTCCTAAATCTAAAACTTAGTCCAGGTCTAAAACTTAGGAGAGCATAGAAACTTAACTGGCCTTACGGATATTAATATGAACAAGAGCCAAGCGTGCTCTCACTGTGAAAATGCAAACAACCCTCAAAACGACACCTTATGAAGTCAGTGGGAGCACCGTGGAGGATGTATTTTCATTTCTCCACACAGTGCTCATGAGTCAGTGTGTCTAGTGTTGGGCCTCTCAATTCAAGAGGGATGTTGAGAACACTAGGAGGTCTACCAAGACAGATAAGAGGTAGAGTTCAAGCCCCACCAGGAAAGGCTGGAAGAATCTTAGCTTGTTTAGTCAGTCAAAGAGGACACTACACGACAATCTAATAGCAGCCTACAACTGAAGCGCTGTTATAAAAATGACAGAGTCAAACTCATTGCAGTAGCAACAGTGAAAGTTTCAGATTTTGTTCAGCAGACTGAACAGGAAGGAAAAATTATTTTAGAGGAGGTCATGTAGCATTACAACAATCTATTCAGTGAGTTTGTGGAACCTCCATGCTTGAAGTTTTTCACAGTATTGGCAACAGCCCTGCTTCAAGCATTAAATTAACTCTAGATGTCCCCTTCCAATGAATATTTTTATGATTCTAAGCATTTCAAGTGTAATTTCTCAAATACTGTTCCTTCTTTTGTTTTAGTGTTTTAAACATTAAGATGGCTACCTGAAATCAGTTTTCTTTCTAACTATTTGGTAAGTTTTAGGAAAATAGAAATGGAAGATAAGGTTGTCAAGGTAGGGCTTCCGTCTGAAATACAGTACCAATTCCAGTTCAAAACACACAGAAGCCTTACTGTTAAAAAACAGTCAAAGAGACTGGTGAACACTTTGAGAATACATTCCTCAGTCTCCCAAATAACTGGTCTTTACAACCAGAAACATGCTCCCACAGGGAGGCAGGAGACTACTCTACTATATCAGTCACCTTCTTCCTCCATCTTCCACCTGAGTTCACACACATTTTTGGAGAAATCAAAGGGGAAAACTTTGAAAAGGCTAGAGTTAAAAGGTTAGATGATAATGCCTCTGATCAAATGAAAATATGTATTATGACAAACCTGCACCAGTAATGCTAAGGTCTCTTTGGAGGAAAAAAAGAAATATTACAATAAGAACTTAACTACTAAAAATATCTTCTCCTAATGAAAACAGCAAAATCATATGCTTAAGTTTCGCATTTCATTTGGCACATAACACCTTGATGAATCAGCAGAGCAAAGTTTATAGGAAGAGGTAACATCTTTTATTACACCAACTGCTGCAGCTGGAAAAAAAAAATCACAAGCTTTTGACCACAATCATTTTTTGGGTCCTGCACAGAATTAGAAGCAATAACGGTATCAGCCTGAAAAAGGCCAATAGTTCAAAGAACTCAACCGTCTCCTCCAAGTACAGGAGTTCATGAAACAAGACACTACTTTTCTGGGTAATTTTTGCCTCATTCATATGCTTATAGTTATCACTGCTACAGCAAATCAGTCTAACTCAGCTGTAGCTGTCCCACCTCTCAAAAACAGTGTATGTGGGCTACTGTCACAAGCAATTATAGCTGTTATCCTAGCAAGAATAATTAATTATGTTTTTCACTTTAGTTGATTATAGGATAGATCATTATTTGAAGCTTTTCTCTACTGCAGACAGAAGACTTTAAAAGTGCTAAGGCAAATTATAATACAAAGAGGCAAAAAAAATGACATTTTAAAGGTACAAAAAAAATGTCTAGCCTGTTCATTTTAACAAAAATCTGTTCCAAAAGTTCTTGATTGACTGCCCTTACTATATATGAAAATGCATTTTAATATACATATTACACAATTTTCTCATTTATATATTGAAAACATTAAACATACCTTTGAGTAATCATCTGATAAAATCTCAAATGTAACCACTAGAGGAGAGAGCAAGAGAATTTTAAGTTAACTAAGTAAGCAAATTTATTTGCAAACATTGGCATAAATCCTGAAAATATTTACACTTATTCTAACCTTTAGTCATATAAGTATTCCCCACAGGTGTCAATGCACAACACAGGCATTGTGATAAAATCTTTAATTATATAACTTTATTTGCAAAATAATAAGTAGTTTTAGAAAACTTTAGAAACATGTGAAGCATCTTGTAATCTTTTTGTCGTTCTAGTACACTTGACACATTCCTCAACACGATGTTCAACCATGTATTTATTGGCTCAGGGAAAGTTCAATGAAATGGTTTTGAGTAAGTGTGTGGTCCATGGATCTTTGGTAAACAGTCAAAGATGATAAAAGTAACACTGGGTCAGACTACACACAATTCTGCATACGTGACCTTTCTAAGGGGTCAGCTTCCACAGAAAAAGCTTTCAGGGTCCAAAATTTAAAAGCTACTATCTATGCTGAAGACCGCAATATATTGAAATTTGCCTAGTTTTAAACAAGGTGGGTCAGGAACATTAGGGAGTAGCTGCTTCATCTAAACTCTTTCCATTTAAATGAGGTAGCTCATTTAAGGTTACCTGAAGTGACTCTATGCTACAATTCAAGTTAAACATACCTTTACAGTCTAGTAAGAAGCCAGTTCAGAAAAATTAACTTTAAGCTCTAATTAACTGCAAGCATTTACCATTACAATGACTTCTGCTCTTTCAAAAGTGGGTCTCTTTCCACATCTTCCTCTCCCCAGTTTCTCCTACTGCCTCCCCTCGTACTACTTTGTAGCACTGTCCCTTTACCATACAAGATTCCTTGTAGTACTGAGGCACTGTGTAAGGAAACACTTCCATGCTCTACTCCTCTTTTCCTGACCTAATTCAGTAGTTGTCAATTTTTATTTTTTAACATCACATATCAAAGATAGATCACTTCCATTTCTCAGTAATGATTCAGGTCTTCCACTACTCTACACTATGCTCAACCCCTCAAAGTTTTGTTCACCTCCGTATTTGTCTTCAAACAACAACAACAACAAAAATCCTTCCCCAGCTCAATATACCCTAAAACTCTAAGCTGCAGCAGCTCCGGCTCTAGTCTAACTTCCAACAGATTCTCCCTTTCTCATTGTCTAGATGGCCCCTTGCTTTCATCACCACAGCTGTTCTCCCTCCAAAACATTCACAAATAAGGTGAAACTAGGGCCTTCTCCACGCTACCATCTATGGTAGCATCTATGTACACCCACTACCTTGTTTCCAAAAAAAAAAAAAAAACCCAAAAATACAACTCAGAATTCTCTTTAACTGAGCTTGGGCTCCAGTGAGAAAACAAAACATGAGGTTTTTTTTTTTTTCTCTCCAGTAATAATAGTGCAACCACGGTGCATTCTCCTACCTTACTGCTTCAGAGAGGGAAGAGAAAAGAAGGGAGAACTGGCCACTACCCAGCCATCATACATACATAGCACTCCTCAAACAGAGCAGCAGCAGCCTTCAGCCACATTCACTCCCTGAGCCCCACACTTACTGGCTCAGGGGAGATCTTACTGTCTTCATAGAGCTCCAAGAGATGAAAGAACTTCATTGAAAAAGAAGGAAAAAAAATACAGAGATAAAGACTAGGTAAGATTTTACTCTAGATTCTTTGTTCCTCCAAAATGTAATCTGTCCCCTCAACACGGGGAGAGAAATTTCTATTTGAGTCCAACCTGGATTATATACGAAAGGTATCATGTACTAACAGCCATAGCATATACTAACCTTCAGAATCTAAGCATCTTTCAAATTTCTGGGATAACTGATAGGTATCATAACAGCGGATCCTTGGCTTGTAAGTTCCTGAAAGACAAATTTGATTTTTAGTAAAACAATTAAGCAAAAAGATAACACTAAAGCATATATTTAAAAAAATACATCTTGTGTACAGAGTCTTTAATGCACCTCAACTACAAATATTCTCATCTTTACAAGGTCTCCGTGAAGGGAAAAACAGGTCTCAATAAATTTCTTAGGGAATTTTTTTTTTTTTTATTTTTGGCTTTGGTGTCTGAAAGTACCCTGTGTATATGTTCTTCTGATTACTGGATACATCATACAGAGTTTCATAGCACCTTCCAGTTGGTCTGAAAGACCAAGCCTCCTCGTGTTATTAAGTCCAACTAAAGTATTCATGTTAGGATCCTGCTTTGACAGTTACAAAATATAGCATTATCCTCCATTCTTTAAAACAATATTCAAACAATGACGTTCAGAAGTTATTTAAAGCAAATTTATGAACACATAACAAAAGTAATTAAGAACATGGTTTTCAACTCTATTATAAATAGAAGACTATCTGTATTCTAAAAATAAGCATTTCACAACATCAGTATCGAGACATTCATTCACATCTTAACAGTAGGCTTCCAAAACTCTGTAAAGTGAACTCTATCAATTTTACCTGAAACATTAAAGTCATTCTGCAATAAAAATTTTCTAGTACTTTTGGCCTCTGCTACACAGGGACCCTTAGTTAACTCACCAACTGCCATAATATATTGTCCATCTCTTGATACCTTAATCTTTGTGCTAACTGTGGGCATTTCAAAGTCTTGAATAAGTTCAATTCTTCTACGGATATCTAGAAAGGAAAAAAAAAACAACAAAAAATACATATATGTTTTAAAGCTAGTACTATTGTATCAGTCCAAAAAACTGTAATGATTTCTTATGGAAGCATGCTGAGTTCATTGAACCCAGGGAATATCTTTCAAGATCTTTTAATTGATACTTAAAATATCTGTCTTTAACACATGCTATAAGGACAGCAAGACAGTCTGCTAACACCGAGAAGCAGGCTATCACCATGCAAAATAGATGTCTATTCTGAGGTGGTAACTATGTTACAAGTTATAAGGTATTAGCAAATATGTATCACATATTTTATAAAAAAAAATATGTATAATACATTTCATCATCCTGTTACATCTATGTATTTTTTTAGTTGGCTGTTTTATACAATGCTCTTTATGGTATGTAAATAGCCTTTTTTTTTTTTTGGTATAACAAGTTTAGGCTAGAATGATGAAGCTCCTAAGCTGAGCTTAATACACATAAAAGAGTCTATAATTGGACTTTATCATAAACTGTACGTGGAATGCATCCATCACATTCCTGTACAATCTACAATCCCCCAATATTTAATGCCTGAAATTTAAAACAATATCGGTAATGTTCAATCCACATAGCACTATATAGGAAGCCAAAGTACGGCCTTCTAACATTACCTATAACTTTACATTTGCTGTTATTAAAATGAGGTACGCATAACTTCCTTGTATCAGTTAGTTATCTGCGTGCTTCTGGACGTGCAGGTCACATATGTGCCACCTCACAGCACTGAGGGCTGCGTGATGGGAAAACTCACCCACATCTTTCTTCTGTAAAGCTCTTTTCTTCCTGTCCGAGAGCCACTGTATGGAAACATATAAGTCACTGTTAAGTTTATTACACATAGCGGAACCGGAGAAACGTTAAAGTCTATCAAGTCAAAAACTATAGGAAATTTAGGATCTGTCTGGAACATTAATCGTTTTTTCTTAATTATATTAAAAATTCCAGCAGTAAGTTTAGCCATTCTGCCTTAAAAACAATTAAAAACTAGTGGTTTTTAAGAGTCTGTAGACTAACACACCTAAAGTGAGACATGCATTCGATCCATACTTCTACTGCAAGAAGCATTCACAACCGTTCTTCGGTAAAAATCCTCACCTTCGACACAGGCGTACGTAAAAACGGGCGGGTCGGGAGAGCTTTGTGGGCCACCCTGGCTGGAGCTCCGCGCAGAACATCAGCTCAAGCATCTAGCAGCCGAGGCACAGGAGCCAACAGCTGCGGCTGAGGAGCTAAGGCAGGCACTGACCGCGAACCCCGGCCTGCCGCCCGCCGGCCACCCCGCCTGGCTTCGCCCCCTCCGCGGGTGGCGAGCGCAGCCCACCCACCCCCCCGCCGCGAGACCCTTCCCGCCGCGGGGCGGCCGCTCGCTCACCTCCGGGAGGCTCCTGCCGGCGCTGAGGCTGTAGATCTTCACCTCGTTGAGGCTGGAGACCTGCATGGCGGCTGCCCCGCACGCCTCTTCCTGGGCGAAGGGGAAGCGGAAGGCGGGCCGCTTTCCGGGCTGCCGCTGTAACCCGGCAGCAGTGCGCCGCGAGGCGGTGCCTCTGAGGGGCCCTGAGGGGCCCGGGCGTTTCGTGTGGCGGCCGGGTCGGCGCGCTGTGCTTCGCCACAGCTTCCCCGTCGTACGGGGGGACTGGGGATGCTGCCAGCCAGCCCTGAGGGGTCGGCAGTTGTCACTGGGTGGAGGAATTGGGAGGGAGTTGTTAGGCGAAATCCCCTTTTGTAACCGTAAAGCATAGCGGCTGCTGTCTGTCCGCAAGCGTTGCGATTCTGCACAGCCTGCAGGTTAACTCGCAAAGGTAGGAGTTTCTTGTACAGACGTGGCTGAGGAGGTTGATTTTCTTGCCCTAATAAAGGGCAAACCATCGATCCAAGATTTGACTGAGCAGCATCCTGCCAGCAAACATAAAAAGTAAGGTTATTATTGCTTTGTACCATCACTGTTTAAACAAGAATGGACATGCAAAAGTCAGACCTATTTTAACTTAGAAGAGCAACAACGAAGGCAAAAATAATATTTATCCAATCTCTGTATATTTTCAAGAAACAATGAAAATCGCAACTGAATTCGCATCAGAAAAAACGCATAACTGCTACTAATTGTAAACTGAGGCTGTGTCAAACAAATCTTACGTGTGGTATTCCCAGGATGATGTATTTCAGCAATGATGATACCAGTATCACGACTAGAAAGTGGTATTTTACATCATATTATTAGAGGGTGTAATAGCTGAGATTCATGTAAGCTCAACACACCTAAATATAGGTGTCTATGTGGGTGCTAAGCTCCCATTTCAGAGAGCTACGGCTGCACTTGCTTAAATGTAGGTTGTCTGGTGGCATTTGAGAAGCCTTATGGTATCCAAGACACAGAGATGGGGCTGACACAAGACCTATGGAAAACCCATGCCCTTCTGCAGCATGAGCTGGAGGCCTGGCAGGGTGCGTAAGGACATCTCAAGTGCCACTAGCAGCTCAGGCAGCTGAACCTCATCCCTAGTAAATGCAGTTAAAGAAGCCGGAGGAGCAATGTAGCGTGTTAGCCACCAGGTGTCTACCTCGGGGTGAGCTCAATCTTTTTCTAGGTTCTACTGTCTGATTACGCAGACCGTCACTGGCTACTAATAGACATTTCAAGCTGAATCCGGTTGTCCACATATAGGTGTCTCGTGCAGTTTGGGATGCCCTAGGGAATTTCAGACAACCCCACCAGGTTGGTTGGTGTGACACATGTCACCAAAGGTTTAAGACAGGGTCGGGAGGACTGAACCGCCAAAGAATTCCTAGAGGTATAAAACCCTGGAGGTTCCAACACATTGGGGAACTACGAAACATTGTTTTGATGAGGCTGCCCAAAGATTCCTGATCCTTTTTGTCAGTTCTCCAGACGCACTTCAATGAGCACAGTGCAGAAAAAGAGGGGTAGAATCCGGGGATTCTGGCAGCACAGCAGGAAACTAAATTTTACCTCAGTGTTCTTGATTTTGATTTTATTTTTGACAAATTCAGTTCTCAGGCAAAGTTAATAAATATGAGCCTGGCCAGTCACACATTTAAGACTTTATCAAAAATTTAAAGAGAAAAGATCAACTAGAATGTACACTGTTAAAGTTCCAGTACAGATAACTTTGGAGCAGCCAGATTGGCTTGTGTCCTGGTTTTGGCTGGGGTAGCATTAATTTTCTTCCTAGTAGCTTGTATGGTGCTGTGTTGTGGATTTAGGATGAGAATAACGGTGATAACACGCCGATATTTTAGTTGCTGCAGAGCAGTGCTTGCACAGAGCCAAGGACGTTTCTGCTTCTCGTGCTGCCCTGCCAGCGAGGAGGCTGGGGGTGCACAAGGAGCTGAGAGGGGACACAAGAAGGGGACACAGGAAGCTTGGGTCAGGACAGCTGACCTGAACTGGCCAAAGGGATATCCCATGCTGTATGGCATCATGCTGAACAATAAAACTGGGGAAGTTGGCTGGGGGGGAGCTGCCGCTGCTCGGGGTCTGGCTGGGCGTTGGTCAGCAGGCAGTGAGCAATTGCATTGCGCATCACTTGCTTTGTATATTCTTTTATCATTATTATTGTTATTTTCCCTTTGTTTTCTGTCCTATTAAACCATCTTTACCTCAACCCATGACGTTTTTTTTACCCTTTTTTTTCTGATTCTCTCCCCCATCCCTCTGTGGGGGTGGGGAGCGAGTGAATGGCTGTGCGGTGCTGAGCTGCCTGCCAGGTTAAACCTCAACAGCTTGTTACACTTATTGCAGATAAGTTCAAAAAATCAGAATCTGAATGATGCAGCTGAAGCTTTGATGAAGGCTTTTGCTTTCTGTGTACAATGAATCTTTATTGCATGGAGTAATGATATACTTTCAGATATTCCATTCAATGAATATAGGTGAGCAGTTAGGTGTACCGACTGCAAATGGGTGTGATACAGAATGCTTTCAACTAGGAACAAATAATTTTGCTTGGTTTTTCTCTCTTCTTCTAGTGTCAGAATTTGCTGTGTGCATTACCTTGTGGCACACATGATACAGTATTCTGAAAATGTAGTGATAAGCAAACCGAAAGTGATCTTTACTGATTTTAACGGTAACTAGACAATGTCCATTCAGTATATACATACATACAGCTAAGGAATTATAATAGAGAAATAGTTTGCATGGTAATCTTAAAATACATGGAAAATGTTTCCATTTAAAGGATGATATTTTATTACCCGTTATCAAGTCATTTTAAGAGTTCCTTCACTGAGATATTTTAGACTAATTTTGAATACATTATTACAGTAATGCACTTGCAGGACTAGGAAACGGGATTTTAAAAGATTCTTTTTAAGCAGAGGGGAAAAAAAAGTACACATTACTGGAAAACTAAGCAGGTAATGCATGTAGTAGCTGTATAAATTGTTTTATAGAGAACTACAGCTCTGTGGTTGCTGTTTTGCAAGATGATACTTAAAACATAAGCTTTCCCATTAATATCAATGTCATAAGTGTCTGGGTAATTAACTATGATTATCTGTTGGAGAAATTTGCTTTGGAAGGTATCTCAAATAGGGTATTAATGCTTTTAATGACTGTTTGGAGGCCATGTTTTGCTCATTAGTGTGACATATGAAGAAGTACTCATAAACATAGAGAAAGGCAAAGTCTCAGGAAGCTTCATTGCGCTGATAGATCAAAGGGAACAGAAAGACACATGATGATCACAAGGGAATAGAGCAGCTTTGAGGTCACAAGACACAGCACACAGTACCAGCTAGGCAGTGGCGGGGGACACAGGAGCTGCCATAGGTGCATTACCAGCACACTCTGCCATATCCCATGGCAGGAGCTATGTTGCTGCATGATCCTTCCCTCCGCCTCCACTGCTGCTTCATCCAGGCCTGAAAAAATGTATAATGGGGGGGAAGGAGATTAAAAAGTCAGAAGAAAACTGGAAAATGTGAGAATAGAAAACATTTAATAGGACTTTGCTTAGGCATTAACATCATGTTTCCTTGATAATTTCCTATTAGAACAGAAAGTAGCATATTTTTCACTGTAATACAAGGAAGGGCAAATGATTCCATATGAAAAAATAAGAAACGGAAAAGTGACATTGCTACAATAAAAGCATTTCGGAAGGAAATAGCTTGTATTGTATTGTAGAATCCAGAAATCTGACAAGCCTTCAGCTTGGATGTTACCTTATTCGCTATAATATCCATGCATACAGAAGTATCCCCAACAGCTAGCACCACTACAGCAAATAACGTTTCTCATCTGTTAACACTAGTGTTAACTGATGCAATTCTAAATTTAAGAAGCATATGAGAACATAACTTTTCTAAAATTAACCATGCAAAGCATTTCCATGGCTTAAGACTGCAGCAAGGATCCAATGCAAGCTCCGTACTTGGTTTGAAATGGGAAAGAACTGCCTTACCTAGATGATGAGGTTTACTATACCTTTCAGACCACTAGTCTGTAGGTTGAAATATATGATGTATGTACCTGAACTGATTGTTTTTTCATTATTAAAATATACAGTCTAAAGAAACAACAACAACAAAAATGGAAGATTAATCTGCAATCGTTATTTCTGTGAATGCTATCAGATACATCACTAGTTTTTTTGTATAACTTCACTTGAAGTCCTCTTGCTGTGCCCTAGTGGATACCATGTTTGAAAAGAACTAGAATAATCATAGTGATGATGTTTTTAATTAGCCTAGAAAGGTAAAAGAATAAACCAAAAGAAGCAAGCAAACTGAAACAGAGGTTATTTCAACTACAAGTCTTCTTCGTGTCTCTTTCTGGAGAGCTTTCAGTAGAGGCTTTCCTCCTCCACACAAGTATTTCTTTTTATATACCACTAAAAATGTTAAAGAGAAGCAAAGGAAGATGAATCCTGGTGGTATATCTTGTCTAATCTAAAAAGCCTATAAATTTAGAGTCTAAGACCTTAACCTTTACATTAGCTACCTGAAGCATGATTAGATGGAACAGAGCTATGCAAGTCTATGACTATGATCGAGGACTTCTCCCGTCAGCTGCTTCTACCTAATGCTGGAGATACTTAAACCTGTTAAGGGTCTTCATTTACGGTACTTGAAAGCATCAAGAGATCTGCATTTGTGCACGACCAGACCTGCCTGGCCCAAGCAATTCAAACCCCCTCAGTTTAGGACAGATCATGTGGAAAAACAAGGGCATCCTTCTCTTTAATTTCTTGTGGGGCTTCGTTTACGTTTGGTACACAGAAACATGAGCAGGTCCAGAGGAAAACACACTGTCTTCTAAAGAAAGTAAACTCCAGCCACAGGAGAGATTGCCCAAGTGACAGCATAGCGATTAGAGCACTCAACTGGAAAATGAGAACTGGATGCGCCTCGTACTCTGTACGAGGGGGCTGAATTCCCATTTGCAGAGGTGCCCCTCACGGGCAGGTACTCGGGTATCCAGGCACTCGTTTCCTTTGCGGCACGTCTAGTTTAAAAGGGTCTTCAGCACGTTACTCCGGATGAGCTACGAAACACTCCCAGTATCTTAAGCGGCTTTCAAGGGCCTCCCGTCAAGGGCCTCCCGTCAAGGGCCTCCCGTCAAGGGCCTCCCGTCAAGGGCCNTGGCGGCGCGGGTGAGGCGGCGGGGCGGGCGCTGGGGCCTGGGAAGCAGAAGGAGCAGCTCCGCCCGGGGTGCCCGCAGGGCGCAAGTGCCCGACCTTCCCTGCTCCGCGCACCTGCGGGCGAGGGCGCGCTGGACAGGAGGGGGTCCCGGGAGCCTCCGCGGAGGTGAATTGGAGATCCCCGCGTGCGGTTTCTGCTGCCCGCTGTCCTGCCCTCCTCTGTTCGCTTAACGCCGGCGTAGCTGTCGCCCGTGGATTTTCACAGCTGTTAGCTTTATGTGTGTTGTTCTGCTGATGGCGTGCCTGTACATCTTCCTCCGGCTCCTTCCTATCCAGCCTGGAAGGAAAAACACAGGGGAAAGTAATATTCCAGTGGCATCTTTTGCAGCCTCTAAGTTCAGTACTCTTTCTACATCTTGTTTTCACTTTTGCCTGCAACTGCCCAAAGATTTGAGAGACAATATTGATCCAGCAGAAGTCCTTAATTACGTGTGGATGTTAGCGAAGTCGACTCCGCAGCGGAGCCTGGCGGTGGAGACTGCACTCACAGCGCGGTGCGAATGGACCGGCATGGGAGGGGAAAGGGGAGGAGGAAGCTTCGGTTCTTCATTCAGAAACTGCATGGAACAACCCTGAGAGAGGAGGAACTGCTGTGCTCGTTCCGTGACATTGTGGAGAAGGTCATGTTCCATTTCGGTCTGAGACACAGGAGTGACTCACTGTGCTTGTGTTTCAAAAAAAAATCAGTAATTCGCTCTGTCAGTCCTTAGGGAAGAGCACGTTCTCTGTGGTACCTTTTTAGGCTCTTACCTGCTTTGTGTTTTTACAGTGACCAGGAGTGAAGGGAAAATAGTAGATCATGTCGGAGTTCTGGCTAATATCTGCCCCGGGAGATAAAACAAATCTGCAGGCATGGGAGAGAATGAATACGGTGACATCGAAATCCAACCTGTCCAGCAACAGCAAATTCCATATTCCAGACTTAAAGGTAAGTGGGGAAAGGCTTTGGGTATGGGTGATAAAACAACTGCAGCTAGGACTAAAGACTTCTGGGATAAATGTGGGATTTTGCATTTGGGATAATATGCAGAGAGCTGAAGAGGGTTGTGGCTGGAGAGTGAGTTGTGTTCAGTCAGCTGAAAATAGATCAGAGAGAAACAGGAGTCGTTTTGCTTGAAACTGACTTTCACGTTGGAGGGATGTGTGTGTAAGGAGTGAAGGTGACCAGTTAAATAACTAATGTATTTCAGTTGGTGTACCACTTGCGTCCGGTCATGAAAATCATACAGCATTGTACCTCTTGGCTCACTAATGCACAGGGAGTAGCGAAGTACCTAGAACCATGACAGTAAGACCACTGACAGAGAAGACAGTGCTATAATGCACGTTCCTCTGTGGGAAATGGATGTGTGTGTATGTTCAGCTACGTTACCGGCTTCATAGCATCGTATAAATAGGGACAGTATTAATCCATGCTTTTTTTTTTTTTTATGTCTTTGCCTTATTTAATCCTTCTTTCATAAGACCTGCACCTTATTTTTGTTTCATTTGTGGCTGTTAAAAGTCCAAATATGCTTCATTAAAGTCAGTGGAGCTACAACAGATGTAGGACTTGGTTCCTTGTGGAGTTGCCATCATCCATCGCTTACAAAGCTACACTTAGTGCATCCAGGATCTGGCTTTAATCCTGAAAGATTGTTAACAGTTATCACTTGAGCTATTTCAATGTAATAAGGGTGCAAGTGAAAGGGGAACGTGGCCTCTTCTCATGTAATAACCTACTGAATTAGCACTTGAATGCTGCAGACTGGAGATGCTGCTTTTTACATGTGCACCTGAGATTGCTATGATTTTACTGTCTGTGTGCCTTACAGTCACCAACCCAGCCAGCGATGGTGCGAGTCCATTAACGTTAAAGGAAATAAAGCGTTTGCAGCATCTGAAGATGCAGCCAGCTCTTCGTGTTCTGCTAATTGTTCTATGTAAAATTTCTTTCTTTTCCTTTTGTTCTTCAGCTTAACCCTTCATGATGTTGAGCTGGCAACATTACAAGAAAAGGTTCAGCAATACCATAAACATAGGATTATGGCTGTGACAGAGAGTCACACAAAAAGCAGATGTTGGTCTTGGAGGAAATGGCTTTGTGAGAAGCTTAGTCTTTGGCAGTAGGAAAGAATGCAAACAAAGACCCTCTTTTGAATACATACCGCTTCCCTTGGTTCTCTCAGTACATCAGATTTGTTTTGTATGTATGTTGTGCGCTTTTCTACTCCGCATTTTACCAGGTAAAAGGCCAGTCTATGCTACTTGATCATTCAGGAACGAAAACAGGAAGGAAGATGTCAATGCGTGATCTTGAGATGACATATACAGTTTTTCCTTTATTGGAAAAGACTTTTTATGCCCTATGTCCTGAGAAAAGGAATTGCTTCTATTTTCCACTGAGTGAATAAAGTCCTGCAAAACTGTCGAATTCGCAAGTGCTAAATACAAGCCAAAGTCCCTAAGACTCTACCAACAGAAGCCTCAGACTTGTGCATCTTTCACCTACTTCTCATCTCTTGCACAGGTGGGGACACTGGATGCTCTTGTTGGTCTGTCAGATGAGCTGGGAAAACTTGATAGCTTTGCTGAAAGGTAAAATAGATCTTATTTACTACCTACAAATGAGAAACAGACATTGTTTTTATGGGATGGTATGTCCTTGTGTTCACCTCGGTCTGACTCGGTTTAACCCAGACTACAACTCGACTAGAGCGGATAGGTTTGTTTAACCGTTGTGTCGATTGTCACAGTGTTATCACAAAGAAAGGGTCATTCCTTAAAATCTGGCTAAATGAAGTAAGTGGCAGTTTTGTCCGTACAGCAATGTCCAAGTGGCAGTGTTAGGGAAACTGTTTTTCTCAAAGGGAAACAGCTAAAAATTGTTTTTCTTTTTTAAGAACAATCTCCTCCCTATCCAGAAACTCAATAAAACAACATTTAGAGAATATGAAGCCCTTCCTGATCTTCTTTTCCCAGAATGTTCCTCTTGAGATTTCTGCCCCTTTTTAACCAGATGTAGGAGTTCTAAGGAGTAAGTTCTTCTGAATGAAGTCTGAGACTCTCCCTCTCAGCCTTTTAAACTCCTGGAAAGCCAGGATATTGACTCACATTGTATCAAACCTATTTATGCAACTACTCGCATGATCTCCTTTCTGATCATTACCAAGTTTGCCATTTGGGCCAAACTGACCTGGGCGTGCAAAGGAGAGAGTACAGCAAGCTGAGAAAATGCCAGGTTTTAAGATGCTTCATGGCACAAAGTAGACTTTGTTGATAAAGCAGTGAAAGAACAAGCTGCTGCTTCCCCCCCCCTTTTTTTTTTTTCACTTTGGAAGCATACCTCACATATAGCTGTGATCTTGGCCACAGAGGCATATGTTAGCTCTGAGGCTTTTTGCCTTTTTCCGCTAGCTGGGACTGATAAGGAGTTGCTTGTCTAAATATGCTCGGTACTTTTCATAGATATTGTCTGGTGGATGCAAATGCATACAGAGACACTGATATAAGCTGTTTACATCAGTGTTAGGCAGTTTGGATAAAAGTAAATTTGCCAGAATGAATTTCTCCGTAGGATAGTTTTCTGACTTTACGGGTACTAAAGCAGTGCTGAATTAGGTTGATTACATTTGATCACTCTGGGTTGCATGCAGTGTTGATCTTTTTAAAATTGCTTTTTCAGGATTTTTTTAGCAGGACAGAGCAGCTTAATATTTAATTCATCAATAAAATCTTATCTATTGTGACTCTGTCCATCTGGTGGGGAAAACTACCCTGGAGTCTTTATAAACATGTTCGGGCCTGTGGTGCATACTGCAGAGATTGTTCATGCTGAAATGAAGCGGGAATGGGGGTAAATCTGGGGAGGGACGGTGTCAATAGCAGCTATCTACTCTAATGCAAAGTTTCTCTACTCAGGGCAGCACATAGCCAAGCAACTGTGTGATCTGGATGTGAGGGCTGCAAAAATCATGCAGAAGTGATTTTCAGAAGGGCGTAACTAATTCTGACCTTTATGCTGAATTAGGGCTTCTGCAGAGCCTGCTGTAGGATCCGTGTAAGATCACTGAGGGTAGTTTTAAGCGACATGTCAGTATGAGCTCCCTAGGCTCACTGTCTCCCACTGTTACCTTTGTCTTAACTCTTCAACACAGTATATAGCTCCTTGTTCAAGCTGAATGCTACTTTACTCCACCAATTGTCCCTTTAGTGCCAGTAGTGACACTTACCACATGGCATGCTATATGCACTGAGCAAAGGAGCCAGTGGGGCTTTTACACAGCAAGCTGCTGAGGTGAGGACTCTTCCTATTTGTCTATAGAGCTAACTAATCAAGAAGGATCAATGAGATTTAAAAATAAGAAAAATGTTTAAAAATAAGAAAAATGAGTTAGAGGAGGGTGATGGCAGAGAATAATTGACACAAAAGTATTGGAAGTACAAAAGCATTTTGTGTTAAATAAATGCCCAAGATTTTGAATATAAATTGGGAGTCAAGGGTTAAAATGCCAAGCACTTGTACTTAGTCGAAGCAAATGGCATCCAGGGGGTTACAAGCTTATTCAAATGACCTGAGCATTTACATTCCTGCTCCTCTGAGGCAGCTACCTGCTGCAGTGTTGCTAGATAAACAAAACTGCCAGTAAAGCCAGGCAGCACAAACCTGTCAGCGCTGCCTCCTGCCAGGACAGCAGAGACGGGGCAAGAGTTTGCAGGATCTATTGTTTCCATGTACTTTTATTATTTATTTACACAGGGAGGCAGAGTGTTTTTCCATGTCACCAGCCAGTAGCATGGTGCTCTCCAGAGCTGACATTCCCCTGTTACTCTTACCTGGGGACTCTCCCGGATCCAAGGTCTGCAGGGCGCTTTGCAGTGGCCTGAGATTGTAGGGCTTCTGCTGCCTGCAGCTTTTGGAGACCTAGCTGCTAGTGCCAGTTAATACACAGTATCATTTAAGGAGTGATAGACTTTTTTTTTTAAATTAAGTAATGATGTTGCAGCATTTTCACAAGCAAAATGTGTGGTTCTTCCAAGCCATAATAATAAGCTACGTGGAGTTATTTTTGCAGGTTTTCTCTGTATGGGTTTTTATTACTACTTCTCAGATGCAGTCTAGCTGAAACCCTCTCTTTTTATAACACAGCGTTTGAACATGATATTTCCTCAAGGTGGGATTCACCTCATCAAATGGAGAGGTTTAAGGGCTGGTTGTGCAAGCTGTGCACTGCTGGATGCTACTATAGTCAATGGGGCTTCTCCGGGGGACTGATCCTCTCACTTGCCTCAGCCATCAGTAGCATGCAGGGTGCATGCTCTTTCTTTGCGCAGGGAATGAGATGAGTGAAGCCCAGCTGCGTTTCATGGGACAGAGACCAAGCTGGGACTGGAGAACATCTCTCTGGCCCAGCTTGTTCTGGCCGTACCCTGCCTGAGGGGACCCTGCAGCCCATGGGCTGGAGGGGAAGGGAGCCAAGCCTTGGCTGGGCAACTAGAGCTGTAGGGTGCACGAGAGCGCATACCTGTCCCAGCATCTATAGCTAAGCAGAGAGACCAAAGCTGACTGTCTCCCATGTTTCGGGTTAGACAGCTGTACTCAACAGTAATGAAAGAAGTTCAGGCCCCTTGGAAAAACTACTGGTTTATATGCTTTCCTCTTGGCTGCTTTCTCTCTTACATCCCTAGCCTGCTGCACTGCTTTTACTCCAGCACCAAGCGTACTGGAGTGTTGTTTGGCTCCAAGTTTCTTTGGGCTCCCTGAGCATCAAGAAGGAGCTGAAAACCAGCTGCGTCTGCCAGCAGAAAATTGCAGAAGTATTTGGCAGGGTGGCAGCTGACGCAGAATGGCTCGGTGGCTCCCTGCACCCTCCCCTCAGCCTGAGGTGGTGAAACGCAGTTCTCCAGCAACACTCAGCCAGCAAGGGGTCCCTAAGCAGCTGCAGCCAGACAGTGAAAACCAGAGCAGCCCTTAGAAGGCTGTGAACTGGGGCGAGATGGTATACATTCCTCCCAGGGAATGGGGCAGCTGTATTTGGTGCACCAAGACTAGACTCTGAATTGCTCCTGTCTGGTGTTGTGAGAATAGCAGCAATTCCGACCACTGCATTTTTGGCAGCATCAGCAATCTCTGACTTTCTTCCCCATCGCAGGACTAGAAAACCTTTCCAGAAACTGTGAGTTTGTTCACAGGAATGGGGATGAATTCCTGCTTTTAAATGGCCTGTAAATTGGCTTTACAGCACATCACAGACAATCTTTTTCTCTGATGCTTTCATGGTATCTGTACCTGAAATCCCTTTCCTTAGCTCTTGAAAGCCACAGGACGTCTCAAGACACGTTGTCATTTCATGTCACCGCCCCAAGGTCCACTTCATGTCTCTGCAAATTTCATGATCAGGCAGTCACTTTTTAGCTGTTGCTTTATTTACAAGGTGTAGTTAACCCGGAACTGTTTGGGAACTGAAGGCCAAATTCCGTGAGTACTTCTGAGTACAGAAAGATACTGAAACAACCAGAAAGGTACTTTGGCCTTTATGAAATAGGTATTTTGACTAGGATCAGAGGGATCTACTGCTGGAGGGATGTGATGAATCCATTTTTTAAAGTTAGCAAAGAATAAGTAACTGTCTGGAGAAAATGTTCTCCAGGAGGAGCTCTGTCCAAATCACTGCTCAGAATCAGGCCAAAGGAGGATTCGAACCTAATTCTCACACACCTTGAAGTAGTGTCTTGTCCACCATGCTAAAGAGAGGAGAGAAAGAGAGTCCCCTAAAGAAGAGGAATAAGAAGGAAATTCTCACTGTCAAACAAGAGAACATATTTGTTTTCCCCCCAGTACCTAGTAGGAAACTTATCTCAGCAACCGCAAAGGTTTATTCAGCATCTCATGGACCAGATTTTCAACGAGTATTAGTCTGGACTGTTCGCTGTGTAGCCTCTTGTCCCTCCATCACCTTCAGAGCTGTAAATGTGGGTGTCTTGTCTTCTGGTTTCTGCTGTGAGTATCAGTGTACAGAAGACTGAATTTGTGTCTTTTGGTGGTCTAGAGAACTGCAGAGATGATATTACTTATGTGTTTACAGAAATCAGTATATTTTAGTTCTGCTATATGCCATAGGTTGTTTACTATCATTTTAATTGCAAATTTACCTGCCTTCCTTCAGAATTGTTTTGTTTGGGTATCTCCATGTTTATCAGATCACTGTGTAACTGTTTTGTATTCATGTTGTTTCCTCACTAACAAAGTTTCTCTTGTTTTACACCTAAGCGTAATAAAGAAAATAGCCCAGTATATAGGAGAAGTTATGGAGGACTCCAAAGATAAAGTCCAGGAAAATCTTCTGGCCAATGGAGGTAAGTGCTGCGAATGGGTATATCTTAATGCATTGATGCTGCCTGTATTTGCTTCAGAATATGAACATTTAGAATTGAAACACTCGCACACTAGAAAGGATAACCATCAGGAATACGTTTTAATAGCACATCTAACCAGATCCCATTTTTTTCAGAGTTAATAGAAGCTTTATCCAGTTCCTGCTTTTCTTCCAGGACAGTGTTCAGTGTCTGGCACTCCTTTGTGGAAGAAATATTTCTAACGTCAGAGCTAAGGAGTGAAGAGGAAAGCAGGAGACATCCTCCTTCATTCCTAAAATGACCTAGCACCTTTTGGTGGCCTCCATGGACTGGATCACTTCCAGGCAGCTAAATTGTGTTCTAGACGGCTGCATGGCATCTATTAGCGATATATTAGTGTTTTGCTTTCCCTCCCTCAGTGCTGGGATAGATCCCGTGCTCTGTGAACTGTGGATTTCTGACATCACAGGCAGACATGTGAGGCAACAGCTCCAAAACATGACACACTTCATCTCCTGGAGAGTTACAAGCAGCAAGACCAGAAAAGCTGTGCTACAGTCAGTGTTGCAGTAACAACCAAAGCCTGAGCACTTTCCAACACTGCTGGCTTGGCTTATGTAGTTTCTCTGTGAGTGGAGCTGTGGTGCTGTTCTACAGCAGGAAGGTGGATAAGGTCTTCCCAGCTGGCACAAGCAGCAGGACGTGAGTTCTCCACAGTCCTTGCAGTAAGAGGAGGGGCCTGTCACTGCCCTGTCCATATGCTGCATCCTTAGGGGAGCCTGAGCTGCACTCACAAGGTTGTGCCAGTGGCCGCCAGGACGTGCACGTGCTGTTCCTGTTATGAGTATCTTCACTTGGGATTCCCTTGTGATGTCCTGCCCTGGCTGGCAGCTGTTGTATAGCAGAGAAGAAGAGCAGGCAGTGACAGGAAGGACACTTCTGATGTGATGAGGTAGGATTGGATTGGAGCCCACTGCTTCACTGTGTGCTCCCCTGCATCATCTCTAAGTAGTCAGTGTGGTGCTTTTGTAACCTCCAAGAACTTATTTCCCCCCTTTATCATTTAGTGTGATATTCAAGGCCCTAAACGGAGCTTGTGTCAAGGACAAAGTTAATGCTTAGGAACACTTAAGAACAGATCTCTGTACATTTTGTTAGACCCTGAGTGTGTTTCAGAGCTGCTGCAGAGCATATTCTTCCTCAGCTATCCTGGACTTGTAGAGTGAAGCTGGATGTGTTACACATGCTACTTACAGTCTTGTAGAGTGACGCTTTTAACTGTCAGACAGATAAGCTAACAGCGCACGCTCCATCACCCTTCGGTTGTCTGCAGTGTTGTACTTCACATCTGTATGAGTAAAGGATATGGAGGAAGTTCTTCTAGAAATGTCCTTCACACTTGAAATAAGACTGGCATTTGATGTGTGCAGCTACTTGACAAGTACAATAATCCCATTTATTATGTTACAGGGCTAAAGGATAAAATGAAATGTCTAAAAAGTATGTTGAGAATTGCTGATTGCAGTGTTGTTACAAGCATGCGTCTGTGTGTAGTAGTGCTAGAAACAAGTCTTGGTCTGGTTGTAGAGATACAGTGATCAGGTTACGATGGATTTCTCAAGTAACAACCTCGTAGCTTGATCACGATATCCCTATGACTTGAGAAACAACAGGTCGAACTTATTTCCTTTGTTTTCTCTTTTTACACGCTTTTGCTTTCCTGTCAGCTCTGCATGTGTTGTAATCAAAGAATGTGGAAATTATTTGCATATGTTACTAATTTCTGTCTTTTGGTCATCCAAATGAGTCATATCAAACTTAGACTTTAACTTTTCAAAGATTATTGACTTCATCTTAAAAAAAAATCAATTTTAATCTATAAATATGTATATTTAGGATTCCTCTAATACAATCCAATGTCATTCCTCATAAGCAGCAGCAACACTGCTGTAAGAAGTCTTCATCCTCCCCTTTCTGGTTAGCAAAAGGACCCTAAAATTGAAGGTCATGAAATCAGAAACAAAATTTTAAGACAAGATTTCTTGCTGCATGGTCCCATTTCAGACTATTAGCCTGTCCAAATTCAAGTTTTGTTTTTAAGTTATACCATATAAATTTTCTGGTTTTAGCTCAGTTTTATATATTCCTGACAGCAGTGTGGTCCACCAGCTGATTAAAATGTTGGCTGTGTGTAGCAGTTGTCTGGTTAGATTTTTGTGAAAGAAAGCACAAAGTATCAGAAAATACAGCCCTTTTAGTTAAGTGAACACACACACTGCATTCCAGTGGGCAAGAGCTGGAAGCAGTCATATGGAGATGTCTCTGTTATAGAAGGAAAAGTTGTATTTGTGTATACTGGGAATTTTAGTGTATCACAATAGCAGGAAATGCTTTCTTGCTTATGAAAGAATCAAAAATGTGAAATGTAAGTAAAGCTTTTCTTAAAAGATTTAGACCAAATTCTGTTTTGTTTGTAGTAATGTTGACAGATTTAGACCAAATTCTGTTTTGTTTATAGTAATGTTGACCCAAAATGAATTTTAAAAGTTGGTAAGTAGTGGAATAATTCCATTCTTTATAGCAAGCTCAAAACTGAATGGGCAAAAAAGCAAAATGGGAAACACAACAATTTTGAAGAATTGTTTTTTGTAGGGTAAGTAGTTAAAATTGCCGCTTAAAGCTGGGCAAGTGAAGCAGAGTTAGGAGGGATTCAGCCTGTGGGATTCCGGTGAGCACACTGAAGAGGAGGCATCTCTCCTGGATGGGCAGCAAGGAGAGGTATTTTAGAAGTGAAGCGACTTGAGAGCACTGCCGAGGAGTAAACTTGTGAAATGGGCTGAAGACTCATGCTGTGCTTGACTGCCTAACATCTGAGTTCTGCCAAGATTGAAGGAATGCAAGGATAGAAGGGGCATGTGTATGTCTTCAGGGAACTTTTGTATCTCTGCGGTTATGAATACGTCAGTGATTGTCTTTAAGGAGCCTGTGAATACACTGTTACTCTGCGCAGCACGGTAATACCACGCTCTTTGCACGTCTCGTTCCCACTGAACTTAGCAAAGCCTAAGCAAGAGCACTTTGAAGAGAGGCAGCAGGATGAAATCTTTGTGTCACATACCCTGTGCTGAAAATGCTCCCGTGAACTTCAAGTTTTGTGACCTCCCTGCCTTCCCTCCGGAGGTCTGAGCAAGCACTGCCTGAGGAGGACGCGGCGTGCAGCAGCCGTGTGAAAGCTCCTGCTGCCTGCTGCAGCTTTGCCCCCTTCCCACACGCTCACTGTGCTGAGATATTTGCCAATTCCTGGTCAGACGTTGGCAGGAAGGGCTGGGTCTCCGCCTCGTGACTCCTGTGCATTGCAGGACATGTGGGAGCTTTACACAGCTGTGGTTTTCAAAGAAAGGGAGGGAGAACATGGTCATGCCAGTGCTCTCCGCCTCCTGGGCGGTTTATCCTTTGATAAGAAGCTGGATTCCTCTTAACATAAGACTTTCCATGCTGTGGAAATCTAGTAGGGTAAACTGACTCTGCTGTGGGTGAGAGAAGCCCGTGGAAAGGACAGCGCTCTCCTGGCAGGGTGTTCGATGTCACACGAGGCAGGGCAGTACCCTCAGCCTGGCAGTATGGCAGTTGAACAACTTTTCACATTCCTCCTCGTGCATCTTGGTTCATACAGTGTTCGTCACACCCTGGAAGGCCATCCCACAAGAAATTGTGCTCAGACCTTGCTGCGGGAATGAGTTAACTCTCTGGACAAGGCAGTGAAGCCTTTTCTGAGCTGAGCAGCCCCAGCATGCCCCTTCTTTTCCTTACCACCTTGAGCTTATTCTGCTCCCCATCTTCCCAGTGCAACTTCCCAGATATTCTCCATCCTTCCTGGTCTGGAAGGAGGCCCATGCTGCAGCTGACAGCACCTATGGTTTCTTTGTCTAGACATTGAGACTGCCTGCTGCCTTCCTCTGCCCTTCCTGACCTGCACAGTTAGGTCCCAGCCCCTCTGCTTGCTGCGGCAGGATGTACGAGCTTATCCCATCCCATAAAGCTGCCCAAGAACACTATGTAGGGGTGTGTGTGGTATCCCAAGGGCTCTCAGGACTCGATGTAGGCAAAGAGTCTGAATTCATGAGCTGCTAGAGGAGAATTTTAACATGGTACCGTAATACACCAGGCTTAATGTTTTCTGAAGTTACGGAGCCTTGGTCTTCAGATGAGGTGAGATAGCACAATCCTCTTCTAGGGGCTGGGTGTCACACATGTCGTTTCCCCTTGATTCTCAGAAGAAGCCAAGGCTCCCATGGTCTAAAGGTGCCTTGTTTTGGGGGCTGCATGCACACAGGGCCTTGCTGTGAATTTCTGATGTGGGGTGCTGTGGCTGGACATTTATCTGGGTTTATCCATGTAGAGAAGCACCATATGGCTTTGTGTGAGATGCGGAGCTTTGTGTGCACAGTGAGTGAGGAATTCCCCATCACATCTGAATTGGTTTGATTTCTAGTGAGAGTTTGACTGGATCACAGATATGCAACATCAGCTATGCTCTGAATATCTTTGTCCAAACTGTCAGTAACCCTGAGTATTGCTGCAGATCCTGAGTGCAAAGTATTTTTCTGATAGCTCTTACTGTGAAGAACAACGGCTGCATGTTGCTGTGCCCTGCTGATACAGCTAATGTTATGGTAATGCTTGTTCTGTACTGCTAGGTGTAGTGTAAAAAAAGATTTCTGTTTCACCTATTTCTTATTTGGGGGATGTTTAGAAAGGTGATTAGATTGAGCATATGATTTGTGCAAGGTTTGATCTAGACCAAATTTCTGGGAGGATTTAGAGGTGGGCTTCTGGCTCACACCCGTCTCTAACGCTGATCAAAACTACGTGTAGGCTATAGCTAGGGACTGCTACCGCAGCTTTGACCTGCCGTCTGGTAAGCTGTCTGCTTTAATGCATTTGTTTGTATTTTCAGTTGACCTAATAAGCTACCTGACCCGGTTTGAGTGGGACATGGCCAAATATCCCATAAAGCAGCCACTGAAGAATATATCGGAAGCATTAGCAAAGGTAAATTGTACTCCAGATAGTAAGAAGATATCAGAATGGGGAATTGCGTCTTTTGACAGTTTTTGGTCCCTCCTGTCATGGCAGTCAATAAGAGTTTTGCCTTTGGTTTGCGCAGGAGCAGGCTCAGAAGCACACTGCACCAAAGCAGTTGATTTAATTTCTACTATAATAACACTGATATATATATATATAAACCTATCCATTCCATAAATATATGGCACTTTTTCAGATTTACTAGAATATATTGATATGCTTTCTGCGTTTTAGTCCCTTCATTGTAATATTTTATTGTTTTTATGTACTGTAATGTTATTCTCCATGTTGGAGTTTTCTTGTGAAATCATTGACCTTACATTAAATCAAGCACATTGCAGGTTGGATGGATTATTTACACTGCCAGTCTGTTCAGGAAGGAATGATCTGTTGTTCGACGCAGACAACAAATGAAATGGTGAACTTGCTCCTTAGGTACACCTATGATACACACAGTAACAGCTAGCCAAATCCTTCTTGCTGCAGGGACCATTGCCACAGCACAGCTCTGTGGAACCCAGAGCTGATGGGGGCTCCCTCTTGGCCATGAGCAAGTGGTTTTACGGGGTGCTGACAGTGGTGTCCCCTCGCTACAGTGCGGAGGTGGAAGGAGGAGCGGGAGGACAATGCCTCAAGCACCTAGTTGACTCACTGTTTTTTACTTTGTTTTAGCAAATGACTCAAATAGAAGCAGACCTCAAGACCCGATCAGCGGCATACAACAACATTAAAGGAAATTTGCAAAGCCTGGAGAAAAAAACTGTGTAAGTACAGCATGCTCCTGTTCACATCTGGAACGCTGCAGTGAGGACAGTGCGTGCCCACATCCACGTCTGTCCAGTGGACCATGTGTGTTCTGAGGGGAGCAAATTTAGTGCCTGGCTCTGGGACATGCTGAGCATCCACAGTTGCTGGGGAAGCCGAGGGGGAAGCTGGTGTGATCAGCCTGTCTTAAAATCAGCTCAGGGAAGACTGCAGTTCCTAATATGATTTTATTGGCAGTGGGAGCAGACAGTCTTGGGAAGGAGTCAAAACCAAATGCCACTGTATTGCTGTGATGAGATTTCGGGGAGTTAGAAATTAGATCAGCTGAGTCAGCTAGCAGATTCCTTTGCAACACAGCGCTGTTTCCTAGGGCAGCTCTGCAAATGCTTTTCAGAAAGTCAACTTTACAATATTCTAGGCAAAAGCATTTGTTTTCCTTCCCCACTGTGCCTACCTCACTAGCATCACACTGTCATTTTTCCTTTCTTTGTTTCATTCTGCTAATCCAGGCAATGCTCTGTCAGGGCTTACCAAATATTCTCTCTCCTATCCTCAGTTGCTTATGAACTTTGCCTGCGTACTGGTACCTGGATTTTGCTGCTACCAGTTCTATTAACCTGCATTTTCTCTATGGCATTACTGGGGAGAACAGTATATTCCAGTAAGTAGTAAATTTAGAGCAACTTAGAAGATGCTGTGCAAGCCCTCATCCAACGCTTGCTCTTCTGTGCCACTCTTTCCTCCTCAGACCCCTTGCTCTGGCAGCCTGCTCAGAGACCAGCCTTCACCCAAGGAGGATACTCACAGGGGCTCAAACCCCACGCCAGAGTGGCTGGCATTTTGTTCTGCATGTGGAGTCACACTGAGCAAGTCAGGCACCAACTCAGCTGAACCCAACCAGAAACCATAGAAAAAATACTTCCATGCGGTGATTCAGAATGCGCTTGTCAAAAAAAGCCACTGTCCCTCGATGAGACCTGCTGAACATGGGGACTCCGGTGCCCCAAAGGGTCAGAAGAGCCATATCACAGTTAGAGCCCTCCCCCTCTGCTGAGTTTCTGTGCCCCATGCCTCACCGCTGCCAGCCAACCCCACTGGGCTGTGCTTCCAGCCTGGTGTGGGTGGCATTAGATGTGTTCGTCTCAGGCTGCGTACATGTGGATAGTCGTGGACAGGAGGGACTAAGGGGACAACTAGCTCCCATTTTCCTTTTCTGTATTCCCAGCCCACTCCTGCAGCATTCTCTCCAGCCCCACAACTCCCACGTCAGCTTTAAGCCCCTGGAGAGAGCTGGCTGCTCTGTGTGGGGAATGTGAGCGGTGCCGGACCTCTAGTAAGGTGGTGAGGGAGAAGAACTGAGACCTCACGGTCCAGGCCTGTCTTCCTCTCACAGTGCTGTCCACCTTTGAATGCTGGCGTCTCTGGTGTGCACTGGTGCCAGCTAGCTTGGGTTTAACAAGCATCTAGTAAGTTGTTACTGGCTGGTTAGTTAATGTTTCAAGTGGCACAGCAAACCTCAACCCAAAAACTACTGGCTCAGGTACTTCTTCACTCCAGCCCAGTGACAGGGAGGGCAGTTGCTCTCTTCCCTCTGGTTCCTGCCAGCCATGCCCAGCCAGCCCCAGTCATCTACACTTACTAGGTGTGCAGCCCCAGTGGGATCTGATGTGATCAAGTGGGCTTAGGCTGTGAGCAGACACCCTCCCACAGGTCCCACAGCACCTGTGCATGAGGCTGCTGTTCCCACTGTCCTTCAGCTGGAGGTAATCTCCCTGTGCTCCTGTGAGTGACAGCTTGTCCTCCACAGTCCAGGGTGCGTTGATGGCTTGGGTCTGTACTGACATTGCTTACTGTGGCTGCAGCACTGCCCCACAGCCAGCCTTGAGAAAGCAGGTGCCTCCTGCAAGATGCAGCAATGACTGGGAGAGGAGCAGTAGCTTCAGGGGTGCTCTTTCCAATCACCTACACCCTCACCATAAAAACAGTAGCAGCAGCATGGTATAATTTCACACAGAGGAAAGGCATAAACTGGCCTAGTGCTAGTCACCAATACTCTGGAATTAGTATTAGTTGCTTTCTAATTATTTTAAGTTGCAATAAGAATAAGTAAATGGCCATTTTCGAAGTGTAGATGTGTCCTTTAGCCACCTCATTCCCTGTGTTTTTCTACCCCGGTATGCACTGTTGGCAGCTATACCTGCAGCATGGTACCCCCAGTGTGCTGCTGCTGGGTTCCTGCGAATGTTATTTTTTAATTTGTCTTGTTCATTTTAGGGGAAACCTGCTGACTCGGACGCTAGCAGACATCGTGCATAAGGAAGACTTCGTTCTGAATTCTGAGTACCTTATCACGCTGCTAGTCGTAGTGCCAAAGTAAGGCAATAGTGTGTGCACATGTGCTCAGGTGCGGCGTTGAGTTTCAGGCCTAAATGCTGGATCCAGGCTATACTGGGTCAGGTTGGGGCAAGTGATCTGCACTGTGTCTGGGGAACAGGTGGATCTGTTAGGAAAGAGAACAGTTTCTGCCAAGGGTGTTGTTGGCACAAAAGAAAGAGACCAAGACTGGTCCAGACTCGGAGCAGGACAGAAGTGGGATGTAGGTTTTTAACTGTTACAGAGTGGGTTCTCAAACGGCCTCCTGGTAGGAGTAGTAGGAGTTAAAAAACAACCAAATGAACATAAGAACAGATTTGTTACTGCAGCTTAGCCAGTTTATAAAAGGAATTAGACCTGTCATACTCACAAGGGCACTGCTGGTCATGTATTTGTAAGTGCCTGCGTGTAGGATGATTGCCATCACCATCAGTTGTGAAGGTACAAGATGTCCTTCTTAGAAGCCTACTCAAAACTTGTCCTCTCAGTATAGCCATATCCCAACACACACACACACACACACACACACACAGTACCATCATTCTTCTGTCTGTGAAAAAAGTGTTATGAAAAGCTATCTGAATTAAGTTTGTCGAGTTTATTATTGGCACATTCTTTCAGATTCCCCCTATAAACAGATGTCTCACTTTGCAAGCTTGCCCTTCCTTTGACCCCGTTCTCCCAGTGCTGTCACTTGCCGTGTGTCTGGTATAGCACCAGGTCAGCTCTGGGACTGTGCCTGCCAGATGTACCACACCTGCCCACAGACCAGAGCCGTCGTGTGTGGAGGTCCTGGAGCACAGGACGCTGTGTGGCAGCCTGTACATATGTGCCAAAAGCCTCATTCTTCCCACCATCTGCTTCCTGCTTCAGACCCTTCCTCATCCCAAGACACAACGTGAGGACTGAGCGTGCAATGGTGGGGAAACATCTCTGTAGCTGGTGACTAGGGCAAGAAAGGATAGAAGAGGCTTTATGTGTCTATCGCGTAACCCAGCATAAAGAGCTCCTGCTCCAAGCCATCAGCTTAATTATGTTTATCAACACATTTGCTTTCTAGTATATAGTATTTATTTACTCTGCTTTGTTTTGTGTTGCTCAAAGGTCAAGCTACATACAGTGGCAGAAAACCTATGAATCCCTCTCCGATATGGTAGTGCCTCGCTCCACCAAGTAAGTGAAATTCCAAATTAAGATCCTTGCTGGCTTCAGAGATCCCTGCCATATTTCGGTCCCTCAAATTGCTGAAGAATCACTTGTCTAACACATGAGCTCCGTGTTAACATATAGATTTACCCGATCTCATTCTCATTTGAGATCAGAAATTACCCTTTTGAATGAATCAGACATACGGTCTGATTTTTGGGTGGTCCTGTGCAGAGCAAGGAGTTGGACTCAATGATCCTTGTGGGTCCCTTCCAACTCAGGATATTCTGTGATTCTCTGATTCTGTGAAAGTTCAGATGAAAGAAAAAAAAAAGTGTCTTTTTTCTACAATTAACATGTTGTTCCCTTTTCCAGTAATCTAGTTCTTTCTACTTGCAGTGATCACATGAACAACGAACCAGGTCTTTTGCTTGTTGTATAAAAGAGACAAATAACTAGTTATAGTAATCCAGGCATAATTCAAACACGTAATCATGTACATGTGTACACTACAAAAAGGAGTTTATAAAAACTACTTTTTACAGAGATCAAATGCAATTTTTTCATCTTTGATTGTTTTCTGCAGTAGAATAGGATAATTCAGTGTACTGGCATTTACATTAGCAAATGCCATATTAACACTTCTACTTTCACCTTGAGTAAAAAATCCTTACTAGGAATTAAATATTCCACTGCTCAGTTCAAGGTAGGCATGAGGTCCAATCCAGGGCGTAAGAGGTGACAGTGATACTATCATCTGAAATGGAAGAAGCAGAAAACACAGGGAAAGAGGAAAGCTCTGTGCTATTGCCTGTCTTAAAAACACGTGCACATGAGTGGAGGAAAATATGAAGAAACACAGGAAAAAAAGGCAGAACGCGTGTGTACTGTGATGGGTCGAGAAACTTAAATCGTGGGCTGTTTACATTGGAGATAGCATGGTTGGTGCTGATGAAGTCCTTGCTCCCTATTTCAGTTACAGCAGGTCTTGAAAAGCAAAGTATTGTTCAGTATCGTAAGTACTGGGAAAGGGGAAGGTGAAGAAAACGTGAGAGGTTTGCCATGTCAAATCACAGCAGCGATTTTTCCCTCCCACAGAATGCTTGCTGAGGATGCAGAGGGAGGACTCTTCACTGTGACCCTATTTAGAAAAGTGATGGATGACTTCAAGGCTAAAGCCAGAGAGAACAGGTAGGCAATCACGGATTGCGAGGCATGTCAGGCTGGCAAACAGATGATGAGGGTGAGATGCTTGTTCTCTGCGCAGTACAGCTGAATGCCTCACTGTTTTTTAGGACTTTACTGTTTGGGCTGCTGCTGGCCCTGAAGCCACTGAGAAGGCAGTGGGGAGGGAAGGAGCTGTAACAGTAGAAAAAGCAATTCTGTTCTTTAAACGCTGAACCACAAATCCTGGAATTGTTCTTCCTGCTCTCATGCTACTGACAGCAGGAAGTTTGCTTTCTGGGAGTGACTTTAACTGCCACCTTCCAGATACTTTATGGCTAAATGGCTAGCAGCTTCGAAACATCCCAATCCTGCTTCTCCAGAGGCAAAAGAAATGACTGTGCGTATTGCTTGGACTATGGCTTGTGAGAGCAAATGTCATTCAATTATAGGTTCATGGTTCGAGAATTTTATTTTGATGAGAAGGAACTGAAATGTGAAAAGGAAGAGCTGATGAAATTAGCTTCTGATAAGAAACAGCAATATGTAAGTAGCATATCAAGTTGATGGCCCACATATTGACAGCCTTTGCTACCGGTGTGTGTAAGGACCTCTCACTCAGAAATGGTTTTATGGTTCCAGCAGATTCCTGTGAGCGCCATCTAGCAATGAAAACAGGCACAGGATAGATAACACAACTTGCCCAAATTCACTCAAGTTTCTGATAAACTGGGAGCCAATAACGGGCTGCCCAAGAATTAACTCAGCAGCCCGTGATGGTTTCAATGGTGTTAGCTATGGAGCCACTTCACGCAGCGAAGGCGATCACGGTACTGTTACATCTATTCTTATAGGGCCCTTTACTGCGCTGGCTGAAAGTGAACTTCAGTGAAGCATTTGTGGCTTGGATTCATGTGAAAGCCTTGAGAGTTTTTGTTGAATCTGTCCTAAGGTAAGTGGGTACACATGCAGTGCTGGCAGAGATTCCTGTAGGAGTCAAAACTTACAGCTCACTTCCTGGGGCAGTTCCTTCATGGGTGGAAACATCCCTTACACATATTTCCAGGAGCTCACAGGGGACGATACAGATGACTACAAAAAGGGTGACATACAAAGCTGATGAGATGGTTCTTTGGGGTCATTTACAGGGAAAACAGAAGGGCAGTATTGGGTTCCCTTATGGCTTCAAAATGAAAATGCTTTCAGATAAGGAGGCAGCACAGCACAACTGAGATTGTGTGCTGCAGAAACTATCTACTTCAGGAGGCTGAAGAGGGAGAAAGGCAGGGGTGGAAAGGCGTGCCCCCTCCTGGGAAATGATCGTGTATGTTGATGTGTTTCAAGGTATGGCCTCCCAGTGAATTTCCAAGCAATGCTGCTGCAGCCAAATAGGAAGGCTGTAAAACGCCTGAGAGATGTCCTAAATGTGGTCTTCAAACACCTGGATGAAGTTGCAGCAGCAAGTATAATGGATGTACGTATTTAGACTACAACTGCACATGCTGTAGCTTGTACCAGGTTAGTCAAAGGAACACTTTCACAGTCCAGGGGTTAGAGCAAACAACTGGCACCTTGCAATGCTAGGATCCCTGGATACAGCTGTGATCTCTGGTGGTTACAGAATGGAGTAGGGTAGGGATCAGGTAGGGTCAGGTTATCATGGAGGTGTGCAGAGATTGTACAGTTTCCATTGAAGCATCAGATGTTTACAGCTACCGGACTGAAATAGGTCTGCTCAATTACGGCAGTTTCTCCAGGTAAAAAGCTTCACGTCTTCTATAAACTTTCAGATCAACACAAGCAACAAAAATGAATTCAAAACAAGGGCTAGGACTGTGAGACCTCCCTCGCCTGTAAAAGGCTGTCACTGCCTAAACACCTCAACATAGGACTTCAGCAGGCAGCAGTACTTGCTTTTTCCCTCCCCAGACCTTGAGTGCACAAAGAATTTAGGATAAACCAATCTGGATAAACCAACAGGAGTTTAAAACGGCCTAAAACCAGGCAGGCATAAGATTCCCAGTGCATGAACCAAAGAGAAAGAAATACATTGATTTAGAGCTGAAGCACACAGAAATGCTGCAATGCACATTCATAAAGTTGCAACCAAATGTGAACTCCCAGTGCTAACTGTATTAGGCAGCCTAAAAATACCAAGCAAACACCAGATTCTCTGTGAATTTCCTGTGTTAAGCACCACAAGTACAAGACTCTATTCCACCTAAGAAAGTGAAATACAAAAGCAATCCACTTTAGCTTGGAACAGTGCAACACCTCATCTACTGATACTGAAGTTATGTTGTTTCCTTTTACAGCCTGGCATGGACATCCCTGGTTTACAACTGAGTAATCAAGAATACTATCCTTATGTCTATTTCAAGATTGACCTCAGTCTTCTTGACTGCAGTTAAAAAAAAAAAAATTGCTCAAGCTTAATCTATTCATTTTCAAGACTCTAATGTTATAGGAAAAGAATCTTTAGCTGTTGAAAGTCAAATTAAAATGCAGATGCTCTAGCAAGATAACTGCATAAGATTTTCCTAACACTTCCAGCAATTTTTAAGTGACTTCAGTATAAACATCTTTTGTTCATAGTGTTACAAAAATATATTTCAGAGGCAGGAGGTACTATGGTAGTATTTATTATTATTTGGCTGGTACGTTACAAAGATGGCATCTCTACTGGACTGGAAATAAAAGACTGCAGTTAGTGTGGTTGCTATTGGATCTACTAAGTGTGTGCAGTCCTGGTTTTGTAACAAAGCAGACTTAGAAAAAGAAAATTTTTCTAAATTAAAAATTTTAAATTAAGTTTTAAATTAAAAAAAAAAAACTTAAATATTCTCAAGAGTTGCTTTGGAACTTACTGTAGTATGACTTACAATCCCAAGTACTCACAAGTTTAGTTTTTGCCAAAACACTCCAGTTAGAACATGTTCATTAGGAGAGCTCATCTGCTGAGACAACTTAAGAGTTGGAGCACATTTCCTGCCCTGCATCAGTGGTCAAGTTATTCTTTGCTGCCAGTGGTTATTACAGTGCCTTTCACAGGGATGAGCTATAGGCAATCTGACAACACTAGATCATGAATATCCATTTTAAGTTATTTCCTTGAAAGGACAGGAACTTCCAGCTCCTTCATTCTTTATTTAGAAACAAGCTGATCACATGAGGGTTACTCTACTAGATTCAAGACATGGAGAGCAATATAACATAACAGTGTTTTATTAAAAAAGCAGCAGTAACTACACCCATTCCCAATGTTGCTTCCTCTTCCAAGGAAACAGCAATTTCAAATAAAACCAATGCCTGATGGGAAGTGAAGAAATACACCTTGGCTTTTTACTGTTAGCACCTAGAGATCCTCATGCCCTAAAATGGGGATTAATTTCACTGCTAATCCTGGGGAAAAGACCACCAGCTCCCAGTTCAGCAGTATTTTCTACTGCATGGTGTCTCCTAGTGCAGCAGGGACCCAATTTCCATTGTACTAATAATCATATCAACTCTAGCACAAAGAAAGAGAAAACCCCTGAGAAAGAATAGGAAAAGGAGGATTAAAGAGCATTTAAACTAAGATTGTCTGTCTAACCAATTTTTAGGCCAAACCATCAAAACCTTTGACAGCAAGGGGGTAAGGTTTAGGACTCCCCTCTTCTCCAGCCTCTCTCTTCTGCCATTCCTTTTTCAAGAGTCATCCAAAATGGGATAGCTTTATCATGTGCACCTTTGTTATTCTGTACAAGACTAACACTGTGTGTCAAAAATATTTTGTTTTATTCTTTAATTGAAACAGAAGCTGACCAGGTTCCATCTCCATGGAAAAGAAAAAAAAAATCACATTTAAAATTGGTTACACTAACAGCCTTCGGTAACACTCAAACAGCACACTATCAACAAAATAAAACCCAAGATGTTTCAAAGAAGAATTCATGTTGTCCTCAAAATATTTGTTACACAGAATACAATCAAGTTTACTGGTTATGACAATTCATAGAATTTCTGCAATGTTTTCTTGAGTTGCGTACAGTTCACTGCTGCAGTGCATCAAATAGCACAGTGTGTCGTGTGCTATTTCTCCGTAAAAAGGCCACTGGAATATCCATCTGAATGTGAACCAGGTTGCAAACTGCTGCGCAAACTCTCCCAAGAAAAGTTTCCTGAAGATCTCACAGCTCATCTTTATCCCAGTCATCCAGATCCACATCACTGAGATCAATATCATCTTCAACTGGAAGCTGTGAAAGCAAGAGTTTTAAGCAAGTGTTTATCAGCAAGCAACAGTGGAGCATCACTGACTTGGAAAGGTCCTTCCTTCGTCCTAGAAGGAAAGCTCCTTCCTGTCATCTTTCATTCATAAAAACTCAGTGTATTAAGCACAACACAATTAAGGACAGCTGATCAGAGTTTAGACTAGAGGAAGGATATTTTCTACTAATTACATAGTCTACTTATATTTTACTTTATCTGGAGTCTATGTAACAGAACTACCACCATATTCTATATTTTAATTCCACCTGAAACAGACCAAAGGATGGCAGTAATTGATTTTTACAGCAGTGTTGAACCTTAAACAAGAACATAGTCACTGTCTGGTGCTTTACCTTATGAACTTGCCAACATGAATACTTTGGTATTACGGTCAGCCTATTGCAGAAGCAGCATCTCCACTACGTTTGGCTCTTGCATGCATACATGCCTTCCTTACTCAGCACGGGTATTAACATGTTTCAGCTTCAGGGACTGAGCTTTCAGATTACATCCTAATTGCTAGACAGGGGTGCCTGCCCACAATGTCAGACAGCAAGCCTGGTGTCTGTTTTCCCATTAACTAAATCCTGCCACCACACCACTAAGATGATTTGCTATAGTTGTTAAAAATGAGAAATTTTCACACTGCCAGTTCCTAGTTACTCTGTCCAGTCACTCCTGAACCTTGCAAAGCATCAGCACTTATACAGATATAGCACTTCTTACCTCACCATCTTTGCCATCCCAAGGTTCAACTGCATGAATTTTAGGGAAAGCTCCACCACCCACTGGTGCTGTAGAGCCACGACCAACAGACAGTTCCCTGAGAAGAGACAATTAAAAATTAAATTTAAGAATTTTCTCCAGTCTCCATCCACCTGGAACAGTGCCTGCTTCAGATTAAAGGACAGCACCTGAGTACCTTTCTTCAAGAGATGTAAGCAGACCTCAGATCTAAACTGTCTGGAAGTAGCAACCTTTCAGTTTGAGAAGCAGAAAGGATAGAGCCCTTAAAGCAGCACTGAGCATTTACAGTTAGATCCAAAGACAGAGAGACAAACTTTGTGAGCTACGCTGTTTCATATTTCAGCAATGCCCCTTGTAATAATACTCAGACAAATGCAGACCCTTTAAGTGATACACAACATACTGTTAACGCAACTCCAAGAATAGTCTTTAATTCCAGTTTTGGGAGTCACCTGTTTTATGCAACTCTAACTCAGAACAGCTAGAGATCAAGTTTAAGTGGACTTGAACCTCTACTGGGGTACAAGATAACCAGCTCCTGCTTTGAGGCATCCCGTCTTGAACTTGCTGGTTATGCTTGCTCAAAAAGCCTAACATTAAAAAGCTGAAGAGCTAATCCTTTTGCATTCTTTCAGGGGCAAATCAGACACAGGACAGGACCAGAAACTTGACTAGCAACAGACTCAAGAACCTCAACAGCACTGATCTAGACTCATTTATAGCATTGTGAAAATGACATTGCTAGCAATTCCCAAATTAGGAACTTCCCAATGACTAATTATTAACCAGATTACACTATTTGAATTAAACAGTATTGATTACCAAATCTCAAGGATTTACTGGGTTACTAGAGAAACAGAGTTTTTCAAGATCAAAATTCACTTCTGAAAATAGTTTGAAAAGAGAAGTCTTAGCAAAACTATCATTAAATTCTAAACAGCCAACTTCTTGACAATGCCTGTCCAATACAAAAAGGTAGACTGCTTTAGTAATTGCAATCCCATTGAAATCATTCCCTTTCTCCAGTGAATGCTTTTTATATTTAACTGTGCAGATCTCACGTCATCCAAGACAGCCTGATTTTGGTCTAAAGAGTCACAGCCCCAGTTACTGAAAGATTTAACTCAAAGATTTAATACCTGAGAAACTCATTAATCCCTTGCTCACTGAAGGATCCTTTCAGAAGTGCAAATTTCATCTTTCGAGCATTAATAGCTGCCATTGCTGGATACCCAAAGCCTCCAATCCCCAAAGAACTTTCGAGATCTGACTGAGCACCTGCTTCTGTCCACAGCCACCTTGAGGGAAAAAAATAAAATAGATAATAGGTAATTAGAAAAGGCACTGCAATCGTTTTAGAGTCGCACATACCCTGCAGCCCTGCAGAGCGTGCACTGGGCTCTGAACTGCCCTTGACAGTGTCAACCCATCCCCATTTCTTACTTCAGTCATCAGGGAATAGCAGGGTCCCAGTTTTGAACCATGTAACAGAAGCCCCTCCTGAACAGCAACACCTCTAGGCTAGCCCCACGGTCACAGCTACTTTTCGGGTGAATCAGAACAGCCATGTAAGACATTCCAAGAAAGAACTATGCTACCAATCTGAACAAACTGCTGCGCCTCTAGCCGGTATTAAGCAAGGTTGAAAATGGCTGAAGTCACAAATCTAAAACATGACAAAGTACTGCCCAAATCCCCACTGTAGAGGATTTCCGGCCAAAGACTGGAAGACCAACGTTTCACCCAATATTACTTCCTCACTGGTCAAGTCTCAGATTCTCTAATGCTTCGTAAGTCCCCTGAGGATCCTTTGGAACCAGCCAATCTCAGCATTTTTTCCCCCAGGCATTCATGCCATTTTGCCCCTTTTTCACAGCAGTCGGTGTCAGAACAACTCATTTCCCAGAGAAGTCACCATGCACTCTAGAGGAGGAGGAGGAGGAAGAAGCTGAACCTACTGGCCTTCTCCTTTAGGGGCACGAAAATTCTTAATAAACTGCATTTTTTTTTTTTTTATTTGTTGAGAATGCCATAGTCCCACTGGCAGAATTACCCATTAGCAAAAGACTCTGGAAGAGTCTAAAATATTGCCCTAAGATATCGTAGCACTCAGGACAGGAGTAAAACATGCTTAATCTGATCTCATTAATGCTTAAATATCACTTGTAAATCTAAGATTTGAGAGGTGCATTAAGACATGAGAAGAAAATCCAGCCATTTATTCTAGAGCCACAACCTGCCCCAGCACAGTTAGTGAAATACAAAGATAGTGGACCCAGAACAAGAAACAACTCCATCTGCAGATAAATCACTACCATACAAGATTCTCTCCCGTTACCACTAAAAACACCCAAATCTTTTCCAAAAAGGCCAGGCGACAATGCCACTCACCCCCACATTTTCTTTTTATATTTTTCAGCCATTTTTAACATGACATCCAGGTAAGAATTCCTCCCTGAAGCTCCTGTTTGTCAGAAAGAATTAAGCAAGTTAGAAAAACACTTCTGCATGCTTTAAGGGACAAATTCATGCAGAAGACTGCTTGCTTATATGTTTACCTGTATCCAGAATATGAGGCAGAACAGAAATGATGCAGAGCTGATGAGCATCACAGGTAGTCTTCAGAACATCTTCACTAATTATCTAGGAGAGACAATCAATGAAAGAAAGGCTTCTGATTACCCAGCTGTGACTGCACTTCCCTCCAACAAGCCAATGACTGCATCCTACAAGGTAATAAGCATCTGAAACAACACAAAAGCTTACAAGCCCCGCCTACTTCACTGGTACCCCAGGGTAAGACTAATTACAAAGAGTTCACAAAGCCTTCTGTTAAGACTTACAGCAACGGGAAAATATGCAGTACCAAATAAGGCTTAGAGGGAACACAGTAAGATGTCACTTCTAGCTCAAAATCATTGTCCTTGAACCAGGGCTTGCGTAAAACAAGCCACTGGTCTAATTACAAATCACTGCAAACTGCACACCCAGAGCTATGCATGTGCTGCAGTTCTCATTCATGCTGTTGCTAGCATAAGGAGAGCCAGCAGGGTGCAGCATTTGCTGAAGACTAGCAAATTTAACTGACATTTGAGAAAACAACACCAGTTTTATTTGACCCACTACCTTAAAAAAAAAGGAATCAATCCATTTATTTAGATCAGCGGTCACCAAACTTTGACTGTGCACCCCTATCAGTAGAAAAAATATTTTGAGCATGCAGCCCCAATATACAAATTATATACATCTGCTATTGTGTTAATACCCTACGTGTATTATGAAGTATACACAAAATACAGATTAAACAAAGATGAGAAGGATGAAGTAAGCACTATTTTAAAATCTTTTTTATTTTATTAATGGTAAAAAAGCTTTTCTTCCCACACCTCAATGGATTGTCTTGCACACCCACTGGGGTGCATGCACCCCACTTTGCAGACAACTGATCTAGATCATTATTTAATTCTACCCATATCAAGCCAAAACTAGAAATCTCCATACTGAGGGCTGAATTTTTTGGACAACAAGCTGGGTCAGTTTTCATGCAACTCCTAATGGACAGCATACAGATGACCAAACCCTGCCATCTTGTTCTTCACTCAACTTTTCATTCATTCCTCAAGACAGGATTCAGAAATACTGGCACCAGCACTGTCAGTGCCTTCACAGTATCAATTCTGAATCTTTCAGTGAACAGTAGATACACAGTAAGAATTAAATAACAGAAAGGTAAGTGATCAGAGTTGTCGTCCTTGACTATTTCTGCCACAAAATGGTGCACAAGCAG
>VXAL01014678.1:38206-48620 GCA_013399475.1 Chauna torquata | reverse complement strand
GTGACTGCACTTCCCTCCAACAAGCCAATGACTGCATCCTACAAGGTAATAAGCATCTGAAACAACACAAAAGCTTACAAGCCCCGCCTACTTCACTGGTACCCCAGGGTAAGACTAATTACAAAGAGTTCACAAAGCCTTCTGTTAAGACTTACAGCAACGGGAAAATATGCAGTACCAAATAAGGCTTAGAGGGAACACAGTAAGATGTCACTTCTAGCTCAAAATCATTGTCCTTGAACCAGGGCTTGCGTAAAACAAGCCACTGGTCTAATTACAAATCACTGCAAACTGCACACCCAGAGCTATGCATGTGCTGCAGTTCTCATTCATGCTGTTGCTAGCATAAGGAGAGCCAGCAGGGTGCAGCATTTGCTGAAGACTAGCAAATTTAACTGACATTTGAGAAAACAACACCAGTTTTATTTGACCCACTACCTTAAAAAAAAAGGAATCAATCCATTTATTTAGATCAGCGGTCACCAAACTTTGACTGTGCACCCCTATCAGTAGAAAAAATATTTTGAGCATGCAGCCCCAATATACTTGTGTTAATACCCTACGTATATTATGAAGTATACACAAAATACAGATTAAACAAAGATGAGAAGGATGAAGTAAGCACTATTTTAAAATCTTTTTTATTTTATTAATGGTAAAAAAGCTTTTCTTCCCACACCTCAATGGATTGTCTTGCACACCCACTGGGGTGCATGCACCCCACTTTGCAGACAACTGATCTAGATCACTATTTAATTCTACCCATATCAAGCCAAAACTAGAAATCTCCATACTGAGGGCTGAATTTTTTGGACAACAAGCTGGGTCAGTTTTCATGCAACTCCTAATGGACAGCATACAGATGACCAAACCCTGCCATCTTGTTCTTCACTCAACTTTTCATTCATTCCTCAAGACAGGATTCAGAAATACTGGCACCAGCACTGTCAGTGCCTTCACAGTATCAATTCTGAATCTTTCAGTGAACAGTAGATACACAGTAAGAATTAAATAACAGAAAGGTAAGTGATCAGAGTTGTCGTCCTTGACTATTTCTGCCACAAAATGGTGCACAAGCAGCACACTTTGGCTGTTTTATTTACAGTCAATGTAGTCCTATAAAAACTGCTACAATTCCTATAAAGGAAAAGCAATTTGGGAAAAAAAGAAAAAAAGATGTAGAGGTACCTCCAAGAGCTCAGGTGGTGGTGCATTTTCAGAAAACAGATCCAGAGCCCGAGCAATGATATCGGATCTAGTTCTCCCACCGTCATAATCAACAGGGTCTTCTCCTTTCTGGAAGATTTTAATTGTGGGAAATCCACGAATCTGCAAGACAAGTTTAAGTCATCAGCTCAAATAAATCTGGACATCTGTGGTGGAAGGCATCCACTATTCTGATACATTCTAGATTAAGAAGAGATTGAACATCTGCATGAATCAAGTCTTCCATGTTACAACTGAACTTTAATTTTGTAGCTTCCTACTTATCCAACAATTCAAAACAGTGTTAACACACTAAAACACTATTTCAAGTTTTAGGACTGATAAAGCAGCAACAGTTTCAACTGCAGTTCAGAGGTAACCAAGCACTGCAGGTTTAAGTACCAGGAGGACTATCATAACCCTTCATATTTCTTAGACACTAGCTTCCCCATTTTGTCTCTGGAAAAACTGCACTGTGCCTACATGGCAAAAAACAGACCTTAAGCTTCCTCTGCTACATTTCAAATACAGCTTGTTCAGTGCTCTTGCTGATTGCCAGCCACGTGCACTTACTGGCAAAGTGAGCACCGCACTGAATTCCCTCATACTGTACTAAAAATCAAGACTACCAGTTTGCTTTGCACCCACAGCATAACTGATCTGGGCAGCTACTACTGTTGAAGTGATCCCTGTAAAGTGTCTCAGAGCTGCCCATCCGTGTGTTCTGGAGGTACCCAGACAACACACAAGTATGAAAGGAGAGACTTCTCACTACAGGTGTTAAGGCTATTCAAAATGTTATGAAAATAAACAGCCATTTTCACCAGCAACAACCAGATTTATTCCTTTCCTCTCACCCTTTTTATATTGTTACTGACATTCAGGAATTAATTGTTTAAAAATTGTGTGTCACTTAACATTTTTAGCACAGAACATGTAAGTGCTGCCAGGTTAAGATCAGTTCAGTAAGATCAAACAGAAATCTGATTTACCGGGGATGGAAAAGAAATTACAACCACTGCAAAGCACACTCACCCCATACCGGCCTGCCAGCATCTGATTGACTGTTGCATCTACTGCAGCCAGCTTTACTTTTCCCTTGGTTTGTTCTTTCACCTCAGTGGCAGCAGCTGCCCATTCTGGCTCCAGGCTGAAAAACAAAGATTATCAGTGCTCTAAGCCCTCTCAGAGTTAGCCAAAGTATACCACATTCCAACACTACGTAGCATACTCCACACAGAGGAAAAAGAAGAAAAACCTGTAGAGTAAGACAGCTAGCTGGATTATTCCCAGTAAGACTCAAGTCCTGCATCTGAAGGAGCGAAAAGGTTAATATAACTTCTGAATCTTATTTCCACTGTTAACTGGGAGTTTTACTGCTAAGGAAAAGTGCAGCCAGAACAGCACCAAGGTGCCCTAAGCAGGAGAAGCCCACATATTTTTGGTAAAATACCTTATAGAAAAATGCAATTCTGATATAACCAAGGTCCTTTTCAGGGGATTAAGGGTACTACATACAAACGAGTACTAATGGGAACCAAATTGTCAAAAAAAAAAAAGAAACCAACAAAAAAAATCATTTACTTTTTGCAGTGCCCACACCACGGGGCATAAAACTCCACCATCCACACATCATCACTATTTATGACGTTCTTATCAAAGCTGTCATCAGTCAGCTCAATCACATCCTTCTTATCTCCACCTCCGCTCTCTCGGCTCTGTAAGAAACAAACAGACCCTCACATAAGAAGCAACCAAAATGAGTTTCCCACACAAGCTATCCCATGTCATGATGTACCAAATGGTCTTTACTTGAATTAGATACAAAACAGGCAGTGTTAGGTCATACAGCTTTCCCACTTTTGAACTGGCAACGAATATATGCAGCCTATTCCCACAGCACTTGCAAGAAACAGCAAGTGAACCTTCTCTTAAAAACAGCATTCAGGTCAAACTGACTAACAGAAAGATGTGGGAACGCTTCCTCAGTTCTTCATGCTCAGATCAGTCCGAGAACAAGGTGCTCTCCACAACCCATCACACCTGTCTCTCTGTGCCCTGTTTTCCATACAAAACATGCCAGTGGGATACACACCACATGGCGCAGCCCACCCAGGTCTTCCACCTGGCCAATCTGAGAACATTGGGAGACTTGCTCCACGATTTAAAAACAGTAGAATGAGTCAGAAGAGTTTCAATTTACCTTCAGGGAGAAATCCTGCAAACCAACTACAGCAGAACACTACAAAATTTAAAAACAAACAAACAAACAAACTCATCCACCTAGTTTAGACTAGGACTAGGCAAATGGTGGCCCCAGTGCCAAGAAGGCTCCAAAACCACCTTAACCCCTGGGAAGGTAATGGAGTAAATCCTCCAGGAAGGCATTTCCAAGCATATTAAGGACACAAAGGTCATTAGAAGTAGTCAGCAAAGATTTACTAAGAAGAAACTATGCTGACCACCCTGATAGCTTTCTGTAATGGATGACCAGTTTGGTGGATAAGGCAACACCAGTGGATGTCACCTGTCCTGACTTCGTAAGGCTTTTGACACCGTTTCCACTAACATCCTCATTTGGGAACTGATAAAACTAGAGGTTTGATAAGCAGACAGTGAGATCGACTGAAAACAGGCTGAACTGCTGCATCCAAAGGACTGAGATCATCAGCACAAAGTACCACTAGTCACTACTGGTATACACCGGGGGCAATGCTAGCACAACGCAGTCCCACATCTTCATTAACGACCTGGACAGTTGGACTGAGTGTGCCCTCAGCAAGTTTGCTGATGACACAACACTGGGAGGAACGGCTGATGCACTAGATGGGTGTGCTGGCATTCAGAGCTATCTCAATCAGTTGGAGAAGTGGGCAACCTCGAAGCTGAACAAAGGGAGAAGCAAAGTCATGCACCTGGGGAAGAACAACCCCACACACCACCACATGCTGGGGACTGACTAGCTGGAAAGCAGTTTTTCAGAGGGACCTTGGGGTCCTGGTGGAGAACAAGTTGAACTTGAGCACCTCTGTGGCAAAGAAGGCCAACAACCTCCAGGGCTGCATTAAGCAGAGAACTGCCAGAAGGTCTGTGGTGGTGGCGGTGGTAATCTTTCCCTCTACTCAGAACTGGTGAGAAAAATCGGGAGATGGGTCCAGTTCTGGGCTCCCCATCATAAGACAGGCATGCTCATGCTGGAGCAAGTCCAGCCAGGGGTCAAAGCTAATTAATGGCTTTGTGCATCTGACATATAAGGAGAGGCTGAGAGAGCTGGGATTGTTAAGCCTGAAAGAGAATGCTCAGCAAGGATCTTGTCTGTGTATATAAATATCCGAGTGGAAGGGAGTAAAGAAGCCAGACTCCTCTCTGCAATGCCCAATGACAGGACAAAAAGTAAGGGCCTAAGTTGAAATACAAGAATTCCATTTAAGCATATGAGAAAATGTTTCCACTGTGAGGGTGGTCAAATACTTGCACAGGCTGCCCAGAGAGTGCAATCTCTGTGGAGTCCCTGTCCTTAGAAATACTCAAAACAGGCTTTGACACAGCCCTGAGCAACCTGCTCTAGTTGACACTGCATTGGGCAGGAGGTTGGACTAGACAACATCCAAAGGTCCTTTCAACTTCAACTATGCTGTAGCACAAGCCCCGGTCTCCTGCACAGGACAGCCTCCAGTTAAAAACAAAACCGCGCATTTCCTCAAGTACCTGTCTCCCAGAACTATATCCTCCACTTCTGCCGCTGAGACGGTCTTTCACAAGGGACCGAAGAGCACTCAGAGCAGCATCAACAATGGCTTCACTTGTCCTGCCACCTGCAATGCAGCAAAATGAAAGATTAAAGCACCAAAAAGGCCAGTCTAAGGCAGGCCACTGACAGAATTACGAATTTAAGGAACAAAACCTCTCCCAAGGGATTCTTCAAGAAAAGCAGGACTGGGCTATGAGCGATACAGTACTAGTAGTGGGACACTGCTGATTTAAAACACGAGCAACAGGATTCACTTTCACTCTGTTCTTCAAATATCCACCTTATCTGATTGAGGTTGGGGAGGTGGGGGGGGGAGGTGACTGTGGCAAGCTCCCAGTAAATGGCAGGAAAGGAATAGTTTTCTGGAATTGTCTATGCACCCCCACCAACTAAGAACTACTGATGGGACACACAGCCTAAACTAAGACATGCACCACTAGTCAAACAAATCCCATCCACCTGTCTCTCTTACTATAAGCACTAGACAGGGAGTAAATGCCACCCAAGACAGTACTAACAGCTAACATAATTACTGTGTTCAGGGATGCTTTTAGGCATGCAGCACGTGAAAGAGTATCACACTTACCCTGATAATCTTCCGCTTTGTTTTTGTTGGCTCCAAATACCTTGATAGTTGGAAACCCTCTGACTCCATACTGTCCACCCAAGGACTGATGCTTATCTGCATCTACTGCACCTACTTTCACTACACCCTGTGGAAATAAAAGTAAAAACTAAGACAAGCCTTCTATAGTAATTTAACACATTTTATATTCTGTGCATGCTGGAGAGACAGTTATTAAGAAGGTAAGAAAACAGTTACCAGAAGAAAGATGCTGTTCCCCAAAAAGCATTAAACTAGGGAACACCTCACATGTTCATTTCTTTCTTTATCCTGACAAAGTTTTAAATTTTTTTCTTTGAAAAAGGAAATACATATATTTTATGTAGGAAAGAGCTCAGCAAATCACTGCATAACCAAGTTTTCTGCAACGGAAGAAATACGCTTCACCAACAGCTTACAAAGCTGTGTTCAAATACTCAGTTTGGGCTATTCCTGTACTTCAGAAGCAGGGGACAGGACAGCAAGGAAGAAGAGAAAACGCGCTATTTGGGGGGATTCTAAGGTGGTGCCATTCTTGTGGTGCCATAAAAAGCAGACCTAGAAAATAGTAATGAAAACTTACTGGGATAAAACTGACTTGCTTCCTCTACAATGTAACGGCTTTTTAAAAAAACCTGAACTTTTAAGTGCCTGTGATAGGCCACTTCTGCAGCTGGACAAGTATAATTAAAGTGACATGATTCTGGGGATTTCCATTCTGCTTCCATGTTTCCAAGCCAGACAACAAACAGCAAACTCTCCTCAATCCACTGCCGCAAGTACATTTATAAAAGTTAAACTTACTTTTAATGCTGTTGCAGCTTTCTTCCACTCAGGGGTTAGTCTTTGACAATGACCACACCTTTTAGAAGAAAAAAAAAAACATAGTAATATACATTCAGATCCGCAAAACTGTTTCACAAAGTAGAGCGCAGCCTTGTTGGGTTTGCAAATCATAGGAGTTCTACCAACGAACTGGGGAAGAGCCTATGCCACATCACATCGTCACTCAGCCATCTGAAAAAAACCCTCCACATCTATTATATAGATACATACATATATACACATACGCACACACACCTCTCATGAGCTACCTGGCTTTCCTAACACATAGGTAAATGTAAGCATCAAAATCCGGATTTACACACAGTCTGTCCGTTGCAAACTAAAATGGATCTATGATGAGGACTGAAAAAATTTATTCCAGAGGTAACTCCATAACTAGCAAGAAATTTTGGCACGCCATCTCCTGGAGATGTGTGTGGGAGAAGACTAACAGCTGACTGGCAACCAGCGTATAATCACGGCATAACAAGTCTGTACGGAAAGAGGAGCTGGCCTGTTACTGATACCTATTCTACATTTTACTCCCTTTGTTTGGGATAGGAGGCAGTAGGTAAGCCTTCACCTAAACCTCTCAGTGCAGACACTCTCAGGCTTTTGCAATGAAAGGCCCCTTTCTTCAGCGCCTGGAAGCTTTGGACAGCAGCAGCACAGAGATGGAATATGCGTGACCAGAATTCATATGCAGGATGAAGAGACTCTGTGCTCCAGACACAAGCAGGATGGGAGAAAGGTGGTAAATTAAGATGCACAAAGCCAGTATTTTTACATGGAAATTGTAAGCGTGATTTCAGCTCTGTGCTTTACATTAAATTAAGGTTAAGAAATAAAGTGAAGAGTATTCCAACTTACCTATTGCACTTTGATAAGTCATTTTTAATACTAATTTCAGTAGAAAAACTGAAGTAGTAAAATGGCATACAAGATTTTGTTGTTACACCCTATTTGCCAATTTGAGACTACTTCTTCCCTTTTTCCCTGGTGAAGATATTTGAAAAAGCAATCCCAACTACAGCTATTTTCTAGTCATGAGGCCACCAAGCTGATACCTGCACTGCCAATGAATAAATGACTGATCAGCACCAGATTCCTACCGTGCTCCTCCAAGACAAGAGCAAGCGAGTACGCAACTGTAATTCTCACCATGGGGCGTAGAACTCCACGAGCCACAAGCTCTCACTCTGAATGACCTCCTTGTTGAAGTTGGTTGGTGTTAGCTCTATCACATCATCGCTGGCTGAATATAAACCGTTAACGGCCAGGAATAACGTGCAGCTCACTGTGCCTAGAACAAAAAGCAAAGCAGTCAGCATTCCTGCAGACCATTTATGGCTCTCCTGTTTCCATGGCTAAATCATCTCCCCTCCTCTAGCAAGCTTTCGCATCAGCAGAAAAAAAGGGAAAGGGACTCCAGCTTGACCAGACAAAACAAAAGTTGAGGCAGCATATATGCTCTCCCTCCCCACTTAAATCATGATTCCACAGAATCATGTAATATATTCTCTGTGCCTACAGCTAGGTAGACTCCTGCTAAGCTAAGGATCTCCAGAGAACATTCTGTCAAAGCTGCAACTCTAACTACTACTAGTACCAGACAGACAGGACTTCCATGTGAATCCCCAAGATCAGCTACAATTTTTTCCTCAGTTCCTTCTCACAGAACCTCCTAAACCAATTGCCTACACCTCTTGCACAATAGGCACTCAGTGGACTGCACTATCAAACACATCTTTCATAGGATCCCACGATGCAGGACTGTCCCAGCTAGTCTTAGTACAGTTATACTGATTTTAGAATAGCACCTGATACACTGGTAGTGCATCTACCTTCATTCTTACTCATGAGGATCCTTAATCTAGCATTGATTTGTTTGTCTAGCAACAGACTGGAGAGCAACAGCTAAATCTGTCTGGTTAACAACATGGAACTCTAAAAAACAAAAACAAAACAAAAACCACCCCACTGAACAAGGATATAGCTTTCACAAGTACAAGGATATAGCTTTCTGTAAGGCAGATTTCATATTTCTGGATCTTATTATTACTTGAGACTTTCCACTTAAACACCTCACAATCCTTCCTTCTACCTTGTCAGAGAGATGACTTGAAAGACAAGAAGCATCCTTGTAATAGAATCCATACAGCAGAAGACTTTCTTAATCCACCAAAGGCTTGGGGGAGTAAAAGCTCAGACACTGAAGTTAGAATTAGGCAAAAAATAGTTAGCTTTTTTGCATGTGGTTAATAACTCGCACAGGAAGCTGCACATTCTCTCTCTTCAAGACTGAATGCAAGAGGAAGATATAGTTCAGTGATGCAAAAACTCTACAGCACATGGTACGCAAACTGCACAGCATCACCTACGCTTTAACAGTCCTGCTCAAGAAAAGAGAGTTTCATTATACGTATTCTGCAGATAACGGAAGCTGAAAGAAATAACCTCTTTCAGGTTGCTCAGCCAGAGGTCAGGACTGATCTGCCACACTGCAAATCAGTGCCTTACCCATTGCTCCATTCCCCCTCCTAACAGCATCTTCTAGCCGCCCCCCACCCCCCTTTTTTTTTTTGAAAAGGGTGATCCCAGTTGGTTTCCACCACCAGATTTCCATGCTAGATTGGCTCTGTCCCTTCAGTTTGCTGACACACAAGCAGCACTTCATCAGTGCAGATCAACCAACTTCCAGGGTGATACGCGGCTGTCACAGCATGTTACAGTGACCTACAGTAACGGCTGCCACTGGGGTGGAGTAAGAAAACAGGGATGCAAAACACTGCCTGAATGCTACAGCCATTCTCAACAGAGAAACTCTTCCCAAGATGGAATGAGACGATTAAATTGAAACCAGTGTACTTGTCATTACCCAAGAGATCTGTGGCAGAGTACATTCAGAAACGGAACAGAGTTCACTCAGCCATTTCTGTCACTTCCCAGACACTTCAAATAGAGAAGTTCTACCTTATACAAAAAATATGCCAAAGAGAACTTACAGAACAAAGCATATGGCGGAATTTACCTAGTCACGTACCACTGCATTTTTATTTTAACTATGACTCTCATGAACGAGCACAGTAATTTTCCTTTCTATTGTGAAACATGCAAGGCTTAATTCATCTTTAGCAAGTAAAACATCGTTTTCCTACAATAACTTAAGCCAGGAAAATGCAAATCTGTGACTGCTTGATACTGGGTGGGGGGAAATCAATCTCAGATACTCTAATTTCAAAAGTTACATAGCCAGGAGTGTTGTTAAACCTATTAAAGTGACTTCACACTGCTATTACTAGTTCCCACTGAAAAGCCAAGTTGCAAGTCTGAGAAGCTGTGAAGAAAAGTTTTTGTTACGGGATGCCAATGACTTTGTAGACTCCCTCCTTAGAACACCTGCACCTCCTGCAGCAGGGCTTGGCGTGCTGAAGTTCGCCCATCACCACAGGCTCATGCGCTCTCATGGAGCGGGAGCCTTCCCTCTCTGGCTCTGCACAGTGTAATCTGCACCTTCGGTGTTTCTATACAGGGCTCCAGCTGGGAGTACTGAACAGATTTATTCAGCACAGAAGACCCAGCAACAGGGGGAGTGGGAGAGGAAGCGTAGCTCTCCAGTGACTCCTCCCTTTGTCTTTCATTAATTAATTTTACACCACATCCCAGCTCTGGGCAATCACGCAAATTAAAACAAACAAAAAACCGAAAAACTCATTGCTGGAAACGAGAGTGCCTTTTTAAATTCGAGTAAGAGCCAATGACTTTTTTGCTGCTGCTGTTTTTTATCGGGACCCCGGGGCGCTGCCATCCCCTCCCTGGCGGGGCCGGAGCGCGGCCACGCACGAGAGCCGAAACCTTTGCGCTTACCTCGCTTTCTCCCACGGCCACGAACCGTCCCCGCGGCTGCGGGCGCGGCCCCCCGTGCCACCGCGCGTTCAGCCCGCCCCGCGGGCCGCGCCGGGCACACCTCGGCTCCTACCCCGTCCCCAACGGCCGCCCCCTCAGCCCGGCGCCCGGCTCCCTCCCTG
>VXAL01014678.1:0-37938 GCA_013399475.1 Chauna torquata | reverse complement strand
CGGCGAGGCCGGGCCCGCGGCGGGGGCGCGGGGAGGGCCGGGAGCCGCCGAAGGCTGGGGGGCGGCGGGGATGAGGCTGCCCTGCGCCGTCAGCGGGCTACCGCGGGAGAACGCCCTCTCGGCTCGCCTCTGGTGCCTTCCCAGCCTCCTGTGACAGGGCAGCCTCCTCCTCGCAGAGCCAGGGGCGTGGGCCTGGGCCTCGGCGTGAGCCTAACGCACGCGGGCCCTTAAGGCAGCCTGCGGTTGGTGCCGTTGGGTGCCTGGGCTGCTCCTGTAGCGGCTTTCAGTGCAAACTCTGACGGACTCGAGAGTCTGGGTGGCATTGCTGTGGAAACCTGGGCCTGCACCCGGATTCAACGAAATGTTCTTAGCCGCAAGCTTGCATGTAAAAGTAGAAATTCGTCTAGCTGTGCCTGTGTGGCAGGCGATAGCCAACACGCAGTTTTAACGATACAGCAGCAATTTGGTTTGTTATAGTAAGGAGACTGATATCATCAATTTGTTATGATGATGAGAGTCCCAGTGATGAGTCTACTGCATATTCAAGTTGCTAAATCTTAGCATAAATCAGGTACCTTTAAAAATTTAAGTCTCACTCACCAAATGTATGTAGTAAGGATCTCTTGACCTCAAGGAGTAACCTTGAGAAGTGTCGCTGCCCGGGGAGATCACTGCTGTTGCAGCCTGCCGCTTCAGCGAGGAGCGCTCGGATTAGGCCTTCTCTGGCTGCTGCTCTTATAAGACAAAGTGATTGGCTCATAGTCCAACTTAGAATTGTTGTCATATTGCTGTCAACCTCAGATGTAATTCGTTATTTCCCCGTGAAGGATTCAATGGTTGCTCTAGTGCTGTATCCCCCTTTGTTCATGCCTGTGGCTGTGAGCACTCACCAGGTGCTCTGTCACTAACGAGCTGTCCAGTTCAAGGAACCGTCACATCGAGGCCTACTGTGGTTATAAAGCCTAAGCAAGACTCATGTCAACTGCAGGAGTTGAGCGTATCCATCACAATCTGCTGCAGGCCGAAGGAGAGAAAAGCAGGGGAGGGGAGGGCTGGCTCTTGCTGACACAAGCACTCTTATAGCATGCCTGCATCCAATGGGAATGTGAAAAAATTAAGTCCAGCAGCACCACCATATTAATATGGCTACTTTGTATGAAAAATCAGCCTCGCAGTTCAGAAGCTCTGGAAACAACTGACTGAAAAAGCTGAATGTTTATTCCCCAACGATTGCACACTGCAGGAGGGTACGTAGCTTGGGACAATGGTGGTGGGCGTAGACCCAGACAAAGGCTTTTCCGGAGCTAAGATTCAACCATGAAGCGGGCTGTGGATTTCTAGTGTAGTAGTAGCTAGACTTAATGTACCATTGAAATAGTAAGTACGGAAGCTGGATCTGAAGTGGTTTAAATTTTAGCCTCATGCACACGCCCAGGTCTTTATGCTCACAAGTAGCATTTCTCAATGCTATCAAGTCTTGCTTTTTAAGAGTGTGAAACTGTTAGCACAGGAGTGAGAACAGGTAGCTGTTATCAAACGCAAGTTGTTTCAGATATGGAGGAAGAACGATGCATGAAATAAAACCTTTCACTTTTAATCAGAATGACTGCATAACATTGGCATCTTGGCATTTTCAACCAAGTAAGGGCAGCCTGCAGAGCATGCAGATGCAAGTTTGTGATGATTCCCGTTTCTTAAGCTAAAACATGCCTCACCTCTTTAAATTCACTACTCCAAAGCTGTGCGAAAAAGCCGTTCATTTTGTGGGAGTTTTTTGTAGTGGCAGCAAAAGGTCTTTTCTTTACGTGAGATGCTGGCTAGTGAGTCTGCATAGCAGCTTTCTGCAGTGAGTTCATCAGTCAATAAAGCAAACAGGAGCAGCTCTGCAGACCATCATTCCTAGCAGGGAAGAAGTATTTCTCTTAAGTTTTTCTTACATTCCACAAGCATGATTAAAAAAGTAAATATGACACTTTGGGGCACTATTGAGCGGTTAGAGTGACATTAGCTCCAGGCAAAATCCTCAAAACAAGAAATAATTAAAGGAGAGTTTTATGACATGTAGGTATTGTCAGAAAAAATTGATTTTTTTTTTTTTTTTGGTTTGGCTCTAACCAAGGTCTGTTTTCTCTCGAAAAGGTACTGCACAGCTATAGTACATTTGATTTTTCATTAGTGTCATGCGACAGTAAGTTCAATGGCTGTGTTTCATTCATTCAGCACTAAGTTGAATGGCCAACATTTCTATAGCACTAAGAAGCACACGTTGAAGTGCTTATTGCCAATAACAAACTTTTAACACATCTTTATGTACTTGGTAAGTTCCTAGTGAGTTTCTACAGGAAACAATTCTACACCAGAAGCTATTTAACAGTTTTATCTGTATTCTGGAATTATATATAAGATGGTGCCGAAAATGTTTGCATTAACACAAATATTAGTAGAGTGGTAAATAAGGATGAAGTCAGGACAAGGATACAGGCTATTTGATGAATGAGCTGCATTCAGACACAATGCATTAAGGGTTTTAATGAGTTTGCATAGGGCTTTACTACCTCTGTGAAGACAGAACACTCTCCAGCACTTGAATGGAGTCTCTGAAGGGGATTTCGGTGCTGTTTCTCCATTGCAGCATGAACTTCTACTGTGATACTACTGGCAAGAAAGCTGGTGTGATTCATGGCTACATAAAAAGGGGAGTTATGGAAAGATAGTTTGTCTGCAGAGGTTCATGAGACAAGTTATTGGGCCTATATTTAAAAATATATCCATAATTATAGAGACAGAAGTGACTTTGCCATTTTTCTAGGTCAGCACTGTGATACAGCAACCACTGTTCCACACCTGAGTCTGTGAGACCTCATGGATACATCCAGGGATGCTGCAGGAGCTGGCTGATGCAAAACCTGAAATCAGTTATCTGAGAAAGGAAATGCAGTGTTTGAAGAAATATGTGAGGCTCCTCACTGGGAGACCTGGCGCTTGTTCTCTGTACATACGCAGACTGCAGCTGTGTGCTGAGATCCACAATCTGAGTGCACATCACCCAGATGAACACACTTCCCCCAAAAAGTGACCTAGAGAATGCTTACATCTGAAGTGACGAGAAGCTGGGTTACCAGCTCATTTTTATGCACCTCCCTGCCTAAAAAGTATTTGAGATTTGTCTCTTCAGCCAGTGGCTCTATGAGCTCAACCTAAAATGATTTCAGCCTCTCTCAGGGATGAGTATGGTAGAAGTGGAATGAGTCTTGCCTGGTTCCTGCACTGGCAGATATGTAGGAGGAGTATAATGTACAGGGATTCTGGCTTTACAAGTTTTGGGTGCCTCCTAACTCCAAATCTGAGACATAGTTGAGGGTTCCTGGAATGTAGTTCACAGTGAAGCAAAGTCACCCAAAGGAGCATTTTTCATTTGTGCTATTAACATGTGTTTAATCTTAGTGGCCTTTAATTACCAGACAGAAGCTTTTACTGGAGACAGAAAAAACAGGAGAAGCCTTAGAGCTAGAAAAAGGAGGTGGGGATAAGGTTGCTCCCTGGAACAGCTGGCTTTGCTTCCAGCAGAGATGAGACAGCTGCCACAAGCCTTTTGCTGGATAATTTGATATACATGAGCAGAACTAACCATGTTTGATGATGGAGGGGAAGACATGGAGGCAGCAAAAATGTTGAGGGGCCTTCGCTAACTGGCAGATGTAGACCTACGAATATTCCAGGCTCTAGCATCTGCTGTTCAGAGATGCAACAGGGCAAAGGTGAGCACTGACACAACCAGTACCTTTTACTAACTGCCACTACTGTCAGTGACAATAATTAACATCTGACAGTGTGTTTCTCTACTCACCCTAACCCTCCTGTCATGTTACGAGGGATACTATACAGGAGGTTCATCCCCAGTCCTTTTTCCCAGTTCCCAGGAGTAGGTACTCAGGACCTTAGCTTGCTCTGTGAGTTGAGCGTGTATGTGACTTACAGGACAGACCCACTCTCCTCTCCCAGGAGCAAGATAAAACCAGTATAACCACTGGAGTCCAGTCCCCTTTCCAATTTTTGAACAAGCACTAAACCCTGCACATATGCCAATAAAAGCCTAATACGAACATCCTGCTGCTCCCGGCTCTCCCACCTGCCTGTACTTTTCAGCTGGGATGCCTGCAGAAGGCGATGACCCCACACAACCCACACAAAGGTCTTGTTTCTAGCTCAGACTCCATCTGGCCTCACCTGAACTCACATCAAAAACAGAGTTGTGAGCAGTATGGGCTGGGCCAGCATGTCACAGTTACTCTCCTGGGTTTAATGAATGAGACATAGGGCAAGCCCTAGAACGGCCTTGTAAGGGCTTCAGCCAGGACTTGTAGGCTTGAGGTCCCTTGCAGGGCATCTCTCCACAGTGTGCCTCCAGGCCACCTTCCCTGTGGCATGCTGAGAGCCTGCGGCAGGGATGTGCCGGCAGCTGGCTCGGGGCACTAGCCCTCTCTGCGGTGCAGCTGCTGGAGGCTACCCAGCAGAGGTGTGGATGTGCCTCAGGAGCCTTTCCATCAACATCATCAGGTCTGCAGCTCTTTTGCCTTGGTCAGGCTAAGGCCATCACAAGGAGGAGTAACCATTCTCTTTAATATGCTAATGTCGTCTTTCTCACTGGAAGTCAGTTACCAGGCTTCAACATTATCCTAAAACAGATATTGTTTTAGGCATTTCCCTGACGCAGCTGGGATCAGCCACCTTTCGTCTTCCGTTATTTAAATGGAGCATTCAGCTATTCAGATCCAGGCCTTTCTCTCCCAAGATCTTACTGTCATGGTCATCCAGGTCCCCAACAGGACTCGTCATTCCCTTTCTCTGTATCATAACTTATTTGGGATTAGCCTGTTACACAGCCATTTTATAACCACTTCTGGATGCTGAAAATGGCATTGAAAAAATTGATAGTTTTAATGCATGTAGTCTGACCTGATGATGCTAGCTTCCCGTCCCCACATCACATGGTGCACAAACATGAGGTTTATTCTTTATGCATAACAGCAGAAGCGATCACATTTTCCAGTGCCAGATGTTTCCTTTGTTAAGGTATATCCTGAAAGCAAATGAGCTGGATAGCAAATGACACACACTGCGGTAGAAAGTCACCGACTGTTCAACTGCGCCAGGTGAGAGGCAGCATGACTGCAGTATCCTTTGGGGGGTTTCCTTTGGCATTCTTCAGATCCTTGTTTGCTGGGGTGTGCCTGCGAGAGGTCCGTCCCTGGAGCTATGAAGCTTCCGTTACCCAGATGTCTGATAACACAACCACCTCTTTAAAACAACAACAAAAAATGGTTGTTTGGGGAGGTTCCATTTTCTCAGTGCTTATAATGTTAATGGCCACCGGACCAGTGTTACCATTACCCATGAAGAAGTTTGGGAGGGGTTGCCAGTGCTAATAGAAGCAGAGTTACTCACCTGGCCCAGTTTTGTTCTGCTGCCTCTGGAAGCAGTGACAGCAGCGATGTGGGGACATCCAGTGGAAAGCTGATGGCTCCATTTTTAGCAGTGTTCGTTTTCATCTCTCTCAGTTCCCTGGGCCAGCAGCACAAAGGAAAGTGCAAGTTGAGAGGCAGACTCTGGCAGGACTCCAACAGTCCTGACTTTTAGTAGCTTAAGCTGCCGAAGACTGAGCCCTCAGGAAAGGAAAACTAAAATGGTAATAAGGGTCCAGATCCCTGAGGATGCCTCTCGTTGGAAGCTTGTGAGAAGCAAGGAAGAGGATGATGCAGGAGAAGATCTCTCAGATCAGACACCAGAAGATCAGACAGAGATCAGATGACAAACTCCTTGTGGGAGGAAGAGGCTTATAGAAGATGAGCATCCAGTTTGGATGATCTGAGGCATGAAAACTTTTCAGACCCAGTTAGCTGACAAATATGAGAGAGACTTTCCAAAATTTGTCCAGAAGAGAGCATGACAATAAGGTTTCCTATGCCCACAGTTCCAAACAGGGATTGGGAACAGAATGGGAAAAAGAAAAAAAAATTCTTCTTTTGCAGAACAGAAATGGAGGTGCTTCTGGGTCCAACTATCTCCTTTCTTCAGCTTGACCAAGCTGGCACATACACGCTAAATCTCAAACTAGCTTGAGGTATCTAATGGGACTTGACAGCACAGTAACAGCATTTTCAGCAACTACGGAAAAATACTTAGCATCATCCTGACAGATACACTAGAACATTAAGGATTAAAAAAAAAAAAAAAAAGTTACACAAAAACATTTCAACTAGACCAATGTTTTTCAGCAAGTAACATGGTGGGGAGGGGACCTTATCCCAGGCCACGGGATCCTTTAGGAGCACCTCCAGGTGACTAGCACTACTGCAGTTGGCCCTCATTTTTGTTCTAAACAGGCACCTTCAGTCTCTTCGTGAATCTCAGGGCTGGCTAAATCATATATGGTTGTATAGAATGCTGGACTGCGTTGCTTTGCAAGTGACTTTGAGATTGTTAAGAAAAGACAAGTATAATAGGGACCTAATATTAAGGAAACCCAGTAAGCTTCCTGTCATTTTTCAGTTTAATGGCTAGGTTGTTTTATTTGATCATTATGGCAAGGAGAAAAATCTGCTTTAATAAAACATAGCTCTCTTTCTTTAAGAAAAAATGTTTCGCTCGAGTGTATCACATGTAGATTGACCTGTTGTACAGAAGGGTCTTGGAGCTCGCTGTGCCTTCCTGTGAGCACAGCTTGTTCCCCTTGGTGGGGGGAAGCTCAGTCCTGCAGCTTGCGTTCCCACTGTGCTTATTCTAAGGAAGAACCAGGGGAAATGTTCCAACCAAGGGAAGTTACAACAAGGGAAATTCTGGTTTGATGCTGGGAAAACGTCAAATGGTAAAAATGTTAATGGATTAAAAAGTGTCTGGGCAAAGTCAGGGAAAGAAAATTAACTCCTGACTAGTTAGCCATGAACTCTAACTTATAAAGTCCCTTAACCACACAATGATGGGGGGGTGGGGGGTGAGACTGTGCTGGGAAAATGTATCTGTTTTTTGGTTTTATTAACTTCTTCCTAGATATAGTGCTTGATGGCTTTTTGATCTGCTTTCATGTTGCTGTTTTTGTGTTCTCAGATGCTTATCTATCTTTCATTAAGAAGTTGATTATTTTGGGAATGAGGGTGGCAAAAGCTTGTGTAGGGCACTTACCACCAAGCTTTTGTAATTTCTTAGCCTGAGGTGCTAATGAGCAACAAAAACTCCTTCACTAGCTGAAAAATATATAAGCCTACTTTTAGTTGCACCGTGACAAAAAATTGAAATTACTTTGCTAAAAAATGCAATACATTGCATGCAGCCCCAGGAGCCTCCAGGAGGAGAACACTTTGTGTCACTTTCTGTGAGTTGTCCTGGCAGACCACAGACAGTGAGGGAGGATGCGGGCATGTTGCTGCATTTATCAAGCATATGTATTCGAGGAGAAGGTGTAGAGGCACTACCAGTGCTGTCCCACAGTCTCTTTCCGGGAGCCAAACCAAATAGGACTCAGAAACGCTGACAGCTCTAAATGGAAGCTTCTTCCAGGAATGCTTCAGATTTTTTTTTTAGAAACTGCAAGACTAAATATTGCCTTCTTGTATGTATTAAAAACTGGGAAAATTGAGGGGACTCTATCAACTGGATTAAGGTTCTGCACTCAATTTTGACTTACGTATGCCTCTCTGTCTTTAGCATGCGATTTCATATGGCTTGGAGATCACATTTTCCTATTTTTGGGCAGATTAAGTAAGCTCAAATTTAGGAAGTGCGCTTTTGTCTTCCAGTGACACAAAATATGTTTCTTCTGTTTCAAGGGCCACCACAAAGTGAATCTCTTCATCCTTTGGAATGGGACAGGAGCCCTCCAGCCATCACCTGTACAGATCAAGACAGCAGCAGGATTCTCTGAAAAAGCAGTCTTTTCCCTGTTGCTCATTCTGAACCATGTCCACCTCTCAAGCTGGTGTGACAGCTGTTGTAAAGATGGCTTGGTTTGTACCTCTCCTAGCAGTGAAAAGGAGCAGTGATCTACTGCCACTGACAGCACTGGTGATTAAATACGATGTCACTTGTGCACCCTGATGGGGACTGCCTAGCTGTGATTCAGGTTTCCCTTTCAGAGCGATCCTATAAATAGTCTCGACTACCTGACTTTCTGTCTTCACACCCTGCTTGTGTGAAGCTCATCTTTGTGCACCACTCCAGCTCAGTGTGTATATGGTATCCTTTAGCAGATTGATTTTTCTTTTCAATATGCTGTTATCACTTACTCCTGTTTCAGTATTTAGCCAACTCAGTGCCTTTTCTAGCATCTGGATGTCACAGGACCATGCATGAAAGTTGGTGACCTGGAACAAAGTGGTGTTAGCAAGTTGGAGAGATGGTGTAAAAGGCAAGGTGAGAGGCAAATCAGCCTTTAGTGGCAAGGCAGTGGATTTATTACTTTCTGATAGTTATTACAAGTCAGGTGTTCTTGCTCCACATTCAAATGCTCTGAATAACAATCCAGCAGCAGTGGCCAGCACTAAGAAAAACAGACTGTTAGAGCAGGAGACTTCAAGACAAGATGCATTTAGCTTCCCTTGAATTGGATGGTTGTATCAAACATCTTTTCAATATCTCAGCAGCAGCCAGTCTGCTTCTGAAATAGGTTTAGAAATCTGGTCAAGAATCAAGAAATTAATAACTACACTGATCAGTGTAAGGAAATGGCAATTTCTTTGGACCTCAAATTAGATAAAGTAATAGCATTTCGAGCATGGGGATTCTATTTTACTTGAATGAGTAGGTCACATACTTCAATCCCTGTCTTTATTATATCACCCATCGTTATAAAGAGACATAAATCCAAATCCTCGACTAACTGAATGGGATAGTACAAACAAATAGGTGCAACACAATGTGAAACAACTGTGTGTTTGATACTGTGGCAAACGCATGACAGACACAGAATTTCTGAGGAAAGATACTAAAATGAAACAGCAACCAGTTTCACTTGAACACTTCCCGTACAAAAAGACCCATGAAAGCGGAGGCTGAACGGGAGCAAGAGAACACAGAGCCCTCATGACAGCTGCAGGGGTCCCTTTGGTCTTGCAGCTGGCCAGCCTGGCCAGGCTGGAGGTCGGAAGAGCCAGAAGCTAATCATCCCAGATGCTTATGGGTATTCTGCTACTCTGTTTTATTTAATATTCCAGTAGTGTATCCTGTATGGCTAGAAACCCTAGGGTCCTGACTCATAGTGCCGCTCCTTGCCTGTAACTGCTGGTTTAACAAGTGGCATCCAGGCTTTCACTGGAGTGATGCCCCCTATTTTTCAACTATTGGTTCAGTTGTCTTGTGCATTCTGCAGTTTCTCATTTGAGTGACAAACGAGTTACAAGCAAGAAATCAAAGCACCTTATCTCCAGACACCAGCTGGTGCTCTGTCTGGACTCAACTGATGGCATTTAGGAGTATGGAGAAGAAGTATGTGGAATCTGTATTAAGCATCTTGACAAGGAATGTGTTTTCCTTGTGTTAGTGGCTGGATCCTGCTGGATTCTGGCCCTTGCTCTGCCATATGTTTTCTGTGCCTGAGTTTACAAGTCTGCAAACTAACTTATGTTTTCCTCTGACTGGGCCCGCCGTTGACACTGATTAGAAAAAGGAGCAGGCTGAGGAAAGGGTATTGCTGGCAGATCTGATCTGTGGCATGTGTATATTTTTTGGTGGACAAAGGTCTGGAGAACTATCCCTTTTTCCCCTTTTCTGGGGGGAGGACAGTGGTGGTGGTTGTGGTGGTGACTTAGGTCAGGATTGTACTACTAGAAGATGCATTGCTTCACAAAAGTTAAATATATGTGTGTATATATATATATATACATACTTGGAAAGTCTTTAACCAGCTCCACCTGTGTAGGGGAACAGGTTCATTCAGATACACACAGCTGAAAGTGGATGTATCTGGGCAAAGGGAGGGAGGGATAGAAATGGATGGACTAGTGACTCCCCCAAGCTCTTTTTTTGGAGATTCTCTGGAGAGAGAAATTAGAGGATCATTTGGGACAAAAGAATATTGAATATCTGTGAATGCCTCTGGTCAGGTGGGGGCTGAGTCTCTTACCAGAAATCTGTCTTGGACCTGTAAAATATTTTCCCCAAAAGTCTTTAAATTAAACTAGCACATTACTTTGAATGCTTTAAAAAACAAACAAACAAACAAACAAGAAAAAAAACTGAAAAATACGGTGTAGTTTGGTGTATTTCGTCCAAAAACTCTTGATTTGTTTGCATCATGAACTGAATCAATGGCACATGAGCAGGTGTCTTTAATACAGGACATTTTAGGGAAGTGTGGAGTGTGTGCGGGGAAATGGTTGTTCCTTTTCTCGCCCACCGCTACCGCAGGATTGCTCAAATTCAGTCCGAGCCCGCGGCTCCTCGCAGTGCTCCGGAGTAGCTGGCAGATGGTGCTGTTCGCCTTTGCTGTGCAGCCCTGCTTGTCGTGCAGCTGGGACTCTGCCCAAACAGGCTTGTTCATACAGGGGAGGTTTGCTGGGGAGCAGAGATCAAGGGAGGAGGAGAATAAAAGGGCGTGAACGGGAGTGAATCCTACAGTCCTTAACATCTTGATCAAAGAAAACAAAAGTAAAGCTGAACTACTCTGCTAACATAAGTTGCCCAGTGTTTGCTAACATTAAACTGGAAAGGTGCATGCACAAGATTAGACCTAGCGAGTCATATTTTTCACTGGGTAGTCATAAGTAGATGTAGACACCAGCTTAAGGGCAAGAAGGGTTCATTCTGCTAGTCTAGACTGACCTGGGTTAAAACAAAGGTTCTAGGGCTTCTGCAAATTAATTCCTGTCTGAACTAGTGCGTATCTTTCAGACAAGCAGACAACTACGGTTTAAAAATGAACAAAGGTGAAGAGTTAGAATAGTATTAATTTATCCCAGCTGAGCAAATGACACATTACCTTTTGTGCACTGAATTTTCCAGTGCTCCTATAGAAGAAAAAGATCACACTGCCTAATAGTGCATCACATCATTGTAGGAAATAATGCTGCAACACTGTAGAAGCACTATTGTAAAGTTCAAGGCCAGATGTTATAAGGAGAGAAAGGTTATTTTATTTACAAAATTAAACAGTTTCCCCCATCCTCATACCCTCACGGTCTCAAGCTCCAGGACATAGGTGTCCAAGCAGCCTGTCCAGCATTCAGGTACCTAGAAGGTGATCTCGTGGATCGGGCGGACAAGATTCCTTGTGGTGAAAAGAATTCCAAGATAAGGTCCACATTCCCTGTGGTGAAAAAATGTACAGAGGACTCTGGTTACTGAGTACTCATCAAGCCTCCTGTGTTCTTGTTATGTTGATAAACATTTGATAATTTTGGATAAGCTTTTCTGCACACACATGAGCTGACAGTGATTTTGATCTTTTGCCACACCACCAAGCTGCATCTCAGTCATTAGAATTTACTCATGATCCTTTGTCTCCTTGTGGGAGGATCCAGCCCCATTAAAATCACAGAATGCTTGAGGTTGGAAGGGACCTCTGGAGACTGTCTAGACCCATACCCTGCTCAAAGCAGGGTTAACCAAAACAGGTGGCTTAAGACCTTGTCTAGTTGGGTTTTGAGTGAAGACTGCACAACCACTGTGTTTGGCCACCCTTTCAGTTAGAAACATTTTTTTTTATGTTTAAGAGGAATTTCCTGTTCCTCAACTTCTCACCATCATCTTTTAATGACTTGGAAAGAGCAGGTGGAAGCTGTTGGTAGATATGCTATGATCTTGATGATGTTCTAATCGAGGTGACATCAACACATGCCATTCTTACACCTCCACTTCTTCCAGGCATTCTGGTGCATCCATATCCAGACATTTCCTTTCTTTCTCCATAGGAACCCATTCTGAATTTTCTGTTACAAATCTTAACATCACCAGTGACAAGTAGGGTCGTCAGTACTTGATAGGGTCACTCCACTATGAGGCAAAAGTTAGTGCTGTGTCACCATGTATAAGGGAAATGCAGATAGTAGAGTAAGAGTGAATTATGACATTTTGCTTTTCACCCAACTTAGAGAAATTAACTTAATTGCAGAGAACAGGGCAATGTTTCAAATTAAAAAACATGAGTTCTGTCAGCTCGGTCTAGGACAGAGAAAGAAAATCTTGAACATTAATTTAGGAGGTTGACAATGTGATAATGATGGGTAATGTTAGAACATTTCCTTGCAATATTGCTAAAAATTATAACAAGTGGTTTCTTGAATATGGAAGAACACTCGTTTCATGAACATGGCCCTGGAGGGATGCTAAGAGATTCAAAAGGAAGACTCATGAAACTGAGTGTACTTGTCAGTGACTGCTTCAGAACATCTCTGCTTTATTCAAAGGAAATACTACCCATGGAGGAAGGTTCATGTACACATAATTACCAGAACCGATCTGTATTCTCACTGTGAAATGCGGAGTTTTAGGAACACAACACTCTTCACCACTTACATGAGTTACCTGGGTGAGATGTGGAGAGAATATTTCTGTACTTAGCTGATTTTTCCTGGTACTGACTGGAGCACAGTCATGAAGGAAAGTTGCAGGACATTTCACTGCTTGAGTCCTGAGTGCCACAGCTGATCACAAAATGATCATTTTGTGTTCATTGGCCTGTATTCACCTTTGGGCTTATCAGAGCTTCATAGCCACTACATCCAGTTCCCAGATCAGCAGCCAACAATATGCTGCCCTTCGACAGGGCAGAGGAGAAAACCTGACTAATTACAGCTGAGCAGACCCCAGTTTTCAAGGGCTTTGTGATCTTTAATGCTCAGCAGAGAAAGAAAATGCCAGTTTTCAGAAGTCTCATCAGATGTCAGCACAGAGACTCTTTCCTGCAGAGCTGCCTGCCAGAGCAATGCTCAGCTGCAAACAGGATGCTGCACCACGAGTGGGATTTGATTTCTGAGTTTGCCACTGTATGATTTTAGGTGAGTCACCAGACCTACTGTGCTCAGGTCAGGGTGGCTCAGGTGCCAAGACTTCAGTACATAAAAGAGAGGCCTGTTTTTCACAGCTTTTGTGTAGCTAAAGCTTCTGAAATCACACTGACAGGGCAGCAATACAGGAGGCAGATGATGGATTTTTATGTCTGCCTGCTATCTCTAAGTTTTGAGTTCATGTCCTTAGCCTCTGGAGGTGCCTCATAAGAAATAAACAACAAGAACATAGCCACTGGCCTCACAAGTCAGCGAGATTAATGAAAGATCTATATACAAGTATGCGTGATTAGGCGGTGATGTATAATTTGTACAAGTATCGCTATTGTTAGAGCCTATACTTGAACCTCTAATTCTGTGCAGCTCTGGGGTTACAACCTGGCTCTTTGATCTCATGGTAAGCTGCCCAGGGTACTTCTGTTAAACCACTCAAAAAGAAATCAGGTTGTTTTCCTTACACTGCTGTATGTGAAACTAGTAACACCAGCAGGGAATGCAAAATCCAGAGCTTAGATTTCACAAGGCAGATAAAGAGAGGAATGATTTACACTTAGTTTCATATTGTATTTTTATCCTTAAACATATAAGGCAAAATTTCCCCTGTTTACTACCTAATTGGTCAAGTTCAACGTAATTATGGCAGAACTGCTGGGAGAAGAATATGACTGTCTTGTTTTCATTGCTTTGGGTTGTTGATGAACTGCTGTTATACCACGACTGGTAAGTTGAGCAAAATCTGGATCCCTTTTTGGCCTTCAGGCCAATTGGCCTGGTGTGGCCATTACCACACTACGGAGCTCTTTAGCTTCTGAAAAGTGTGTGCATCTGCATTGATGCCTGGCTTGTATTTACTCCAAAAGCATACCCAAGGATTGTTTAGGAAAGTGCTAGTTGTCCTGGGACAAAATTGTATCATGGGTTCTTCTAATAATGAAGCCACTCCAGAAAATCAGGTGCCTCTAGCCTAACTTACTAAAATAAACATAGTCTTACAGGTTTCAGCATAGCTTGTTTTCTCCCTGTAGGTACAGTTCTCGCATGACTCCTACAGCCAGAAGACAAGATGCAAAGGAAAATTTCCATGTGACACTTTCCCTTCCTCAACACCCAATAACTTTATTTACCAGGAACACTTAATCCAAATCCATTTTTTTTTAAAGCCATTTATTTAAGTGATTTTCTTTCTGATAAGAAAAGCCCAGAGGAAAAGTGCAGAAAAATAAGCATCTAAGTATGGGAGTCATCTGCCTGACTTTCATGTCAAAGTTACGTATATGATGCAGGCTGCCTTTGTAGCTAAGCAAGAGAGATAACTACTGCTTTCATACCAAGACAGATATCTAGATAGGTTGGGTGAGGTGTGTATTCCTATCTGTTGACCATACCAAGAACCTGGGTAAATGCAGTATCTAACCTTCAGGTAGATGAAGCTTGAGCAAGTGGATTCCTGCCCATTTTGCCTAATATTAGCTCCTCCAGATACTTTACCCACATATGGCAAACTCCTCAGTTGTTTTGGAAACCTTCTGTTGCAGAGAACTCAAGTGATTTTGGTGGCTGTGGAATGTGCTCATGGAAACACCCACCCCTGCTTCCTCGGGGCTGTTACAGGCACCACTAGAGCTGTGAGAGCCTGCTGCTTTCCCCTTCCGTTTACATAAGCCATGCAAAGAGAAACCTTAAACTTGCTTTAATCATCAGTGATTCATCTCCCCTAGTTTGTGTCAAAAAATAATTAACTTTAGTTTGCAAATCTGCATATCTCATTAATGCAGACTCTAAAGACAGGAAAATAAAGAGCTGTCATTCAATCCCACTTCATCCTGTTGGTGCTGAATGGAGCTGGGGGAGAGAGCTCTCCAGAGGGGACAGGTGGGCATGGGAGCCAGCAGCTTGGCTGCAGCCACTGTCTCCCTCCCCCTGCCTTAGCCCCGTTTTGCTTCCTTATGCATGCCTCCCAAGACAGGTCAGAGCAAGCCTTGTGTGCAGATACAGGGGCTGCACCCACAATAAGCCACGGAATCGGGTGAACAAGTTGTGTCTAGTGAGGCAGAGCATAAATCCTGACTCTTCCATCCTTAAGCCCCTGACGCTAAGCAGGAGGGCAGCACAGGAGAACTTGTTGCGAAAGGAGAGGTTTCGAAGTAGTAAAGGCTGTGAAGTTGCTGCTCTGCACTGTCAGAAAGAGAATGATTCCCAAATCTGAGCTTTTCCGGGCATAGAACAAATTGTTTAGGGTTCATGTCAGGTAAACATAAGAAGGCCACATTCTTGTGTGTGAGTTTTAAGCTGATCTCGATTTGAAGAAATGGTCTAAGGATACATGTAGGCTGGGCTGCGGATGGTTAGAAGAAATCCTTAAAGCCGAGACTAAAATCCAGGATGGAGAAATTAAAATTGTTCCCTAGCAATAGCTGGGGGAATATTTTTTCTAAAAATATGATACAGAAAATTTAATAGTCCCCTGAAGAGTTACTGCAGGAGATATAGAGACAAAATTTAAGCATAGAAGAGTGAACTAAAGGAATTTTTGTTCTACTTTAACTGCAAATTTCAGTGAAACATCTGCTATGACATTGTTACTGGCTCCTTCATCCTTGGCCATTACACTGGTCATCTTTCCAGGGATGAAGTGCACCTATTAATTAGCAAAAGACTTCACATAATTTGAAGAGGACTACTACTATTTCCTAGAAGAGAGAGCCTTGGAATTTCACAGTAAAAGCAAAATACCAAATAATGGAGTCAATAATTACCTGCTGCTCCCGGCCCAAGATAAGCTTGCCTTTCTGTGAGTAATGTGCTTAGGACTGCAGGTCACCAACCAGAGGTTGGCTTGAGATGAGGCTCCCTGGGCAGGATGTGGAGAACTACAGGACGTGATATGACAACTGCTGCATGCAACAGTTAACAATGTGAAAGCCTGCCAAAAGTTATGGATTGCACTGTGAGGGAAAGCTGGATTTCACAGGTGGTTATGTGAGAAATAGCTGAATTCACAGGCAACTGGATGGACGTAGTGGGGAGTATTGGGGACCTTTTGGAGAACAGAATCTTGCAAGTCCAGCAGTGCCCAGGGAAGCATGTCAGTGATGCTATGGAAGTCCAAGGTAACCTAGGGAATGGCATCAAAATATCAAATTCGGTACAAATGCAGCAAAACTGGGATAATGAGAAAAAAAGCATTTAGGGATGGGTTTATTGGGAGAAAACTGAGGTGGAGAATGGGAGGTACAAGGATGGTGAAAAGGAGTGTCAAGAAATGGGAAAAGGCACACAAATCTTCTGAGTGGAGCTGTCTATGGGTGCCCATCGGGCAGCCCAGTGCTTGATCACTGCAGCTAGAGAGGGACCATAAACCATTCTCTGACCGTGTCCTGCCTCTGTGATGGGGGGACTAAGACAGGAGAGGGGAGGGACGCTCTCCTGGCCAGCAAGCAAACGTGGATGGATGGAACAAGCATGATATCTAGCATCACCATGTCAGTGCCTGTTCCAGGCCTGGTGGCTTTGGCAACTACTGTTTTAAAGCCACTGCTTCATGACACCCCATCTACTTTATCTGGAGGATGACAGAGGTGCAATACAGTCCGAACCACACCAGAGTAAAAGCTGAGTAACTCAACTTATTTAAACGCAGGTAGGATTTAACCACTCCTAGTAGGAAAGGAACATCTTTCAAAATATTTAATACAAGTTCATCGTTTCCAGACAAAGCAAGGCAGGAAAACCAAGCAGAAGTACAGCTTTTTCCAGCTCTGCTTCACATCCTGACTGTTCTGGAGGATATGCCTTTCAGATCGGTTGGTTCTGTTCTTAAACTCAGAGCGAAGCTGCAAAACCTGTGCATATAGACAGCGGTGAATTCAATGTAGAGTCCTGCCTCTGGCACCGTTCCCATTTTTCACTGCACAGGCTGAGCATCCCTGTTAAGATAAGAGTACAGCTGGATTAATGTCAGAAGTGTCTATTTTTTTTTAAAGCATGGGAGATAGCTCTTAGTTTTCTCAGCTGCAACACAGATTTCAGTACGCAGTTACATGACTGGTTATAACAAATGTTTTGATTTCATCAGTGTCACTCTAGAGCACATGTGCAACAGTGACTTCTCCTCGAGCCCCTGCAGCTCAGGACCTGTGGCAGTGAATGAACTTTACTGACCATCTCTGAGCTCAGCATTTAGCGTCATTTGAGGGGAAGGTAAGTCTGCACATGGCAAACATATATGATAAGTAGGAGTTTGTTTAAAGTAGAGCCTCTTTGCCTAACCAATAAGCGTAGGGCATGCTACTTGCACTTACCAGTGAGTAAAGCAGAAGGCGTACATAAAAAAGGAAAAAAAATGATAGCCAGCAAGTAAAAAAAAAGGAGTGATGATTTATCTGTGCAGAGCTTAGGGTGCCTGGACATGTAATGATGACTGATACAACACAATTCAGGCAAGAGCCAGAGTTATCAATGTGGCCGTGAAGGCTTGAAAACTGAATGTTTTTGAATTAAGAGCACTGATTTCTCTTTCAAACTTAAATGAAATATTTCTTTGTACCAAGATGTCTTGTATGTTCAAATTATCTTGCTTGCAAATGTCAAGCTATACAAATATGAGGCACTATAAAGGATATTCTAATGTGGAGCTTTCTAACCAGTGGCCCAAGATCACCTCCACCCTCAAGGCATAGCCAAGTAACTTGCTGGCAGGCAGAAATCCCAGTTACAAATACATCTTTAAGGTTTTGGGTGTCCCTGTGGGCCTTACACACCACCATGAGCAGAGGGAAATTATACTGGAGGGGTGAGTGGGCTGTGTGATGTTCCCATTCCTTCTTCTTGCTTCTGGCCTACCTTAGCCTCCTTTAAAAAATTAAGTGAAAAGTGTTGCTGTAAAGTTCACTCCAGGTTCAGTTCATAGCTGCATCAAACTTTCTGTTCTGGGCAGATGACTTAGACCCTTCTGCATAAAAATAGTGGATCTTGGGAACAAACGACTTAGATTCTCAAAACTTACATGTATTTGCTATCAGAGATGCTGATGCTTGAGCTCCACAGGCAGCTCAGTTATCTACAGTACTGCAACCAACTGCCTGGTGTTCTCCTTCTGCGCACACTGGAATAACCTTGATTTTACAGGGCAGCGTGGTGTTTATCTCATACCCATGACCTGTCAAGATCCAGTAATTCAGCAGATTTAACAGATGCCCCACAGAGCTCAGTCCAACCAAACTGCTAGGTCGCACACTGCAATAAAACAGGATATGGGAAACTTATTTGTTCTGTTACCTTCTTTGTCTGAGGGGCTTCAAACCTACATCTCATGTGGGCAAGCCGTAACCATTGAGCTATGTGTTTCTGGATGAAAACAGGGTATTGAACCCTTCTGTGGAAGCTGCTCCTCCTTGTACAATGGGCTGGAAGGATTCATTGGTAAGCAGGCAGGGTAAGCGGGCAGCAGGTTCGTGCAGGCAGGGAAGCTCTGGTTCCTGTCTTGGAGAACATGCATCTGCTATGGATGATGGTTTGGTCTTGCACGGAAATGCCATCTCAGAATAATGCCCTGTGCCTATGTGTGCACCTCACTCTCTCCAGGCATAGATAAACATTTAATTCTAGATAGAGAGACATGTCCTTTAAATTACCTGGTGATCGCATGTGATGCTAAACTCTGAAATGTCCGAAGTGAACAGTTGAGCAGTTCAATAAAGCAGTACAATCTGTGAGAAGGTGTTGGTTCTAGAAGTTTCTAGATATCGTGAGAAAAGAGATTAATAATACATTTATTAAAATTTCCTGATCATAAGTCTTAGAACTTAAATCTGAAGGAGAAACACAATATCAGGTTAATTCTGTTAAAGAGTGGCTAAGACACTCATGGTACATTAAGTAAACTAAAGAGTGCCAAGACATGAACCAAGGACTGGGAACTTGATCGTTCGTACTGTTAACTTGCTAAAAAAGTCCTTGACATGGTTTTGGTCCCATACAGCTAGCACCCCCCCAAACCACTCATGAGAACAACTGAGGAGCAATCCCAGGCTGGGAACTTTTTCCAGTGGGCTGTTCGCACAACACCAGCCTTTCCTCGAGGCTATGAGAGCATTTATTTGGTCCACCCATGCCAGCTGGCTGCAGGCCCAGAAAAGGAGCCCTGACATTGCTTATACCATTAGTGTAGATGTTACCTCTACAAGGGTTTCATTTGGCCAAGTGTAGATGCCTACAATACACATTTAAATCACTGTCACTCTCAGCTCTGTGGTGAGAAACAGGCGGTTTTAAGATGTGATTCATATCATCTTTATGCAGACATCAAAAATACATCTGGTAAATCACGGCACAGAACTTCAATGTGCCTCTCCGTTGACTACAGCAGCACACGCCGCTATTTCAGGTGGAAGGACATCTGCATTTGTCCAGACAATTGCCTCCCTTTATGAGCAGAGGCCGAGTGGCTGTAGTGTTAAATTGTAAGTAAGGCCGCTGAGGCCAAGCAGAAAGACAGAATAATAGTGTGAGTGTAACTCACACTTTAGTCTCCCTCCTTGGAGATCTTCAAAAGCCATCTGAACACGGTCCTGGGCACCCTGCTCTGGGTGGCCCTGCTTGAGGAGGGGGTTGGACCAGATGCCCTCCAGAGGTCCGTGCCAACCTCAATCACTTTGTGACCCTGTGAACTGGAATCTTGTCCCTGCTACAGGGAGAGGCACAGAAAGCCACGAAACCTCTCCTGTTTTCTTCAAAAGTTAAAGATCTATTTTTAAATATCTATTATTTGTTTTTATAATCTGACTGTCCAGTCTTCTTACAATCAACATCTTTTATTCATGCTTTCTCCAGATCTAATACATGAATGAGGATGCTCACAATGTTATTTGCAAATGTGGTCAGCATAAAACCAAACAGGATGTTATTGCAAAGTTCTGAAAGCTGAAAAACTGTGGTATTTTTTTCAGGCTAAATGGAAAACACAATTAAATATCCCATTATGTACTGACCATTGCAGACAATAATAAACTACTTCCCAAGGCTGTGGGCAGCATGGTAAAGTCGATCACAAGCTAACATGATCAGGCTGCACTGATTCTTCGGGGCCGCGTATAAATCCAGCGGTGACGAGACTGGTTGCAGCTTCAGCTGTGTCAGATGAAGATGGCATACAGCAAGGGGAGCAATTTCAAGTGCTGGACAGAGGGACATGGAAGGCTAAATTTGCAAGAAAGGCTCTCGTGGGTGCTGTGCTGTTACCAACGTGTTCCAGGAAACAAGACTTTGTGTACTTGCTTTAAAATTTAACGGGATCACATTTGCTTGTCTTCTACAGTCTATTTTGCCTTTTTATTGAAACAGACCAGGAAGTCCAGGAAGGCCTCTCATACTCCTAACTGGTTAGAGCAAAGGAGTAGGAATATCTTAATTTGAAAATGCAACATCCACGATTAATATTTCTGTAATAGGTAATTGAAGAAAAATTCTTCCATTTTAAGTCCTTTAACTGAATGGAACTTTCCTGACAAGGTGAATATGTTACCTCTTGGATAGCTTTGTATTAAGTTGCTGTAGTCGTTAGACAGTCACAAAATCTAATACAAATTAAGGTGATGCACTAATAATAGACCTTTGAAGTTCACTGATAATAAAGGAGAGGGGTGGTAATAAGGAAAAATGCTGACAGTTCATAGAAGCTTTCAAAATCTTCCTTGTAGCCAAGTCTAGGAGGGGGATATAAAGGACTTGAAGGACCAGCCCTTTGACCCATCTGCAAACCAAGGCAAGATGAAGGTTTGGATCCCAAGGCTGAGAGCACAGACTTAAATGACAAGTTAAGAGATGAATAATTAGCAATTACAGTGCAATTTTTAACAAGCATAGAAAAGGGGAAGGTTAATTAACAATTTGCTTTGGAAAAGAGCATTTTCAGTGCTCTTTTAGACATTTTTGGGTCTGTCTTAAAATGAACGTCTGGAGCAAAGAAAAGGGATAACCCTTAATTAACTCAAGGAAATGTTGAATTGTGGTATGCTCTGCTCAGAACTGCAAAATAAAGCAGTGCAGGACAGGTGATTTTTTTTTTTTTTGCTACCTGTTAAAATCCCAAAATATTGTGAAACCCAGATTCAAGTGTTTGTGCATTTCACTGGTGCTGCAATGAAACAAGACAGTCAAGTGAAGCTTATAGCTGTCAAGTGCTGAGGTCCTGATCGGAGGGACCCTAGATAATAATTGTACAGACCTGAAACCCAGGTCTGTGACTTCTTACATTCTGCAGAAGATACCAATAGATAATATTATCTTTATGCCATGGATGACAGATGCAAGTCAGCATTCATCTCTGTTTAGTTATCTGTCTGAAAGATGGCTATCTAAGTCAAAACTAACAAACTGAGACCCTCTATGGTCAATGGACACAAACAGGCTCTTCCAGAAGGCAGTTTCTCTCTGTTTAAGATATGTGCCTATATGGGTCAAATGAATTGCCCTCTGCATTTGCCTATTGACTGTGAAGTGAGCATGGCTGAGTAGTTTACACATAGGCATCTAACTTTCAAACATCTACAATTACAGCAGTTAAATCCTACCATTTTTACTCTTGCATGGTTTGTCACACTGGGACTTTCTGTATTCCATTTCCACAATGGCAATGGATTTGAGAGGAAGACAGCAGTTATCAACAGATTTTTAGATGGAAGCCCAAATATGAATGTCCTTTGCTTGGAACCCTTTGAATTTAGCTGAGCCAGGGCTGGATTTCACAGAGATCATAAAGGGTAACTTTTCCCCAGAACCCACTTAAGATTTGCAAAGCTAAGTAGAAAAACTGAAATAGCCACAGAAAAGACAGATCCATTGGATTCAGTTTGATTCAAGTCCTACAGAAAACAACAAACAACAACAAAACAACAACAACAACAAACAACAAACACATTACAACCTACATTTCATTGGGAAGGGGTTGATTTTGGTGATAACTGCAGGCTTTGAGGTTCACTAAGGCAGCTTTTACCTTTACATTCACAGAGAGAAATCACAGGTATCAATACAACCACGACAGGTGCTTTTAAAACAATTTGCTAGCTACCTAGACAGAGCAATTGGATATTGATCTGTTTTTTTGTTTGTTTGTGTGTTTGTTTTTGTATTTGATGAGTATGGCAGATAAGAGTGGCTCAAATTTGCTTTTGAAGCCAGCACATGGAGCATTGAATCGTGTAACATCTACACAAAGTAAATCCCAGGACTGTGAGAAGAGTCCAACCAGAGTCACGGGGTAAGACTTGCTCCTGTGAAGATAATTGTCCTTTACCATGTAAAGGAGTACAGAGATAGCAAACGGAGCCACATCCCGCTGCAGCGCTTTTTGTTCAAGTGCCGAGTACTCTTCTTTCCTTATTTGTGACAGTGAGGAATGTAATACGGAAATAATTCATGTTATTTTCTAGCCATAAAGCCCCACTTAATTAGCAATTGCAAGATAAAGCCACCGGTTGATCTTCTGAGAAAATGACCACATGCTTGTTCGATTGGATATGATTAGATTACAATTTGATTAGTAGATTATATTGTATCCTCTTTTGTTCATATTGTTCATCAGAATGACAGACAACTGCTTAATGAGAGACTGTGGTTAGTAACTAGCAGTAGTATCTCTGCTAAATTTAAAGCTTCGTTTCTACTTCCTAGTGCTTAATGAATTACGCAATGAACAATTTTTAAATTGGTGCAAGCTTGATGTGTATGTAAGTCTCCTTTCAGCAGGTCCTTTGACAGTGCTGGCTTTGATTAGCACAATAATGACAGGCCCTGCTGCGTGGAGGGTTTTTTTTTTTCCTTTTTCTTTTATTTATTTATTTTTTTTCAGAGGCCAAGAACAGGGTGCCAACTAAGCACCCAGGGTTTGAATTTATGCAGAAATTCGTGGAAATCCAGGGAGGTATGACTGTTGCAAACAGTGGAGGCAGTTCCCAAACCAAGAGAAAAATGGGTTTTGGAGCTGCAGATATCCCATGAACCGGTGTCCCTGTGGTAATATCAGTTTAGGATTATACAGTAGGACTATGTTCCTACTAGTAGATCAAAAAAATGCCATGGTATGGGTCCAAGTGCTGCAATGCAGTCACCTATACTGGTGAACAGTCAGCATGTCCCCAGTCCAGCTTAACACTTGGACCATGGCAAGGCCATTCCAGCTGGCTTCAGGGCCAGAGAGTGGTCTCTGGTGTTATTTAATTTATTAATGCAGCCACAGCCATAAAATCCCTCATCCTCCATTAGATGTTGCAGGTGACAGCTGTTTCTTACCAGCTTTTCATCACAGGATCTGGGCACCAGGAGAGAGAGCTGGTCCTTGCCTTGTTGTTTGTTCTGAGGAATTCTGCTTTTAGAAACCTCCGGCAGCAAAGCAATGACTTTTTCCGACATCTCAGCTAAATCCACCTGTGAATATGAGTCAGAGCCTCCTCGTTTGCCCATGTCTTACTGCTGAGAGAGCTGCCAGTGTTCTTACGGGGGCAAAATTCCTATGCAATGGGGAAAAAAAACAGAACAAAACAAAAACATCATTGGTAAATATGATCAATCAGTGCACTTTAGGGGGAAAAGGTCTGTTTTAGAAGTAGTTAGAAGTTTTGGGGTCAGCTCAACACAAATCATATTAAATTGAATGGATGAAAAAGTTCTGGGCCAAATTTGTCTTTAGTAAAGCTCTGGGGTCAGATTTTAACACGTATTTAAGTGACTAACAAGTCAGGTGAGTGCTGTGAAGGTTGTGTAGGAGCCCTTGGGTACCAAGAATGAACTCCGGACAATTTCAAGCACTTAGATGCTTTTGAAAACTCCCATTAGGATCTAAATACCTTTGGATGTACACAACGCATACTCTTAAAATATGAAAACTGACTCTCATACTACAGGAAAATTAAACCATATCCTGGGTGTAAATCCTGCAGTCTAAGGTATGGCTGAAACCCATTAATTCAGAGACCATGGTGACCCTCTCCTCATAACAGCAAGGAGGGGACAAAGGTAATTAACAAGGGCTTGTTGGTGTTCAGGTGATGCAACAAGTTCTAGGTATAAATGACAGGAAATACTGGTGAATATTATTTATCAGAATGTTCTGATGCATTTCTGTACAGGCATCTGGAATAATTACTACCCAATTACTTTCCAGCCATTAAGACTGGGACTCTTGGTTACTGTGGGCTTTGAGTGCCCTGTATAATCTGGGCATTTAAATTGCACCTAAAACATAGAAGTCCAGTGAAATCACCCTAGAAAGTGCTTAGTGGAGAGGAGGATGTCTCTGAAGACCTCCAGAGGAAGCCTGTTTGTCTAATTAAATTCAGGGAAACAATTTCCTTAAATCTCCGGTCTTTTAGTTAGTTCAGCAGGTTATTTAGATCTAGTATCTACATTTAATAAAAATAGCTAGAATGGGCTGAAACTAGATTTTTTTTTTCCTATTAAAAAGTTTGAAATGAGTAATACCCAAACAGAAAGATTTTGTTTCTGAACAAAAGCAGCCATTTTGCTTATTCTCGTTATTCTTCGTTTTGAACTTCTCCATATGAATATCTGTATAATGGTATTTAGAATCACAATAATATAATTAATTATAATCAGATTAAAAATTTTATAATGCTTACTTCCGTAGGAATAGAGCAGTACTGCAAAAAAGCAGAAAGAAATTCACTACAGCATTTTACTTCCAACCAAAATGAAACCTACTCCTTCTTTGTCAACCTCAGAAGTAAAACACAAACTCATACAGTACAGAAAATGTTTCTGCAAATGGTGTGCCATATATTAAGTAAATTTTGGCATTAGTCTTTTTATATTCAAATATGCGCACAAAATTGCCTTCTGAATCTGTAACACAGATCAACTATCAAACATTATTCTGAGTTAATATTCCTTATACTTTTACATACTATATAGAAAAAAATATTTACCTGTGGTCATCAGGATACAAATGTTGTTAAATTTAGATTCTGGTGGCTCAGACTAAGTACATTTCGCTGTAACATATGATTCCTTATGTATGGAAAGTACAAGGCTTGTTTACATGTGTGCCTGGGTATGGCCTCTTGCCTGCTTCACTATTAATTTCCTTGCCCAGGAGTGCCCAAGTGCTGAACAATAATGACAGGAAAGTACATTGCCAGCACAAGCTATAAAAAGAAATGCTTTCTTTATGAGATACGAATGTACACAGTTTATAGGCTTGCTAATGCACGTGAGCACACATATAAATGCACATGCACACACAGAGGGTTAGATTTATTTTACTGAATATGTTTTATGTCCCAGTGCCTATGCGCTGTTAAATACCTGGCTGGTCTCTCCATTTTCTCGTTGCTTCACAGAGATCTTAATAATTAAATAGAACCTGACTTTCACATGTAGAGAATCTACCTTTTAAAGCCATCTTAAAAATTTAGTGCCATTACAGCTGCCAGAGTCTGCAGCTCCCAGGATTTATACTTGCTCACAGAAATATTTTCTTTTCTTCTTGCTGGTTCTGCTATGTACAGTATTATATCTTCCAGTGACTTTTTTTTTTTTTTTTTTTTTTTAAACGATTTAACTAATGTGCAAAACAAAATTGACCTGGCTCTTATTCTTTCGAGTGTGGTACAGAAGTGCAGCTGCTTCTGTCTTTATTTCACTTCTTTGAAAGCACAGGGTTATACTCGTCTCCTGGAGCTCCTGCAGTGATGCCCTTGGCAGTATGTCCCCTCCATGAGCCACTCATCCATTGCAGGGATGGAGATAGCTTACAGCAGCTAGGCACTCTTCAGGCGGGTCGCAAAAGCCTCTGTGGAACTGGTGCCCCCATCTCAGATAGAAAAGGACTTTCTTCCCGAAAGTGGCTGGCCTGGTAAGAAATGGTAGGCTAGAATGGTGTCAGTGACGGCAAGTAATGCTCAGGGGAGGAAATAGCCCTGGCTACACAAGTACACAGTGAGGGGCTCTCACTTAGCTGCTAGTGCTCAGGAAGGGCTCATATCCAGGCTCAAAGGCAAAGGGAACGTGGAATTGCTAGGGAAAAACAGTGAGAACACAACCAACTTTTTCAGGTGGCTCACACAGAGGCATCTTGCTACAACACAGCTAGAGCTGTGGAACTCATTGCTGCAGGATGTCATGGAAGCAGCAAGGAGAAGGGGGTTCAGAAAGCGGTTATGCACATTTGGGGAGGAGAGCTCTGTCAGGGGTTGTTAAACATAGGCATCTGGACACAGCCTCTGGCTCAGGAGGTCCATAAACATCTGCCTGACAGATTCTGCGAGAGTATCTAATGTATACGCACCTCATCTTCCTCAACCCTGTCCACCCATCGTTGTCTGTCACTGGTGGAGACAAGATGCTGGGTGACAGGGACTTTTAAACTGACCCAGGCAGCCATCTCATTTTTAAGGATTTAAATGCGGTTGGTTTTCCTTCTTTGTAAATGAGCTCTAGGCCAGGGAATGCCACTCAATTCCCTGGCTATTTACCATTCGTAGGTGCAAGGCAACACTCTGCAGGCTCTGCACAAGCTTTCTGCGTCTGGAGGCAAAAGATTACTTAGGGGGTTCTAGCTGTCTCTGGGCCATCTCTTTTTTCCAGACACTCAGTCCCACGGTGTATTTAAAAATCCAGAAAACAGTCATCAGAAATAGAGCACTAAAAATCAGGTGGTGACTGGACGCACTCTATATGCTGAGTTTCTTTGGAGTTCTATTTAGAGATAGAAAGTATTAAAAATACACAAGCAGAAAGGAACGCATGGGCAGTTAGATAACTCAAGCTGTCCCACTTCTCACCAGAGTGCCAAAGGGAAGAGAGTTGTGAGCAAAGGTTTACAGGAAAATGAATGACTTTCCTTTCTGCAGCGTTTTTTTTGGTTCTCTCCCCAGCCCCCGGCTATTGACAGCACTGCCATAGAAGGAAACCTGTAGGTACAGGGGTAAGATAGAAAAGGAGACATATAAAGAGATACAGATGCTGCTCTCTCTGGAGTTTTAAGTTTCCAATACAAACAAAATCACATCAACCCTGATAATTATGACTGAACTGCAAGGTCCACGTTTGGGCTTTTCCCAGCCACAAGGTGCCCGTGGACTGATCCGGTCGAGAACTCAGGATACGCACGGTAAAAACACAAAACACTCTCCTTTCCCCTGTCATGTGCAGAGATTATTGGATGCACTGACTGCTGTCATCACCTTTGGCTACTTTAATTGCCATTGCTATGGGAAAAAAGTCGATATAAGATGGTGGGGACTTGAAGGGACATAGAAGAAGTTAAGAGGGAAAAGTGAAGCAGAAGAACTGGCTGAATTATGATAAAGGATAAAGGTTTATTTGGGATTTGCTGGACAGCATATTTTCTAGGGAACATTGTACGCTTCCTTGGAAAAACAAGGGAGTTCTTGGAAATACTTAGGGGAAATGCTTCTGTCCTTCCTGGAACTGCACTATGTTGTCTGTGCTTGCTCGTGGGGCGGGGGGAGAAAAGAAAAAGAAACGTTGATAATTCCCAACAGAAATGCCCCAGTTTCATTTAGGCGTGTGCTCCATACCTTGTGCAAGCCTACCCTCCCCAAGCAGAGCCTATCAACAGATCTACAACACGCTTCCAGCTTCCCACTTCCCCCCGTGCCATGCAGAAGGGCTTGGAGCAGCCCTCAGGGGTGATGCCAGCAGCCCCCAAGGCTGGAGCAGCTCCAAGCTCCCCTTCAGCCTCTTACAGAAATGCTGCCTGCCTTGCAGGAGCATGCAAAGAAGCATTACACTGGCATTTTTCAAATGTCAAATAAGGTAACTCATTATCTGGCACATAATTGTATATTTTAAACATTACTGGAAAAGGAAGAATTGCTGGGGCATAAGAGAGCCCATCTTCTCTGAACTTGCTGCGGGGCTCTGCTCAAGGCAACAATGCTACGACGCGATAACAGGACTTTGTTTAGCTTAATGACTGTTAGACTAATGCTTTGGAGAACAGTCCAATTAGAGATCTGAACGATAAAATCAGAGTAAATGATGAAGGGTAGGAGCGGGGAGAGAGTGAAAATAACATTGCGTTGGCAGCCACCAGTGACAATGGATTTATGCACCAGTATTTGTCTCCGTGTCTTCCTTCTCCCTCCCTGTTTACACGTGGTACCCTGCCCAAGTGCAGCAGTGCGGGCTGTGGCCCTGCTCTATGTTATATACTGTCCAGGGGCATCCAGGGGCTCCTGGTCATTACGCGTGGTGTTGCAGGACACTTATGACAGCACTGTAGTAACCTGCTCTCGGTGGCAGCAGGCAATGGAGAGAGGAGGTGGTGGGGAGATGTAGGGCGGCTGCTCCAGGTGATGGGTGATGCTGTGGAGGAGCTGGTCCCAGCAGGACAGGCAGGGTGCCAAGCCCCTACCCAAAGACAGACCTGTGCTCACGCTCCCAGCTGCAGTACCATGACTTTCCTCCTAGACTGCTCTGGCTGCTGTGGGGTCCTGCCCCATGTGTGTGCTCATGGCAAGCTCCTACAGGTGACGGGCCCAGCTTCACCTGGCAATGGTGGGAAGATGCCCTAAGGGAGAGAATGACTAATGGCAGACTACGGGAATTCAAAGCATCGCTACTCAAAGAGCTATGCTGCTTATTTATCCAAAGATATACAGCAAGCAGAGCAAAAGAGGTTAAAAAGAGATTTACATGTTGCCCAGAGAGGCTGTGGAGTCTCCCTCCTTGGAGATCTCCAAAAACCATCTGGACACGGTCCTGGGCACCCTGCTCTGGGTGGCCCTGCTTGAGCAGGGGCTCGGACCAGGTGACCTCCAGAGGTGCCTTCCAACCTCTGAAAGACTGCCCATTTAAGTCTTTGTTAAAGTTTATAGTTTTTGTCATGAAGCATGGATGTATCTAACTGCCTCATACCAATCCCACAAGCTCAAGATCTCTCAGACTTGTCTGTGAGAGCAGCTCCTTGGCAACTTAACTAAAAACCAAAACCTTTTTCTGTAGAGGAAGCTTGTGATCTTCTGCCTTAGGAAAGTGGGTTGTTTAATTATAGCTGGCAGCTGAAAATAGTATCTTTCTAACCAACAATCTAGTTGCTGTTCTCTGCCTCAGAGTGACTTATTTAGAGATGTCTTGTACCTGCTTTTTTTCCTCTTCTATTTCCTACCAGGTCTTTGAGCCAACCATGTGGTGGAATGACATATGAAACAGGCAAAATGTACAGTATATATGCTTCCTCGTATCTCAGAAATATGTAGAAGACCTTTTTTTTTTTTTCCTTTGGATTTGAGCAAATGGTTTCCATTCAATGCAGATAGGAGGGCAGGGTTTGCTCCAAGACACAAGGCCACATGTGTAAATCCTTGCACAGCTGTGTAAGCAGAAAAATGGTGGAAATGCTTCTCTTCCATCGTTGTCTGAGAGCTGGGTAAACTCCCTACGGCAGTACTCATAAGCTGCAAGGTCTTCTCCTGGCTGCCCTTTCAGTTACACCGAGCTCCTTGCTGGAGCTGCGGTGGCTGAAGCAGGATTGATAACAAATGCTCCTTTGAGAGCTGGAAGCTTGCAGTGAAGGTTTTTGTGAAGGGTTTAACAGCATTTTGCTGAGTTTTATCTCATTGTCCCGTGGATGGGATGTTTCCAAAATGCATGTAAGAACGTTAGCTGTGTCCCAGGTGGTTTAGGAACAGACATCCCCCTAGTCACGTGAATCAAATGTCTCTTTCCCAAGGAACACAAACACTGCCTTTGCCATCTTGTGAGACAATGTGCTCTGGCTTTGGTGACTCCAGGGACAGCTTCTGCAGCTTCAAAGAACATGGGAGGAGAGACAAACCAACCCAGCTTTGTCCTCCCTCCTTAATTCCTTCTGCACAGCATTTTACACAACTGCTGTTCTTAAGGACTGCTGGCAATCTGGCTGTGGAAATCACACAGGTTGCAAAATCTGCCTGCTTATCAGCATAGACAGTGCGATTTACTCTGAGTCTACCAGTGGTTTGTTTCACATCCTGGAAGGTTTTAGCACCCTTAGTTAAGCTAACGTGCAGTGAGCTCTTGGATTGCTATCAGCAAATCCCATTGCTGGAAGCTTCTTGCTGGACCCCTGAAGTGACTGCAGCAGCTTACAGAAGGTGTTTAAAGCTGCAGCGATTGAGCTGCTGAGATACCTGGGGTTTCAGGCCAGCAGTAAGACATCACAAAGCACAAACAATGAAATGATTTTAATAACTCAGTCCAGACACTCCTAGGGTTTTGTGCAATGCAGATACTTAGCTGCCTTAAAAAAAAAAAAAAAAGAAGAGACTTCTTATGGGATATACTAAAGACTTTCAAATAACATTGATGTTAAGAAACTGTCTTTTAAGAGTTGGCCCAGTCTAAATAAAGTGCAACACCAAACATTTGCAAATGATATTTTGTTACGTATCATATTTTACTGTCTTCTTTCCTGCTTTACCATTCCTTCCAGAATATCTGTCAAAGTGTTCACTGCACGCTTACCATTGTACACTTACATTTCTCTGGGTTGCAAAGATGAATGTCTACAAGTTATTTGTTTTAACCACTTCCATCAGTCTGCTTTTCGTTAAACTGGCCCGATTGATTTTAATTTGGTATAGAAATGCTAAGGGAAGATTTTATGTAATAGACCAGAATTTTCATCCTTGGTTTCCACAGCAAAGCAAAGTTATTAAGATACTAAATTAAATACAGACTTTGAAGTCTCACTTTTGCTTATTGCATTGTTCTCTGTAATGGCTCCATTGAAGTCAGTCGAAACACTCCTATAAAGTCAGAGGGACTGGGGTTTGGACATAAATTGGGAAGACCATCGCAGAAGTCATAACATTTCATGGTGTGAAATAAGGCTGAGAGCAGAATCCAATCCTTGCAAGGTAACACTCCTACTTACTAAAAGCCGCATGAACACCATGGCAGGGTTTTTTTTCTGTATCCTTGTCCTCCTTTGCAACGTATTTTCTTCTGCGGCTGCGTGTGAAAGCACTCTGAGAAATCAGGGGGTTGAGAGATCACTTAGATTCAAAACTTTTACAGTGTGTGGCTACCAGGCTGCCATTTCCATTCCTGCCACAGAGCCACTCACTCACAGACGGAGGAAATGTTTTTGAATATTCAGACCTCTTGCCTTGGTACAACCAGTGCAGTTTTCATAAGTTCAAACAGAATCTGTAAAATAAGCTTTTCTGTATTTGGAGCAATTATCATGCAAAAAATCTAAATGCTCCCAACAAAACCACATCCACCATTAACTGGTACTAATGCAGCAGAGTTAAGAGTCGAGCCCCCTTTTAAACTGTGGTTAAAATCAGCTGGCTCTGTCACCACCTGTGTGGGCAAAACCTGACACCTCATTTGGTGTCTAATCAAATTAAGCACACATCTTTTTTTTTTTGGGGGGGTGGGGTGGGGGGGAGTGGTGGCGGTGGATGTTCCAGTTCAGTGCAAAATGAAGAAATGAGCTACTCAAAACAGCAAATTTCCATTGGTCTGCCTGGTAATTGTAATGAAAAAGCTGATTCATGAAGTTAGAGACAAGAAACTCAGACATTTCAGAAATGTGATTGCCCTTCATTGCATAGCATGAGTAAGAGCCTTTTCCTGCTGTTTAGTCCCAATGTCTACAATCACTTTTTAAATACAGCTAATTACAAGAGGCAGATTCTCCTCCACCCCCTGACTGGTAGTCTAGACTTAATTCATCAGGAATACAGAGATGAATGAGATGATGCATTCATGTTGCTGCAGTTTAGAGAAATGCTTTCCGTACTTGTAAGTGAGGATGTCTGCTTCTGGGGAGATTGTTCTGAGATAATACGAAGGCAGTTGTGGCAAGGATCAGGAATTTTGTTAAGAATTCCCTTGTAACTATTTCATTATTATATGCAAATACTCTCAAAGCTGAAACTGAACTGAGAAGTATGTCTGCTCTGAAGGTTTCTAACTATCCTACAGGATCATGTAAGGATGATGTTATCCCTGTAGCGAAAACGCTGCACTTACGATATTTTTGCAACGATATAATTTTCCTGCAGATTATCAGACCTTTCAGTCTGTCACAGCTTCAAATTCATTTTCCTTATCTAGGGTCTCATGTCACAGCCATCACCATGGTGCCTTGGTATGTATTCAGAGAATGTTATGCATTAACCAATAACTATTATAAATCCAGCAAGAAACTAACCCAAGAAAATCAACAGTATATCTCCCTTGAATTTTCCATTTTTAAGATAAAATTCCTTGAGAATGCACAATAATTTTTAAATGGAAAACCTAAAGGTGAGAGAAAAAGAAGTCGTGCTGCCATATGAGACTATTGTTCTTAGTCTGCATAGAGACAACTCACTACCTAGTTTTGTGAAAATTAGTGGTCCCTGCGTTCAGCTGCTTCTTGTCACACAGAAAGATGACTCTAAGACCATTATTTCACAGTAAACTCATTTAAGATTAAGGGATAGGGTAACTGCTTCAGATTTGACGAGGCTCACATTGAAAAAGTGAGGTGCAAAGGATTTTATACTCCATATTTTGAATTGCTTAAAACTTTCTAAAATACTGAATGATCCCTTACCAGAGTAGTTCTTAGTACTTTTGTACCAAAACTCCCACTGAGTATGAAGGTTTCACAGGTACATGCTAGGTACGGTCCATCTGAATTACAGGACGCTACTTCCAGACTATTAAATTAATAAAAAAATAATGAAAACATGGTGTGATTCATCACAGGCCAGCTAGAATTCTCCCAAAGGATTCCTGGGTGTGGTCTGAAAGGTATCGTGAACCAGGGACTTCTCCCAGTAGGCAACTGGGATGTGGTCACAGTGCATTTTTTTTAATAATATGGATGCCAACCAACTGTGTCTGTTGAACTGAGGGGTAGACAATGGCCTCTAACATTGTTTAGTTCATCAATATAGATGAAGTCAAAGAAATCACACCCCATTTTGCAACAGACTTTACAAGATCTTTGTTGGGAAGGAAGATTAAGAGAAAACAGCCAGGAAACAATGCTGAGTACTACACGGCAGTTGGCAGGAAGTGTCCTAGTTAAAAATATCTTTATGGTTTAAGCCAATCATCTGAGGGCATCTCACTTAGGTGATCTGACTTCATGGTTTGGGCTAGAGGGTTAAACACATTTGTGACCTATTTTAGCTACCAAGTGACTGTTCTTGCTAACACAACTCAGTTTCTCAGTGAGCAGAAAGTCACGATGACGGTGGTCTTCACTGCGATGAGCATGGCATCTATTTCAGATGGCCCCTGGAAATGGAGGAACATTGTGAAAGACGGTGTCTGCAGTCCTGGGGACCAGGGACTCACAGTGGTGGTGGCTGGGCAATGCTGCACTGCTGTCTCAAGCTGCACCCTCTGGGATAACAAGGAATGGCAGGAAACCTGCCACCTTTCCCCAGGGCTTTCCATAAGTCACTCATAACAAAAAGTTCCCTTCCCTTGGTCCCTCTAAAGTCAATTCCTTCTCATCATCAGCTCCCAGCTGCCCTTTCTGCAAGGTTTCAACCTCCAGCTCATCTGAGCAAGGAGAGCATCTCTGACGGCTACTAAGAAAGCATTAAATACCTCTTTGCTTGCCTTTTGAGTTACCAGATGCTCTTAGCTGGATCTGCGCAAACTCCTTGGGGATGCCGGCTGGCAATGTTCACGCTTCTCTCCGGGCTGATGAGATCACAGCAAGCAGTTCTGGGGTTGGTGCAGCATCAGGCTCATGTGTTCATCCTGCCAATATAACAGCCAGCGCTGGCTGTGGTTGATTGCTTGTAAGAGCAGCAAATTACCATGCATTTTTGACTATGCTGCTTTTCTTTCTGAGAAAGTAATAAATCAGCTTTTGAAGCCAGTAGAATAGCCAGGTTTCTGTTAGCACTGGGATACAGAAACCTGTGGTACGGCAAATGTACAGGGGGGAAGCACTTCTTATCCACCTGTGCTGCTTGCATCCTTAAACTGTATGGTTAGCCAAGAGCAGCCGAAGATGTATAATTAATAGGGCTGCATGTCATATTTTAAGACACAGTAATAGGAAAGAAGAAGAATAACGAGCAGTCTTTGGTCTCATTAGTTAGTCTCTAGTAAGTCCCTTGAGGACCACCACCTTGGGCTTGCCTGAGCAGCAGAATGTGGTTTCCATACCAGATCTGTGACACTGGCACTTGGATGAGTGACGACCCATGAGGGCTGAGGAGGAGAGGAGGGTGACAGGATGATAAGGCAAAACAATTCTTTGCTGCTTCGTTGTTAGTTCCCTCATAAGGAAAGCAGATGTTCTTGTCTTCAACTTGCCAAACTCTGTGCTAAAGAAGATTTTGGTTTATCTTAACCATGTCTCCATAGTCCATATTTTTGCATATCTCAGGCTTTGACAGCTGCCTGATTTGGTTGTTTATGATGCACTGCTCCATGGTTTCTCTCTTCTACCACCTCTCCACACACAGGAGCTTTCCGGAGGACATGTCTGTTGAGATGCCCATTGGAAGTTTGCTTACAGGCCATTTCAGTCCCAGGAGAGGACCCATGCATACATGCTACATGATAGCAGCGCTGTGGCTCCCCTTTCTGCTGTGCACTGCCTGTTCAGATATCAGCCTTCACAACAGGTGCCCTTCTTCGGACAAGGATCCTGCAGCTTTCACCAGTTTGAAGAGCCTCAGGTTCATCTCCCCATGGTGTGAAATGGGACGTGGGCAGCTGCCTGCATGCAGCCACTTTCCAAGGAGCAAACATCACTGTGGGAAGTTGGAGGAACCAGTGCCTCATGTGTCAGTGGATTGCCTGCATCTTATAGTTGCAGGAGGCAGGAACTCCTCCTGATCTTGATATCATCACATTTTTTCCCTGCCTTGGTCTGGAATATTTGTCATCACGTGGTCATCCAGCCCGTGCTGCAGAGAATGCATTTAGTTCTAAGTTTAAAGATTTTTGTAACCAGATTGCCTGCATCCTAGAGGAACAGCTTAAAAAGTGCCTCCTGATGCAGTGGACACCTTATGGTGATCAATGAACAAAAACTGCCAGGAGGTCTCTACAGTAGACTGATGAAGCTTGGTAAGGGGAAGAAGAAAGAAGACCTGCTCCTCTGAGGTGGCTTAAAATGACATGCCTCAACTGTATGCATTAAGAGGGAGTGAATTTTAGAATCTGGTTTGCCTTAGAAATGACGACCAACTCTCTCTGTCCAAAACAACTCAATTAGGCATTGTCAGCAGCTGTTTAGCTTGAGTGTCTGCTTCTTTGGAGAAGTGTTATAGCTTTAAGTTGGAGTCCTAAAACCTAAGAGAGTTGCAAGGCTTTGGGACAAACTTAAAACTTCCAAATGTCAGAAGAGGGAGGAGAGGGGGGAGATTCCCTATGTGCTGGACTAGCAGGTGAAGGTTAGGAGAAAGTGATGCTGTGTATTTTTTTTTTTTTTTACATTAGGTGCACGCTAATACCTTCAGTGCCTGAAACCAGTTCTACTGCAAAGACCCAATCCCGCTCTTAGTTACACCAGCACATGCTTGGGATAACCACACTAAAATAAACACAATATTCCACCAGTGTAAGCAAGAGCAGACCTTGACCCCAAAACTCTCTGTGCCTGAAGGAGGTGGAGCAGAGATCCCAAACCTCCTCACTGAGAGGGTCTGAGGGTCTCTGTGCTGCTCACTAGGAAGAGTTTGTTCAGTAATCCTTCAGATTTTGCCTCCTAATGCAGTAATCTCAACATCCCATCAACAAGTCACCAAACCCTGTCCCAAGAATAATGATGCTGGCAGTTCAGAGTGAATTATTAAAGCATTTTACCATTTCTTCAACAGTTACAGCTCTATTTAAAATGGAGAGAATTATATTGCTATTCAGTTTTAGAATGATAAATCACAGGATATTAAAAGATTCTTCACTGAATGCAAACAATAGAGAACTTAATTATTGCTCAGAGTGTCATTGTAGCATTATGGAACAACTTGAAATTCAACTTACCTGGCTAGATTTATTTTAAGTCTGACATTTTCAGCCCTAGCTTTCACTCTCTGGCTCTCTTTTTCACTCTGACAACACATCAATCTATTTTCTAACAGTTCTAGCATTAAAATAATCTCTCTTAATCTGAAGTTTTTCTCTATTATTTTATATTGTTAAATAAAAGTTTCTCTTCAAATGCAGCATGGTACAGGAAATGTGTTTATATAGAAGAGAATTTCAGACCATCAGCACTATCTCTAATCCATATGTACCTTTTATCATTAGATAAAGCTGCCTGAGAATTCTTGAAGAACCAGCTTCAAATGAAAAATGCAGTTTAATTGAAAAAATATTCTATGGGAGCAATCCCATTTCTCTAATGTTTCCAATGGGAAGCCAAAACACTTCATTATGACTTTATCAATACATTCAGCTATTAGGTTGCAATCTAGAATACTAGATTGAAATATTAATTTTAATAGCATACACATATTTCCTATTAAGTATGTAACAGTTTTCCTGCAATATAAAATTTGAAGAGACGTATTTAGAATATTTTTCCACTGATCCCAAATACAATATTTTACAATTTATGTATTGGGAAATTTAAAAATAGTTTCCCTCATTCTGATTTGGAACAATTTGTGAATGATGAAAAGGTGGCATCCCCTGCTGTCACTGCAGTTCTTGGGAACCTTCATCTGAAAGAGATGGACCCAGTGGCAGCATGATCTGTGGAGCACAGTAAGACCTCCTGCGTTGCACAATGCAATTTTCCCCATTCCCCAGCCAGGGGCTGCAGGCCAGTTTCTGCTGCAGACAGCATCTTCAGTAGCTCTAGAGCTCAGGTTGAGATTTGTGCTCTTAAAGCTGGCCAAGGTTATCCCCATGACAACACCAGAAGGAGAAGTTACATCAACGTGCACACAGTCTGTTACTCACGCAACTCCATTCTCTGTTTCCTCTCCAAAAACATCTGGGTGGATGTTATCTCACCAAGCCTTGGTCAGATAACAGTGTGTTCCAGTCATGCTGGGTGCGTCTTTGGAGAGAAACAGGCACCTCCAGAGGTTGACTCATCCCCAGGCACAGGGCTGGGTCTCCTTTCAGAGGTGCAATTTCTCTCCGATGACTAGAGAGGAGCTAGAGCTTCAGCAGACAAAAAATCCCTGGCTTTTGGGCAGATGTATTAAGGGATATGCATCTTTTGCACAGCCCACACCTGTCAGATGACATCACCCCAAAAATACTGCTGAAGAACTAGACAGTTCCATAGATCTGACTCAGTGTGGTCACACAAATGTTGGGTTGGTGCAACCAAGGGGGTAGCCTCTGATGGAGGTGGCAGACAGGACAACGTGGTTGGAGTTTGGGCAGGACTTTCATAAGCTGTCTCTTTCGCTGAAGGACTCATCACATACCCTTGGGGGGTGAGGTCCTGATACAACGAATAGTTTAGCGACTGTGCACTTTAAGCATGCGATTCAGGTATGTAAAGTGATGCATGTCCTTAAACACCCTGCACCGGTGCATGGCTGTGTGCTTTTCGACCCACCTGAATGCTTTAACCGTTGGCCTGAAAGCATGTCTGTATGGCCCAAGCTAGGGAGTTCAGTTCAGCCCAATACGTGTCCTCTGCACGGACCGCAGCTGATGCCAAGCTGCAGTGCTGGCAGTGACTGAGTGCAGAAGTGAAGCTGGAAACGCTGTGCCCCGTGGGAGACCACATTGAAGCGAGGTGCAGTGGGAAGGCTGGAGTTGTCCTTGCCTGGCCTCTACCTGCTCTTCCAACAAGTGCTGTGCTTCTCCCCACTGCCTGCAATCCTTCAAGGACTTCCACAATCTTCCATTGGACTTCAGGAAAAAATAGACAAAATGATTCCGAGTGCAATAAAGTTAGGAGGGCACAAATGTCTGAGAGGTCCCACTGCCTACTCATTCTTATAGTTTATTAATGTTATGGTTTTAGCTGGGATAG
>VXAL01014677.1:430817-457896 GCA_013399475.1 Chauna torquata | reverse complement strand
GTCAAAGTTTTCCTTGAGACTGAAGCATTGCACATAAGGAAGTGTAGTACAGGATGTCCAGCTGGATCTTTAATTTTAGTAAGCCTGCAATGTGCTGAAAACTGTGGAATGGTTTCATTAAAGTGTTCGTGTTTCACTCTAGGATGAAATGTCAGTGTGATGGATTACTCTAGGAAATAAAAGTTCTCTCTGGACTGATGAAAGCATGTAACCAACAGGTGGAACTGAAAAATAATCCCTTTTTTTTCATTCATTCAGATAGGACAATGTTTAGAATTTTATTTTCTTTGCACAAAGAATGCATTCTTCAGTACATTTTTATTACCACAAGAAAAGTCTTAATTTAAACTTAAGTACATTTGAGAGAGAAAAGACTTTTTGCATAGTTCGGGCAAAAGGAAAATGAGATATGGAAATGCCAGTGCTGATGGCTGTGGTCTTTGCCATTTAAAATATTAGCAGATTCATAAAAAGAACTAATGCCTTGAAGAACTTCTTTCAGCAATATATATTTTTATATAAAAAAATACTTTATAATGGTTAAATGCCTCATTGTCTTTCAAACTAAGTTTTTAAATGATTGAGATGTCTTGGTCTTTCAGATATAAAATATTGACAATGGAAGTGTCATAAACTTTCAACTAAAAATGTTGTATTAGTGTCTGAACATAAAATTGCAAATCTGTATGCATGATGAGAGTGTATGAATGTCCATACTTGAAAGCTGTTTTTATCATAGCTTTAGTGAAAATATAAATAATAAATGAAAAATACATATCATTGCTTCATTGCTTTAGATGGTGTCAAATGCTTTCAGTGTAAATCATTTTGGGGTGAGTTTGTTATTTCTTTGGTGAGTTGGGTTCATTCCCCTAAATATTCCTTTTTGCTTCACTTTATCATTTACCACTAGAATAATTCAACTGAAGATCACACAACAGACAGTTCTGAGACAGGCCATAGAGGCAGATTATAACAAATAAGCAATAAGTTCAAAAGAGGCTCCTCCAAAAGGGTGCTAAGAAATTGGACAGAAACCAATTTCCACCATCTAAATGAAGTCCAGTAAGAAAGTGAGGATACCTCTGGTCCTGCTACAGTGAATGCAGTCATAAGATAAAGTTATGAGCATATTTGAAACTCCACGCTTGGTTCCAGAAACAAAAATCCAGTTGTCTTTCAGCATGTTCTATTTCACTCTGATTTACATCTCAGCATCCTTAGTTCAATACAGATACTAAGGTGTTATTCAATTTATCTAACTTTAGATATCTGCTGTGTGCATATCTACATTGTTTTGTCATTTTTACTCTCTTTGGCTAATGGACATACAGAACAGTTACCATTTCATTCATCTTCACCTATTTTAGACTGATCTGCCTTAGGAAGAGGTGAAATGGACCATACGCATACCTATTTCTCTCCATTTGGTGATAAAGGGAGTGTGGACAGCTAGCTCCAATGTAGCTTGTTTCTGTTAGATAAGATGAAACTGACACTAGACAGAGGTTTTCTGTAATCTTACAGGTTTGGGGGAAAGGGAATATTGGCTTTGTTTGTTTGTTTGTTTGTTTTTCCTGATAGCATAGAAAATATGTTTATATTCTAGGCACATATGAGTACAAATAAAGACATTATTAAACATTAAAGATATAAGTCCAGTATCATAATGATATTGTTCTGATTTTATCAGTCATGACACCAGGAAGAGGCCAGAACCTCATTCAGCACTTCCATGTGCAGTGTACATATATGCGTCTGTTCTAATTTGTGATTTCAGTGTGAGAAACAACAGTTTTCCTAAGTAGACTGAGTGTCAAAGAAGCTCCAGGATGACATGAAGACAAACTTCAGAGGCTGCATAATGTGGAGATTTCTGTTGCTAGTTTATGCAGATCAGAGGTGAACAGATATTTAAGTCCCCTGGTGTTAAAGTGCAGCCTCAATGTGAAATAGGTGCTGTACGTTTGATTAATAAGCAACAAAAGCAGAGCGTAGTGTAATTTTAGAGCTATTAAAAATATGAGAAGGAATGTTTTTAGTAGTTCTACTTCTTTTCATATTCTGGTATGTATCCATTATAAAAGACGGAATGTGCTTCAAAAATTTTGGAAAAAAAATCTTCCAAAAAAAGTATGTAATTGAAATTGCGTTGTGTTCTGAAATTCCTTTTGTTCCAAATTCACATAAAGGTGCTTTTCTTTAGTAGGATCATGTGAGGTAGTGAGAGAGGACAGATAAAGTGATAGCAAATAGGAAGAAAACATAAAGGAAAAGCATCACCTTTGGAAGTAGGGGAAATTATGATACCATGTTTTCTTATATCAGGATATCACGAAATAATTGAAATAATGTTCTAACCGTGCTGTCATCCCAGAGCTAAGTTAATTGAACCATATGTATTATTCAACAGATACAAGCTATAGAGATATTATGACTCAGTAATAGTTCTGTTCAAGTACAAAATATGAGCAAAAGCCTCAAAAGACTCCAGAATAAGATATAGGGATGAAATTCTAATAAAATGTGAGTTAGGATCTGCAAACTGGCTGCTGTGTTTTCCTTCTTTTGTTCTGCAAATGGGGTGAATAGAGGAAAAACGTGGTATCACAAATTACAATGAGTGAGGTAGGAAAGTGGAAGTTTGCTCCAATATAAGGAGGTTGGCAAAAAGAGAGGCGGAGTTTTTGTATGGACACCATCAATGAGGGTCTTTAATGACTGTTGCAGCAAATGTAGAAGGTAAATATTTCAGTTATTAAATTAAGAAACTCATTTAAATTGAGATTTACATTGGGATGTTTTAATTGAGAGATCTTAAATTAATTTTAGCTGAAAGTGAATAGTGTTGAGGCATTGGTAAAAAGCATTCTACTTTCTTAGTTGATAATTCTATGTAAGAAGATGAAATTTGCCATTTGCAGCTACACGAAAAGCTAGACTTCACAGAGAAATAGTAAGTATGCCTGTAAGTTGGGAAAAGGCTAGATGAATCTTCCAGTTCAGGCAGTGTACAGGTGCTACCAGTATATCAATCAATTTTAATATGTGAGTTGACATGGTATCCTGATCATTGGACTGTGTACCCTGTGCATCCTATGTAGCAGTCCTGAAACTGATATCCAATGGCTTGATATAGAGGTAAATGATAAAATTAGCTATGGCTATACTATGCACCACTGCATAATGAGTTTGTGTTTACAAATGCATTAATTCCAGCTGTAAGGTCAATCAGGACTGAAAGAAAAATATCTATTTCCACCTGCCCCACCATGTGTCCTGATTAAAGGAAGTGGTCTCGATTTTTTTGTTTGTTTGTTTGTTTTGTTTTGTTTTCAGTCAGTTGATGATTGTCTGTTTTAATATCCATCAGTATCCAACTTCTTTCAGATAATCAGTCCTCCCTTAGCACATTCTGGAATTATGTCAGAATTTATGAAGTCAGGGGATTTTCAGCCTGTGTTTTTTGTTATTGCTTTTTTTAAATTTGAATAAAGTAGCTATGGCTTCGGGGAATTTTTGGGTTGCCTTTGCAATTGAAGGTATTCTTTAATATGGTTATCGTACCACAAATATTAAGGTATTATGCCTGCAAGATGAATCTTACTGAATTTGCCTCTCAGTTACTTCCTTTGATAATCTGATCCGTTGTGTGAAAGCTTAGAATGATATTTCAGATTGCAATGGTAGTATTTCTGACTGTAACCGAATTTTTGTTGAACATGTTTGATTTTTTTTTATTTTATTTTTCTCACTTGACATAGAGGTGATTTAATTATCTTAGAACTCTCCAAATTTTTGTCTGGCCTCAAAGCAATCAACTGGTGGTTCAAAACCTAATGTAAATAAACATCATCTACTCTATATCATCTGTTTCATTTCTCCTTCCCATTTTGTGTTATTCTGGGGAGGTTTCAAAGGAAGGCTTCCTGAAGTGCGGTTTGAACAAGGGTGGAAGTTTCAATAAAGAAGATTCTCAGAGCATATGAAATCTTAAGTAAGTCACTGTGATCATGCTAGCAAGAAACTAGCTGCAAAGTCCTCCTTTGCTTCTGGAAAATGCTTTATTATTTAGTCAAAAGAAACTAGACTTTGACTACAGTGTGAAGACTCTTCATCCAGTGCCTTTAAAATACAGAAAAGGAATAGTAGAGCAACATGTTGCCATGCTTCAGCTAATTTGGACTAAGCCCTGCCCATGTCAGTGAAAAGCCTTTTACTGATGTCAGTGAGGTTTGGGACAAGTCCAGCTGCCAGCCACATCTTGTGTCTTTACTTGGAAAAAAACTTCTGACCACTCTTTATACACTCTGTCACGCTCTTCACCAAGCTTATTTAAATGTTGCCTTTTGTATATTTAAAATAGTTCACTGTACTGTTTTGTATGTGATTAAATTTTACTGTTAGAAAATCACCAAGACCTCAGTATCTGTAGTTTTTTTAAATAGACTTTATTTTGGATTAGATATGCATCTATCTCCACTATGCTATACTCAACTTTTCAGCCTCCTAAGAAGCAACAGCAACAATAACAACAGAGACCTTAGTTTGAAAGAAAATGCTACTTTTAGTATTTATACTTAGTATTTTTCTTTACTTGATTATATTGCCTCCTTCATTCATCTAGAGACAATGTTATATTCTGTTTTCATCATTTATGAATAGAATTAATGACCTTACACTTTTTAATCATTAAATTTGAATAAAATACTAACTTGTTGACTCTTCAGTTGCTTAGTTGTCTTTTAACTACATGGGAACTGGGCATTTTTTGCAGCATTGTTAAAATGAATTCTGACTGGGTTTTCCTACAGAGTCTGAATTAGTTATAGTATTTCATCACTTCATGTCATGGTTCATATTATTAAAAACTTTATTTTATTGGAAACATTTTGTTCAATGAATTGTGATAATCTTGGTCCAATATGAAAGTATATATTAACAGTAAAATCTGTTTACTGATGCAAATACTGTGTAAAGATATTACCACTTAAAATCTTGTATTGGTTTTGCTTATATTCTTGAAAAATTGTATGCCTTTGTCTGGAGCAATGTTTCTCAAACTATAATTGCAGCTACCAAAGGAGTTAATGAAAGGTTCAAAGAGCTTTAAAAAAACATTAAAAAGAATTTTAGACGGTACATAATTATTAGTTACATTCATTGTTTAGAGAAAAAAAGGATTAAAAAAAAAAAAGCTGACTTACTGGGAGCACCCTCTCAGTTTCTTCAGGATTGGGAGTGGGAAAATCAGTGGTAGCTCCTGGTAGCAAGAAGGAGGTAAGGACCACAGGGCTGAGCTAACCAGGGGCAGAGCAGCTCCTGGAAGAGTGGGGACTCAGTGTATGTTCATTATCAGTCAGTATTTATAGGAACTTCTTATTTCCCTGTCCTGGAGAAACTGAGCTGCTGTAAGTAAAGACAGTTATCTGTTTTCCGGACAACTGACAATTTGGTAAAGGATCCATAAAGACTAATGATTCTGAAGGAGGATGATGTATCTGGAACGTTTGAGAAACTGTACTCCAAAATGTATTGAAACATGAATTTCATGTCTGTCATTGTGGGTTAACATTGATGCAGAGCTTTATGTGGGATATTTTTGAGGCTATTCCAGTTTTAATATGTAACTTCTAAACTTTCTTTGTCAGGCTATTCCCATGGGTTAAGTATTTAAATCTTTAGACCTGAAAACTTTTTAGTTTGATTACGGTTTCAGGCTTTCCACTTGCCCTGGCCAGCCTACCAAAACGGAATAGAGCAGAAGGAAGTTCTAGTCCTTGGAAGAGAATTAACTTGGTGACAACACTGATCTCCAAGGCATCTAAATCAGGAATACCTGAATTGGAGTTTCATGTAGTTTTCTGTTCAATGTACCTGCATGGCATAATATGGTCCACTGCGTGGCTGCCATTGACCTGTAGGATGAACATGATCTGGTTTACTTGCAGATGCAGAGATTGACTTGAACTGAATGGCTGAGGTGTCTCTAAATCGCAATGCAAAATGCCTTGAGGGTGCACCTTACCTGCAGGTCATATTCGGAAGGCTCTCTTTTCAACATGGAGGGCCTGAAGATTTTAATTCCTTACAAAATGAAATTAGAACTCCTACAGCACAAGGTGGTAGTTACTGCGATGTTCTCAGCGTGTCTCTAACAGGAGAGCTCGTATGAATGTTTGTACTGTGTTGCAGTTCTTTTAAAAGAACTTACTGATTTATCAGACGAAGTGGTGATAAATATCAAAAATAGTGGCTGCCTATTTTTAAATTTGGATTTCTCCTTTTGTTCCAGTTATGCAGCTTTTCTGCTTTTTTGTGGAAATAAGCCAAAGAGTTGAGTTTGGCAGTGTGACCCAGGTCTGTAGAAGACGTGAGACATCCTAGTATGTTTTGGGACAATCCTACAGGATCGTGCTTCCTCTTGTACTAGATCGTATTACAGCTCCCCTTGGGAGCTCCTGGTGTCCTGGGAAGATCTACTCACTTTGCCATCCTGTAAGATACCACAGTCATTTGGACTCCCATCACAGTTACACTGTGATTCTTGCCTCTGAAAATGTCCCACTATTTAACATGGGAACAGTCTGAGGGAAACCTTTTACTTTCAGAGCTGTCTTAACTGGATAACTTGTGTATTTCTGTGGAAGACTGAATACCATTTCTTCCTGTTGCACTTAGTGTTTTAACCACATCACCTTGCCAAAAGATGAGTCAAAGTTTGCATTTCTTGAAGACATGCAAGCTCCATGCTGATTTCCAGAATCTCCCAGGAGGCTGTTCTGGAGGATAAGCCAACCCACATAGCCAAGCTGTGTATTCTCAGGGACTTGTGAAGTTACATGGTAGAATCTTTAGACTTCTGCAAAATTGTCTTCCAGAAATTAAGCCCATCTCATTAGCATTTAAATAGTTAAGTCCAGGTATTCTAGGCTGGGAAATTCTTTACATGTGTCCTGTAACCCTCCAGCAGCTGGTCAGGATCAGTGCGGGCTCATCAACCCATTGTAAGCCCAGATCACAGTTATGCTTAGGCACGATTTTTCTTATGTGACAGAAAACATAAACTATTGATTGCTACAGTCCCTAGGGCCCCCTTTCCTCTTATCTACCTATTCATTCAGGTAAAGTAAAGGGCTGTTGTCCTCCTCAAAGTGGAGGAGAGCAAATCCATCTACCCAGTTTATATTCCTCTCAGTGTTCCTGCCAGTACGAGCCATGAACAACAGCTTGGGTTTAACAAGTGTAACCGTGGTCTAGGTCACAAAATTCTTTTGGCTTAGAAGGAAAATTAATTCTACAAGCCACCCAGCAAGCTGCAAAGTGTACTTGTCATAAAAATGTGAGGTATCAAAGAGGAAAAACACAACATTGCTTTACCAAGTGGTTCAAGAACATCTGTGGCTATGTGTCTCAAATGAAAATTTAAAGGATAAGGTTTTTGTTCCTCTAACGGGGTGTTCTGTGTTTTTTTTTTAATTGTTTTTTTCTTCCCCCAGTTTTGCCACCAACTTTAGTCTTACTTTTGCAGACTTCAGTCTTCTGCTTGTTTTTAGTGGTTGTAAAGTCTTTTACCTGTCTGGTTTTGTGTGTGTGTCTCTCTCCCTCTCTTCCTGTAAGTAATGGCAGTCTTTCATTGGCCTGGTTACAGAATACTAATGTTAACTCTAATGAGCAAGAAAAGAATTTAGCAGTAGCATTGTTTACAGGAGATGAATTTCTACATTCAGAAAGAAAATTTATTTCAGTATGTAGCTGTTGTTCTAAAGGTGGACTGGAAAAGTTTTAACAAGAAAATTTCAAGCATACAATTTATTATGTTTAAGATGAATAACATCTAACCACAGCTCTGTTCCTAAAACACAGTAGTAACCGTTAAAGGATGTCTGAGGTTTCCTAGGTGGCATGTGTTCTTACAATACAGATTGGAAAAAAGTAATGCAATGATGGGGGCTTTGCTTGATCAGCATAAATTTAGAAGGGCTTGTGAAAGGCCAACATTTTGAAAAAGTTCCTGTTGTTGAACTCTTGGGTTTTTCTGCAGTATAGGTATAGTACTAGAGTGTCAAGATTAATATCTAGAAAATGAGAACTGGTTATTCTGGACAGGAATGCCCTCTTGGTCTGTCATAAAGTATTTTTAATGGTGCTGGCAGAAGGATCTTTCTACACACGCATTTAGTCACTATTCAGAGCTTCTCTGCCATAAATACAATATGAAATATGTGTCCTCCAGCAGTTACTTAGTTCAGAAATTATAGGTGTGGTGCACAGTATGTCTTCCCCAAACCTTTTTCTTCAAGGAGCTCACTTCCAACAAGATAGAGAGGAAAGAACTCTTTCAAAGCAAAACTCAGTATTTCTTGAATATTAGATTTAAATTTTAGAGTGTATGAAGATACTGTTACATGCTGTTTAGCCAGTTTTCTTCTGCTTGAGTTTAGCTATCAGACAAGCCAAGAAACACAAGACAGACATATTATTAACTAGACTAGAGCAATCTAAGTTTGCTTCTCATTTCATTTCTCTGCATCTGTATAGAGACTGTTAGCAAATCTTGCTATAATTTCCAGTCCTACAGTGATTTAATAAAGTCTTCAAATGGTTATTATTTAGCTAGCTGAGATAGTTAAGTTGAAGAAGAAAAACATGCTTAATATGAGGGAGAGAAAGATATGATTGAGAGGAAGGATCGTATTTGGATGGGAATGATAGCTAGAATGCATGATTGTTCCACAAGGAGGGTACAATTTATTCACCTGTGAATAAATGTTACTTTGTAAGGAATGTACCCAGGGGAGTGAAGAATAATAATAATCTCCGGTTTATTCTGTCTCATAGCACGTGTGCTCTGAGAATGCAATACCGGACTTTACAGCATCTGCAGACATAAAGTGAAGCTTTTACAGTTAATTCTTAAGCTGTAGGGCAGATGGGGGGAGATGACATTCAATTGAATGCCTACTTATGAAGCTTTAACTGGAAACACTAGACTTTTTCTTTATAATGTTTGTTTAGTTAAGGAATTCATTGGATTCTGTATGTTATTTACTCATAAAGATTTCACCAGTGGCTCTACTGATTACTATTTTTATGGGCATTGGCAATAGTCTTGCTGTGCAAAGGGGGAAAAAGAAAAGATATTATCAGAGGAGTCAATTTTATAAGCACAATACATGTCCATTCATAGATGTATCTCCTTAAGCGTAAGTATCTTTTTCAGCCAGTTTAAAATCACACAAAAGATTAGAATTGCTAACTGTTTTTTAACTTTCTGTTAAACGTAAAATGCTTGTAGCTTTTCAAACTAAAATTAGGTAGTATTTAAAGATAATTGTGATTTTTTTTTTCCCCTCTCTCTCTTTTGAACCAGCCTCTTATTCCCAGAAGTCCTACAAGCAGTGTTGCTACACCGTCCAGCACTATCAGCACACCTACAAAAAGAGACAGCTCTGCCCTCCAGGATCTCTACATACCCCCACCTCCAACAGAACCTTATGTTCCCAGGTAAAAAAGATCATTCCAGGTACTATTCATTGTCAAAAACACCTGTAAAATAACTGCCCATTCTGTTCCTACCTCATCATCAGCCTACCCTGCAGGATTAGGCTGATAATAGTTCATTTTACAGCAAAACTAGTTAAGGGTAGATATGCTGAATCAGACCCACAATGGCCTGAATCAGTGTCTTGTCTGCAGAACAGACAGTAGCCTTTAGAAAGATAGGTTCAATACCCTCTTTTCTCAAATGTGGGATAATCTGTTGCCTATAAGTGTCATCCTATTTCAAAAGAGCCAAAATTATCTAAAAGCCTGATAATGTAACTACAAAAAGAGTGTCTGTCTCCTTGCCTAATAACTATAATGCAACAAGGGAGGCTGAGCTAAAAGGAAGAAACTTTGCAGCTTCAACAAGAAGAATACTGCTTTGTTCTTCCATACTGGTTTCTATTTTATTATTATTTTATTCGATTTGTTAGTGTTAGAGCAGTTTTCAGGATTGCATTTTAGTGTGGCTACGCTGCAGTGACCATGTTGCTCCCCATAAATATATCTGCTACTCTGACCTGTGGCCTGGAACAGGTGTTTTCATCTCTCCCTCCCAGACTCTGGGCTTGTTGAGCCAGAAAAGCAACAGATTCTCTTTGCAGATTCATCACCCTACCCTCATATGATCTTAGATGATTCAGTATAATTTTGTAATGCACACAGATGTTGCTTTCCTAAAATTCTGAGAGAATTATGGCCTATAAGTGCATCCGTAAGTATAGCACTAACCAGCCAGAGGCCTAGGGATGCATTTAATAGGGATCAGTGTTTTTAATGTTTCTGTATCAGACACAGGATGTCTAGTCAATGTATTTTTAAATTATTTCTTGATTTTCTTTTAGTTAACTTTCTTGCAAAGATTGTAAGGGCAGCATGTCCTTTCCTGTACCTGAATTTTTCTTAGGCTCTCCTATCAGTAACCCTTCTAGCCAATTAATAAGATATATGGCCTGATGCTGACCAGACTTTCCTGGGGGCTATCCAAGAGTGAGGTAGATGGTAAATTAAATTGCCTAGTGGGGAAGAGAAGTCATGATTCTATGATAAATTCTTGCTCTTCAGAGATATGAAAAACCTCCCACAGCAAAAAAGTGACTTTTCACTTCATGATTTAGATGATGCCACAGGCCTTCTATGAAGCCATAAGCTGAGTCCTATGTTCCTTCCTCATCCCTGCTTTGTCTGCTGCCTGGTCTGGTTTTTATTTCTGGGGAGATTAAAAAAAGAGCAGAAAGAAACCCCAGCCAAAACACAGTCTTCAATTTGTCTTCGAACAAAGTAGTTGTATGGTAAAGACCTGTCACTCTTTAAACTGAAACCGTACTGTCCTAAAAGAAGTAGTGCCTTTGTACTGCCGCTGATCATCTTTATCACCACCAAAATATTTTTGTTATTTGATAAGCAATGCATCCTTTCTTGAAATATTTTTATTAGATATTCATACTTCAGCAGTTTTTAAGTTCTGCTCTAGAAATTGAGATCTTCACAATGCATTTAGAATATTTATTGATAACATGTCTTAAGTCATGATGGTTAATGCAGTAGTTTGGACCAATTCTGATTGAATATTATAAGACACATTAATACAAGGTGCAATCTTACAGAGATATTAAGTTACCTAATTTTGAACTTTTTTCACCAGCTTAATCCTAACGAACTATGGTTCATTTCACAAACCTGTCACATACAGTATGGTGTTTCTGAGTGATCTGTTTTGGCATTTCGTCAGGTTTTTTTGGTCCATGATTAACTGTATTTAAGCATGTCTTTATTGGGTATTATCAAACTGTTCAGTATCTGTTTCTCAGTTTGTTGCTGTTCCAAGAGGGGAACGAAAAAACAAAAACTAAACACCCACAAATGCTCCTTTTGTTTCTGGAATAGAGTAAAAGATTTGATACTTTGATGTAAATTGTAAAACCCTGAAGCCATGCTGCCCTGGTGATAGCACCCACAGATACTACAGCTGCCGGCACAACCACACACAAATGGCATGATAAAGTGGGACCAACCCTTTCCTTGTGCCAGTTACTGACAAGTGCAGGTCATAAGTTAGTGCCTGGTCAAGCCTGTTGAATGTCTTTGGGGGATAGAGCTGAATCCCTCATCTCCAGTGGTCTGCAGTAAAGGGCATTTGCCTGGCGACTCTGCACTTCCCTTAGTGCTGACAGTGAAGGTCACTCCAGCCCAGGCTGTCCTCCTTGTCATGGAGACTTCTTTGCACCAGCCCAGGAGAGGTGACAGGAGATGCTGCCCGTGGAGGCCATATATATGCATCCTGCTTCTTCCTGATGGTAGCTGCAGCATGTGTTAACATCGGGGTGTTCCATATCAGTCTCCATCATTTTTCCAGCTGGTGTCCCCCAGCACTGTCACCAGAGAGGTCTTTCCATGATGAGTTCACGGCCCTTGTGGGGCTGCATCCTCTCTAAGCCAGCACCATCCTTACTGTGGGAAGGACTGGCAGAGGGAGCGTAGTGGCTAGTGGGGGTTTCTGTTGCTACTGTGCCACTGCCAAGTCAGGATGGCCCTTTCTCATCCTCCATGGCTGCCTGGATCCCAGGAAGGGGCTTTGCTATGTCCTCGTGCAGAGTCTCAGGGTGCCAAGGGAAGTATGTGTCAGCGTGCTGGCCAGCTCGGCATTCACACAGTGGTCCAGAGGGGCAGAAGCTCTCCAATGAGGCCGTGAGGCCCCATCTACGCTCTTGGGAGCCTCCCTTCCATTTTGCTGCTCAGAAATTACTGTCTGATTAGGTCTTTTGCAGCCATCTCCAGGCACAGCCCTACCAGCAGTTTTTCAGGGCCCTTTATCTAGTGTAAGGACAGGGCTTCTGTCCCAGGCACAGCTGTCTCTCATTTGATGCCTTTCAGTAGTTTGCATTTTCGGAGAGTGGGGCAGTGAGAAGGAAAAAGCAATCTGGTTGGCAATCTCTACACAAACTGCGAAGTGTATGCCTTGCAATGTATTGCTGTCCTAGGACAGCCTCTCATGATAAGGTACCACACACCCTTTTTGGTACTTCATGGATATACCCATACAACTTTAAGGCCTCAATTGGCTTGTGCAGGACTAGGTCAAGTGTCTGTACATCATTGGTCCTTGGTTCTTCTTGCACTGGGGTTAGTTTGTAAGAAACCAGATTGAATGTGTCCACGCTTACCATTTAGCCATTAAAATCATTTGATGCACTTAAAGATGAAAGCATGAAAGAGTAAGATCATTACTTCCTTGCCCTAAATCACAAAATGCTAGTACCTTCTGAAAAATCAACATAGGAAGAGTAGCTGCACGTCAACTTTATTTGAATGATTCTTTTCAAGAGAAACTGTTAAGATCCATACAATGTAATGGAAGCGAATAAACAAAGATGTGTGAGATAACTAGTATATACATGCATACATATGCATATGCAATGTGTGATCCTGATTTTAGTCAATGGCATCTATTTGCTGCTTATACGAAATACCGACGTATTCCCAAGTTTACTGAAATATTCATATTTTTTAAGAAAATCAATGTCTTATCCCAATATATTAAAAATCCTCTCTTGTTTACTAAAGGGATGAAAAGGGAAATCTCCCGTGTGATGATGTCGGCAGACATATAGTGGGCAAACCAGTTCATACAGGATCCGAATCTCCAAACTCATTTCTTGACCAGGAATATCGAAAGCGCTTTAATGTGGTTGAAGAAGATGCAGTTTTATACTGCTATGAGTATGACAAAGGAAGAACAAGCGGCCCTGGAAGGAGAGAGAGCACACCAACATATGGTATGGCATTGGTCTGATAAGGATAATCACCATTTGTTGATTTTAGGATTTTTCATACATCTGCTTTTGTATTTAGGCATGAAAATAATTTCCATGGCTATTGAATTTGCTAAGAATTCTGTACAACTTTAGTTTAATTTCAGCCAAAGAGCTTACTCAAATCTTTATTCTCCAGGTTATTTTCCCTTTGAATATGTTGGAACTCTTCCTTTACCTAGTAACTTATTTCGGCTTTGAACTAGGAAAGTTGGTTTTCTGTTGTCAAATACAGACTTGTGCAATGGTAGAGTTGTTAGAATATACAAGAAAATGAAGAGGAAATCTCATTTTTTAAAAGAAGTTATTTTATCTACTGTGGTATTAGCTCAGCATACACTTGAATGTTTTGTCCCCCCACTTGCTACGTTATTTCAGTTATTAAACTAAGCACAAGCTGCATGTTGGAGTTGTTATAGTAATCCTGACATCATATCCCTTTGAGAAGAAGATGTGCTTAATTTATGAGGAAGCATGTATTTGGTACATCATGCAGCCAAGCTCCAAAATCACCTGGGAACTTTGATACAAATTGAGCCTGAGCTGTGTAAAGTATCCTCAGGACTTGGAGCAATATGCTTGCACAATGTTAAAGCATATAGTTTCATAAAATGCACCTGTTCCACACAGCCACACAATCCTGCTGCAAAATCCTCAGTATCCTTTTGATTTTGAAGTGTTTTCAGGTGTTTTCTAACTATGCCTATACTGTATGAAATAAATGCCAAGTGTTCAAAGTTGATATATTAATTTTATTACTCCTGAATTTCAACTATTACAATTGGTGGATGCGGTCAGTTCCATTAACAGAGATGTACTCTGTTCCAGATGTTAAATTTAATACTAGTGGTCTAGAGGGAAGAACACATTATTTGTTCAAGGACTGCTGAATACATTATTTTATTGCAGGATAGCTTTGTAGCCTTTTTTCCTATTACCTGAAAGGGTTTTAAATACATGGATCAAAGACTGTACTGAAAATCAGTCCTTATTTAACATGTTTATTATACAGCATTTCAATTTTGATCTCACTTCTTTTTTTAATGAATTCACATCACAGAGTCCATTTTCACTTAAGTATATTTTTAAAATATATTACCATTTCAGCTTTAAATTTGGAAGTTTCCCACATGGCATTTGTTAGCATAACATTTGTGGTTAGGCATGACCTTAGAATTTCACAGAAATCTGGAAAATGACAATAATGCCCTTCTGGCTTATGGTGGCCCATGAAAGAAGGTCAAACGGAGTTCCAAGGCCTAGAGAAATAGTTGTTTTAAATATATACTCATCATTAATTATGTGCTGGCACTAATTTTTTTGTTTAATGCTTCTCGGTCCTCTTTCGTGAGGGTCCTCCGTGATTTGTTTTTTAGGAATCTATTGGCTTTTTTGACACTGTTAACCAAGAGATTTCTCTTTTGTATTCTTACTGGCTTCCAGCTGTTGTATAATTGTTTCTAGTTGGCCTCAGAAAGCTTCAGTTCATATTCCAGCAATGAAATTTTTCTGAGTGTAGTCACCAGGGAAAACAGGTTTAGGGGGTCCACGTGGGTTAACAAGAAGATTACCAGAGGTGGCAGACAAATGAAACTCAAGTTCAAGGAAAGAAACAAATTTTGGTCATTGCAGTTTTACTGACAGATACAAAAAGCATACACTTTGAACAACTGGAGATATTATAGAAAGTTTGTTATGGCTATAGCTTTTGATAAAAATCACACTTTTCATGATTTTGTAGTTTTTGCATCTTTTTAATTTTACAAGTGCTTTCCGTAGGTTACTGTGAATTCAGCGTTACATTGCAGAGTAGGTTGTATTTCTAGAAAAAGTGACCATTAAGTTGCTTCTTATCAAGGATACATGAGCCTAATACATCTGCACTCAGCAAATGACTTATTAATGGTGTGCTTAAATCTCACTGACTTCAATCAGACTTAAATATGTACCCATAAATAATAAAATAAATGATAAATAAAAAGTTAAACCTATACATTGCATTTGCAATGATGTATTTGTGAACTGATCTTGTGGTCTGTACAGAACATACAAGTTTTTTCTGAGATCATTACAATACCTTGTCAATTTAAAAACAAACAAAACAATACAGCCTTTTAGCATTATGCTGCATGCATGGTATTGGTGTGTTTTCCATGGATGCCACACTTAGGTAGACAGATATGTCTGAATATTTGTTTTCACTATAACCAAATATCTTTCCTTTTCAGTGTATCATGGGTTTAACATCAAAAACGAGGAATAAGAATGATCACCTTTATGTAGGGTTTTTTCTACTAAATAACTAAATAAGACTTACAATATTTTTTTCTTTAGTTTAAGCTCTGGTACTTTTTGAAACAAAATGTTTTCCCACTTTTATGTTCTGTGACCTGTAGATTGATTTTAAAAAAGAGCAAAGGCTGACCTTGTCTCTGAAAACATTTTGTTTTCAATCTGCCAGATACTGTGCCATATGCCATGCTACTCTATTTTTTTGTTTGTTTGTTTCAACATGCTGCTTAACTTGCTAAAAACTGCAAATCACTTTAAGTAACCCCACTAAGTTGCATGGCACACTTTCACTGAATTTCCAACTGTATTTGTGGAATTCTTAGGCAGAAATCATAGCTACAGCATTTTAAAAAATCAGTTCTGCAGCTTCCAAATCAAAGCTTAAAGGATATTGTAATCTTCAGCTTTTCTGTCACTTGCTGTCATCTGAAATCAAAGCGAATTTTCCAATAGTAATGTACTTTGCCTTCTGTGGAGGAAATGCTACAAAAAGAAATTACGTGTAGAGGTTTTCTGTTTGCTTTCTTGTTCAGTCACTGATGGATCTTTTAAACCTCCCAGCAAAGATGCTGTTCATGAAGGCACTTTAGTGATGTGGACATGTTTCTGTTAGCAACAATTCATTCTGTATATGCTTTAAAACAGTTCTCTGTGTGTGTGTGCCAGGGGCTTCAAGAATAATAAACAGATTGTTCAGTGAAAACTAAACGAAGTAATTTAAGTATGTTTCTCAGTCTCAAACATCAGTCTGCTGATGATTTTGTAGGGCACTGTATTTCTTCTCTAAACTTAATAAATAAATAATTAAATAAAATCCGTGAAATACTTGAAATACTTTTAGCTGCTTCTTGTCTGTTAAAGAAAACAGAACTCCTATCTCAAACTCTTGTTCAGAGGCTATGCTGGATCCTCTTTCATAAGCAACACGGTAGAATAGCAGCTTAACACATAATTTCTTCTTTCTTTTGAAGAATGTTAGTTTAATACTGCCTTATGGTGCATGATCTCAATTTTTTCCTCTGTTTCCAGGGAAACTAAGGCCTATTTCTATGCCAGTAGAATATAACTGGGTGGGGGATTATGAAGACCCCAATAAAATAAAAAGAGATAGTAGGAGAGGTAAGTGATCTGGACACACATCTTGTACAGGGCATTATGGGTTTTATCATGCTTTAAGCCATGATAATATACATTTCAAGCCCTCATTTTGCTGCTTGCTTAGATATATTTGTTTCTGTGGACCTGTTTTAGGTTCTTCCATGATGTATGCTTTATTTTTCTCAGCGCCTCTATTAGGACTGAGGAAGCAGCTCAACCAGGCAAAAGAAAGTCATGATTGTAAAATGATGCCATTTGGCTTAACTTTATATTGGCATTTCATTGATTCAACTATACTATCCATTCCATTTTGAAACTGGCCTTAATTTTTTGTAATATCAGAGGACAAAAATTCATGGTTATTACTGATATATATCATTATGCTTAAATGGGGATTATATTAAATTTCTCTGTCTTCATGAGATTTTTTTTGATGAAATTCTAGAGCAGCACAGCATTCACCTCAAAATCACAGAGGATAAGTTCTTCAAGTTCTGTTTTGTGAGGCTCAACTATGTAATTTCACATACAGAATGATAACCTCTAAGCTGGCCATTATCTCTCAGGAATAAGATGTTACAGTGATGGTAGATATTTCCACAAACATATTACTGAAATGTTCAGTAGGGATCAAAAAAGGAAAGTGTTAAGAATTATTAGGAAAAGAATACAAAACAAATTAAGAAGTATTCTTATGCTGCTGTGTAAGTTCTTATACATGCTGGGTATATGTGCAGTTCTGGTCTCTCCATCTCTTAAGAAAGAAAAAAAAAGTAGAATTGAAGAAGATTCAGTTAAGGACAACAAAAATGATCAGATGTACGGAGTGGCTTTCAAATAAGGTTAGGTTCAGTAGGCTGGACATCAGCAGTTTGAGAGAATGTAGGCAGGATACAAGAACAGTTTATAAAATTCTGTGTAGAATGAAGTAAGTAGATAGGTTTGTTGCTGCTTTTTCCAAAACAAGACCTGAGAGGCATCATCTATAACAGGTGCTGATTAAAAAGAAAAAGAGCTGGCTCCTTGTGCAGTTTGGGTTCAAGCTAAGGAACCCCTAGCCACAGGAACCTGTGAATACTAAATGTTTACGTGAATACATGGAAAGCTCAAACAAGTTCATGAAAGACATATCTGCTGAGATTTCCTAAATTCATAAACGTTGCTCCTGTCTCAGGAGGTCCCTCAGCTAAATCTGATAGATATTGAGGGAATGTTCAGGGAAAGCATGGATGATATGGTGGACAAGCTCAAGTGAATGTTCAGAGCAAGTTACTTGCAAATGTATGGCACCAGAGTCAAGTATATTCATTTAGGATCTTTTTTTTTTAAAAAAAAAAAAAAAAAAAAATTACAGATTTGATCATAAGTGTGCCACTGTTAAATTTTGAAAACTTCAAGACAACATTTATTGATGTGGGACTTATTTTATCTTCTTTTTCTTTCATTGTTGAAGAAACCAGAAACCTGCAAGAATCAAGAATTTTCCCTACCACAAGATTCATTGTTTTCTTGTTATATACAGACCAAATAAGCAAATAGGTTTTGTTAATGAAGTGGTCTTGAAGACTTAAAATTGACAGTAGATCTTAGCAAGAATATTATATATTTTGGAAGGGGGATTATAATGCATAAAAATTCACAGTGATGTTTTCCATTACTTTTCTTTCAACAGAAAATTCATTGCTTCGCTATATGAGCAATGAGAAAATAGGCCAAGAAGATTACATGTTTCAAAGGAATAGTAAAAAGGATACTGGGAAAAAATCAAAAAAGAAGGGAGACAAGAGTAATAGTCCAAGTCATTACTCATTGTTGCCTAGTTTACAAATGGACTCATTGAGACAAGAAGTCATGGGCACACCTGGACCAGAGACTACTTTGTACCATGTGAGTAAAAATAACATTAACAGAGGTTGTTGCTCTATGTTTGTAGGAGAGACTGTCTTGCTTTTATAGTGGCGTTGAAGCCTTTTTTGGACTGCTGCTCTTGCACTGATTTCTGTTCTGACAATGACTATATCCCAAAGAAATATTTTAGAATGCTTTAATTTGCTGTTACAAATGTGGGATGGACACCTATAACTATGTTTTATATTCTGTAACTCAGTGATATTGTATTTGAAATGGAGTGTGATATCTCTGTCTTGACTTACTTGCTACTGATGGAAAGGGAAAAAGCAGCAGTCTGACTGGCTGGAAAGCTTCTTTCCAGCATCTGTTTTACAGCAATGTGCCAAGTCGCATTAGACCACCCCTTTACTTACAGGTACTTGAAAGGCCTGATGATGGCAGGAAAACGTGTGAGAGGTCTTTGTTTTTCCTTTGAGGTAAGGGAAGCCCTAAAAAGCGTAACTGTTCTTAACATATAGACCTCAATAACTCAAGTAAATTTGAATGAAGAGATGCTCCTGAATACAACGCTAAAGGAAAATTCCAGTAACTTGCTAGTTTTCAAAAATTTCAAGAAAACGGAGATTGAAGGTCACAACATATTTTAGATATATTATGTTCACCCCATAAAAGGATTTACATATTTAGACCTCAGTAAAAGATGTCATCGTAGAGCAATACACATACAGTAGTTGTACAGCAAAACAATAGAAATAACTGAAACTACCTTCATACGCTGGCAAAGAGAACGTGATTTAGATTGCTAGTGTCTAAGGGATGCAGCAGTATGGGCTTGTCAGGGACTTTGCTGTGAAAAACTGGCAGGTGTGGCTTCGCAGAACCTGTAAGAGACAGGTAACTTGTCTCTTAGAAGCAATATGAAACTTTGCTACAGATTATTGCATTATAGTTGGTGTAGGTTAAAAAACTAATGGAGCTTTTACATTCCTTTAGACCATTAGAATGCTTGGTCCACAGGCTTCTAAAACTCCTTTTTGCACGGCAGTGTATAGGTGAGTCTGATAAATTTCAGAGAAGATGTCATTTAGAATTAAAAGTAGGTGCTTGAGGTGTACTTCAATTAAATCAGGTCCCCAGAAGCAAGAAACGCTATTGCCTTTCTTTTTTATTTATAATAATTTAGGTATGGTGATAAACGTTTTTTCTTACATTATTATTTTCAACAGTTTTACACTCTTTTTGTTAGTTGGAAATCTGATAGTGGTGAGATATCAGTTTGCCTTTGCAAATGGACACATAGAAGAAGGGCCGTAAAGAGGACCCGGGGAACTGCAGGCCTGTCAGCCTGACCTCGGTTCCAGGGAAAGTTATGGAGCAAATCATCTCGGGTGAGATCACACGGCACTTGCGTGGCAGCCAGGGGATCAGGCCCAGCCAGCACGGGTTCACGAAAGGCAGGTCGTGCTTGTCCAACCTCATCTCCTTCTATGGTCGTGTGACCAGACTGGTAGATGAGGGAAGGGCTGTTGATGTGGTCTACTTAGATTTCAGCAAAGCCTTTGACACGGTCTCCCAGAGTATTCTCCTGGGGAAACTGTCTGCCCGTGGCCTGGACAGGTCTACTCTTCTCTGGGTAAAGAACTGGCTGGAGGGCCGTGCCCAGCGGGTTGTGGTTAATGGAGTTAAGTCCAGCTGGCGTCCCGTTACGAGTGGTGTCCCCCAGGGGTCAGTACTGGGGCCTATCTTGTTTAATATCTTTATTGATGACCTAGATGAGGGGATTGAGTGCACCCTCAGTAAGTTTGCAGACGACACCAAGTTGGGAGGTAGTGTCGATCTGCCTGAGGGTCGGATGGCCCTTCAGAGGGATCTGGATAGGCTGGACTGCTGGGCTGAGGCGAACGGGATGAGGTTTAACAAGGCCAAGTGCCGGGTCCTGCACTTTGGCCACAATAACCCCATGCAACGCTATAGGCTTGGGGCAGAGTGGCTAGAAGACAGTGATGAGGAAAGGGACCTGGGAGTGTTGATCGATGCAAGGCTGAACATGAGCCGGCAGTGTGCTCAGGTGGCCAAGAAGGCCAATGGCATCCTGGCCTGTATTAGAAACAGTGTGGCCAGCAGGAGCAGGGAGGTGATCATCCCCCTGTACTCAGCTCTGGTGAGGCCGCACCTCGAGTCCTGTGTTCAGTTTTGGGCCCCTCACTACAAGAAAGACATCGACGCCCTGGAATGTGTCCAGAGAAGGGCAACGAAACTGGTGAGGGGTATGGAACACAAGTCTTATGAGGAGCGGCTGAGGGAGCTGGGATTGTTTAGTCTAGAGAAGAGGAGGCTCAGGGGAGACCTCATTGCACCCTACAACTTCCTGAAGGGAGGTTGTGATGAGGAGGGGGTCGGCCTCTTCTTTCAGGTAACTAATGATAGGACTCGAGGAAATGGCCACAAGTTGCGCCTGGGGAGATTTAGATTAGATATCAGGAAAAACTTTTTCTCTCAGAGAGTGGTCAGGCACTGGAACGGCCTGACCGGGGAGGTGGTGGAGTCACCGACCCTCATGGTGTTCAAGAAGCGCCTGGACAAGGTGCTACAAGACATGATTTAGTAACTTAGTGGGTAGTATTGGTGATAGGATGGACGGTTGGACTAGATGGTCTTTCTTGTAGGTCCTTTCCAACCTTGTGTTTCTATGACTCTGTGATTCTATGATAGCTGCCTGAGGCAAAGGAGTTTGCAAGTGTCACAAAACTATCCTCTTTGCAATGTCAGCAGCCTTTTCTATAAGGAATCTAATCTAATCAGTTCAGGAGACCTTGAAATCAAATATTTACAGAAGAAAATAGAAAAGTTATTTGTGTAACAGAGGACTTTCCACTTTGTAAAGAACAGTATGGTAAATTTGCAATACTTTTCATGTTTTGAGAGAATACTCATCTCTCAATAGCATTTCTTTGTTAGGATATGTTAAATTTCTCACACCATGCAATGAGAGAAACTTTTTTTTTTAATGTCATCTTTGTTTTTCCTTGGTTACCCCTATTACCTATTTATCTTACTTTCCAAATTCTGTATAGATAAATGATAAACACAGGAACTGGAAAATTCTTCAGAATTCTTGTGTGAAAATTACTGAGGAGTAGCAAACTTAGAATTGACAACCAACATTTTTCATCTAGGTTGGACACCCATCTGCAAAACACACCTTAACTGTTAACCCCACAAATTCCACCACCATCTGATAACCCTTTTTGTGTACCATTACCATTAACAGATGGCTCTGTAATGCCATTAAATCTTCAACGTCTTTTTGGAAGTTTAGTGGGAGTTTATTTACTTATAATTAAAGGTTATTCATTCTTCAGAATGCAAATCAGTATTGATCTGCTAACTGGTTTTGAAGTGAAATGCATGAAGTAAACAGAAAGAGGAAGCTTGAGCTGTTGATTTGTCACCAGGAGAAGTGGGAAGGAGCCCTTCACAAAGCATTCACAATCCTATTGCGTCCTGTCACTGGAAGCCACCCAGCTGCCCCCATGCAGTGCAATACAGTTCCCTTTTTATGGTGGTTGCACCCAAGCATATACTGGCTTGGGAAACCCTAACCTAATTTGCAGAAGGGGTTACATGTCTTTGCCACACAGCAGAGCCTATTTATTCTCTGGTCTGAAATAAGCAAACGTAAAAGGAATTGCTGAATATACTGCAAAAGCATAAAGCGTAATTTGGTTTTCAGAATTTCTATTACTAATGATGATGAAAAGAATGGGAGATAAATACAGAGAGAACTGCTGATTGCTGCAGATGAGCTGAGAAACAAGAGAATTTAAGGAGTCCACGCTAGAGAACAGGGATTTTGTAGTAAATTGGGCAGAACATTTTTAAAAACTTAAATATGCAGGTCTATGAGCAGATAAAGAACCAAGTAATACAGATAAAACACAAGGAGCTCATGTCTGACTGTAGTATAATTTTATGAAACTGCAGATAACAAATAGGAGAAGGAAAACATATTTAATGATTAAATTCAAAGTTGCATCTTGGAGATTGCTTAAAAAAAAAAAAGTGGTTGTCCTATTAGAAAGTATTTTTTTAACATCACCTACCTAGTTTTCACAAAGACTTTGGATTATCTGGAAATGGGAGCCTCTGGAAGAGCATGAGTTCAGTGAAGAGGAATGGTGATAACTCCAAAAACTGCACTAATAGTAGTGAAAGAGACTGGTTTTTGGTTTTGTTCTGATTTGTTTCTAAGAAGCAGATGTTTTCATCATACTAGAATTTCAGATGAGAGAATACTGCGACTCCCTGGGCTGCATACCACAAGTCAATGGACTTTCCTGGAGCGCAGTTCCAATCAGGTAGCTGTAGTTGAACTTGAACCTATCTTCTTGGCAGTGCCTCAATTGTTTGCATTAGGTCTGAGTACTAGAGAATATTCCACCACGCTTGCTAAGTGGGTACAATCCCTAGTTGCTCTTTATGTTAAAAGTTTTCACCTGTTAGTCTGTGATTACCTGGCTTCTATGTCCAACCTTAGATGTAACTGTACCTTTGTCCTCTAGGTTTAAATGTCTTTTGTTACCAAATTTTATCTCCCAATGTAGAAATTGACAGGTTGTAATCAAATCACTTTGTAGCCTTCTTTTGCTTAAAAGAAATAGAATGTCCATCCTGGATTTGTCAGCAGAGAGTGCGTTTTCACATCCTTTCATCATTCTCCTAATTTTTTCAACTCCTCATTTTTCATCCAGAAGTATGCTAGGTATCCTAAATGTCCTTCATAAAGTTTGTATGCCAGAGCAGGACATAAAATTCCAGGAGAGAACCAGATAGAAAGGTAATGTGACCTTCCTATTCCCACTCACTGCCTCTCTATTTAAATATTTAAAGGACTGTTTACCCACTTTAACCATAGACTTGGAATGGGAGCATGTTTGTTACCTGGTTTTGGTTTTATTTTTTCTATTATGTAACTTTTCCAAATCACTGATTTGCAAGATTGGTATTCCCAATCCAATGATTTATGTCCTGCATTCTTTGTTCTTGCATGCTTGGCCATGTTGAAATATAGAACTTCCTGGGTGCCCCTGCTGAATAATCTATGATTCTGAAGCACCCTCAAGTGTGAAATACCAGAGAGTAAGGGCTGTCTGACTCCAAGGTGATTGCCCAGTCTGTAGCATGGAGTATTGAAGCTATAGCAGTCTGGAGTCTGCTGTGGAATGACACTTCTGAAACCTTTGATTTGAAATGATGCAAATTCTGTGTGAAATTACACACACGCGCATGTACGCACACTTCATTATTTTTTCTCTATTTTCTTTTCTCTTTTTTTTTTTTTCCTGAATTCCCTGGAATAGAAACCATGCAGCTCACTCAGCATTCAGGTCTCATCCATGTCATTCCCTGGGCTTCAGTTGTGTTACCTTTATTCAATAATGATTTCATTCTTCTTGAGTCCCTTGGTATAAATGTTAAATAATTTAGGTTATTCAGTTAATGATGAATTCCCCTTTACAATTCCAGGTCTCCTTCCTTTTGAGTTTTGTAGCCATTTACGTATGCAGGTTGATTACCTTTTTACTGTGACAGTTTTCTGCAGAAAAGCAGCTTTTATGATTACACTGACTACAACTCCTTGCTTCTACTGCTTTTATACATGGCTCTGAAAAGAAAAATCTCTGATCAAAAAAACTACCCTGATGAATTAAATTACCACAACAGAAATGGTATGGTTTTTGTCCTGTAAACAAAGTGAAGGGCGTTAAAAAAAAAATTACCATGGTAATTTAGAAGTGCGTGGTTGTTGTTTATTTGCTGAAAGTTGTCATTTGAAAGATGCCGGCTGACTCAAAGTGGGTTTGTTATATTCTGAAGTGATCACAAGAATATGGTAGTCTAGCATTTTCTTGACCATCAGTATACTAAATTTGCATAAAATTACTGGTTTTAGGAATTTTGTTTGTGCCATTGACCTGCCATGACAATCAAAAACTATGTAGTCAAAGAAGCATTTCAGTTATGGCCTTGAAAAGTGAATTGTATCTATGTCCACTGAGTGTAAGTGATATAAACAGTATAAAAGCAAAATAAAATCTAGTTTGTGTTATATCTGTGAAGTAATCATCTTGTATCTACTTACAGTATTTTTTAATCCTCATATACAAAGTCTCTTCACCACTTTGCTTTGTTTTGTTTTCCATTCCAGAAAATGCTTCCAGCATATGTTGCTTTCTAGCCAAGTTGTTAGTTTTGCATTCTATTTTTCATCCTCGGTACTGCTGAAGAAATACCAATACAGAGTGTTAATGTTTTTATTAAGCCAAGGCAAACTGTTTGAGCTGCTGCTAATCTAGTGTGCAAGCAGGTGTTCAAAGTGATCTATTGCTGTAGATACAAAATGATGCAGTTAAAATTGTCTTGGACCTTTGGGGCACAAGAGATGAAAGCTCTGACACAGGATTATAGTTTTTTAAGTTCATTATATTATTCTGTATGGGAATTTCCTTGGTACATTGTGCTTTGTTTTTGTTACAGGAAAATACTGTGGTTATGTAGGAGAGAGATTGTGTCATGAGTCAGAAGAAGTTCCTTGTCAAGTTAATAATAATAAGTTCCTATCCAGATCCATACACCTTTCTGTTAATCTAGAAACAACACTGTTATGGGAAGAGAAGTTTGCAGCCTATAGCATGAAGCAGGGGGTTATACAAGAAAAAGCAACCTTGCTTACAAACTGTTTCCAAACCTACACGAACATATTATCGCCCTTTTCCCCCTCATCCTTCCTGCCTCCTATCCATTTGCCTTTTCCAGTATATGCTCGCTTGTTCATATGTATTAAACAATACCTAATGACTTACTTGTCATAGGAACAATAGCCAAAAAGGGGTTTTTAGCTTCTCACTTTGCTGATAACCAGTTTATTTAAAATTGTTTAACCTAGAATTACAGTAATTGTCATGGTCATTTTAATTGTTTTTGAAAATAAAGTTTAGTAGCAAGATGTACAGTTTAAAGATCACACATCTGGAACAGGTCATTCAGGAACAGATGCAGGAAACAAATGAAGGATTTGTTTCATAGGGATTTTGCTGAAGATACTTTTCAGGGTTGTGTACATATGTACATGTGCATTATCTTTAATATTTCAGTTTTACTTTAAATAAAGGAAGAATAAAATGAAAGTCATCAGTTGTTTTGTTTGCTGAAAATTCAATGAAGTTTGTGCACTGTAGGCAAACTTACTTTTTTCTTTTTTAGGAGTCTGTAACTATCCACATGATTGGAGTGCAGCTCAGTGGCTCTTAACTCACATAATTTCAATACTTGCTGTAATGAGCACCTCCAGAGATCCAAACACTCTCCTTTCTACTTTGCCAGTAAGGGCACTGAGGCAATGTGTGTGAGGGATTTAGCCAAGGTCATAATTTCAGTCTCTTTTTGCTTGTCCTCATGAGGTTGCTGTACCAGTTCAGCCCAGTGGGTTTGCTCAGCAGAGCTGGTAGTTCTGCATCTGTCTGAATACACAGAGTTCAACTGGTTGCAACAGCGATCTTGCTGAACCTACTGTAAGTGGTTCATAAACACTTGTTTATGGGCCTGTTGCAAAAATCAGTTTTTAGCTGATAATAAGATAAATTCAGTAACTTTTAAGAAAAATACCTGGAAATATGCATCATTTAAATAGAAAAGTTATTTCTTGCTTCTCACCCACACCTCCAGAGAAAAATAAAGGTAAATGGTTTTTAACAGTTCAATTCAAAATGTATGTATTTGGATGTACTCAGCACAGAGAGCAATTTACCAAAAGCTCCTGATTTTGATAACTTTAAAGGCTATCTCTGCCTAAGCGGTTGATTTTCTCTTACTCTTCCTATTTCTCCCTGCAAAAATGCTGAAAGGAAGCAAAAAGAGAAGGTATTTGAACATAAAATACCTACATTTTTTTATTAAAAAAAAAATCTTGAATCCAATAGGCATGTATTTGAGACCTTTTAATTGTAGTATACAGTAGCTAGCATTTAAGAGACTGCAGAACATAAGCATAAGAGTTCGCTAATCAACTTTTGCACAAGCTACTCATCAATTTGTTGCAGAAATCTTCTGAATAGAAATGGCATCTAATAAGCACTATATAATGGAAGGCAGTTTACCAAAGTATATAAATAAATAAATCACAAAACAGAAAAACTAGCAGATTAGTATAATTGTAAGCATTACAGTATTTAAAGAATTTCTGTCTGATGGCTTTTTTGTTATGGATATTTGTAATTAAACAAAATTTGTAGAGAAAAAAATGAAAATGCAATTGCACAGATTTTAAGTAGGTGTCTGAAATCTAGAATATCTTTGTACCATTACAACAGATGGGGTTGGTACATTTTCTCCTTCAAACTGTTTGAAGTCCAACCATGAGGGTGTTTAAAAATGAAGGCTCCCTTTTCCTTTCTTCTCCCTGTTTTCACAATTATGTGTAG
>VXAL01014677.1:277238-430776 GCA_013399475.1 Chauna torquata | reverse complement strand
AAAAACTTAAAGAAAAACTCAAGTGCATAGTGAAAAATATTTTCCATAAGTATTGCCATGATTTTTGTTAGCATTCAAATTAGGATTGCTTCTTCTCCATGGTCTTTCATCTCCATTTAAATATTTGTATTAAAACAGTATGGAAACTTGCAGAATGGTTGTGGATGTACATGCATCAATCATAAGCAAAGGAAGTTTTAAACTCCTTCTTTAAAATGTACTCATAAGAAATAATTGATTAAAAAATTATACTTGCTGAGTTAAAGTTCATAAGCGTTGGAAGTTTTATATTTCTAGCTAAGAAATTTTACTGGATTTCAATTAACTGTCCAGGAATTAAATGAACTTCATGAAGAGTTTTTGAAATAGTTTTTAATTGTGAAAAATTTCAATCTATCTACTACCACAGAAAGGATTAAAAAGCTCGTTTCTCTGCTTCTTTGTTGCAAATTAGGCTTTTACAGTCTAAATACAGTTGTGCATCCACTAGCTTCCACTGTAAAGACAGGAAAACACAAACTTCAACTGAAAGTAGCATATATACTGTTGAAATTTCACAAGTGAAAAAAAATTGACATTTGTCACCATGTCTAGCCTTTTCAAAAACAGTTCTCTGAGTTTGTGCTCCAAGTAGGTTCCCAGGCAGGCAGCTCAGCAGAACAAGTCCAATAGTCTGAACTGCTGTGATTCCCTAGTTTCTGCTCAAGTACTCATGTGTTCAGAAAGATCCAGCACAGCTTGACTCTGGTCACAATTGAAAACTGGGATATCCCCCTCTGAACATGACCAGAGCATATACTGCGTTTACATCCTTTTCTTCTGTAGGTGATGCTGGTCATATATCACTTTATTTTCTGTAGTCTTACGGAGATGTAGGAGAGCATTTTGGCCTGTTCTACAACTTCAAGTCCTTGTTCATTTTCTCATTAATGAGCACGGAACAAGGAGATAAGGCTGTGCCAATATCTAGATCCATATGTGTGGAAGTGGAAGGAGCTCACCATTCTGCAGTAGAAACAGAGCTGAGTAGGCTTACAAAGTTACAGAATAATCTGGTTTGGAATTCTTTTGAAAGGCTCAAAGGCTCTTCAGAGGCAAAGGTGCTGGTAAAATGCTTCATGCAGTACAATGCAGAGTGGAATACCCAATTTTGCTGTGGCGTCATGAGCCACCTAGCTTGTGTCCATTTCTCATTTCAGCTTCCTCTAGTATAGTTCAGCTATAGAAGGCCTTCTGCTCTGAGAGGCAACTGTAAAGAACAACAATTAAAGAATCACTAGGGTGACAAACAGAATGGGAAGTTCTTATCTAGTGTATTCATGAATCTGAAACACTGTCATGTGTCACAGCCACAAATGTCCTATTAGCTGTAGGCAAATTCAAATGCCGAGGCACATCCTGGATTTCTTTCAGTTGGAGAATCACTGTGGTTTTGTGTGTCTGATTCAGACAGAAGAGCAGCCTCTGTCATGTTCTCATGTTGAATAGTGGTTCCAGCCTTTGGCCAGCTCCAGCACTCCTAAAAGAAACTATCTAAATGATACTGTATGTCTTCTTTCCTTTGAGTGCAGCACTTTATCACTTGCTTTGTGCTTGTTACATTCAATAGTGTAACCAGCAGGCCTGGGGCAGTGATTGCCACTTTGTACTTGACACTGATGAGACCACACCTCGAATATTGTGTTCAGTTTTGGGCCACTCACTAGAAGAAGGATGTTGAATTGTTCGAGCATGTGCAGAGAAGAGCAATGAAGCTGGTAAAGGGACTAGAAAACAAGATGTGCAGTGGCTGAGGGAACTGGGGCTGTTTAGTCTGGAGAGACGGAGCCTGAGGGGAGACCTCATTGCTCTCTGCATTCCTCTTCCCTCTCTGCATTGCTCTCTGTTTTTTTATGTTTCTGAGACAAAAGGCAAGAGAGAAACAGCATATAAATTCTTTGCTAATAGAAGATGGCATTGTATTATTTTTAGACTAGCATAATCAACATAGAGGAACAGAGGGACCTCCTGGGTCTAGTTCTCTTCTGTTGCAGTTAATCACCTTCATTTAATCCTATTCAGAAATTTATTAAACTCCACATTCAAACAGGGCATGAATTGCTGGTGCTGATGATAGGATAAGTAAAAGATGGTAAACTGGGTGAGTGGTTGGCTGGGTGTCTTAATTCCAAGAAAAAATGTTGACAGAGGAGGGAAAAGAGAACAAAGTTATGATTAGCCTGCCAGCGAGAGAAAGGCATCACTTGTGAATTTGCCACAGAGAAAAACCCAAGTGTCTCAGAAACTAGTGTAAAGTGCACAGGATAACAGGATAATTCAGGCTGGGAGGGACATCAGGAGGTCTCTGCTCCAGTCTTTGGTTTTAAAGCGTGGCCAGCTCTGAGGTCAGATCAGGCTGTTCAAGGCTTTGCCCAGTCAGGTCTTGAAAACCTCCAGAGATGGAGATTGCATGAACTTCTGGCCAACCTGCTCCACTGCTTGGCTGTCCTCATGGCAAAAAAGTTGGAGGTGAGTGACAAAAGAGATTTCAGCAGTGACTGAAAGAATTAGTAGCTTGCCCAGATTTAAGGCATAGTTTCTGTTGTAATACTGTTTAACGAAAATGATCTTGTGAAAGTGTCTCAGTAATCTCACATTTGTTCTGCCAGTTCTAGATTCTCGCTCATTTGAACTCAAGACTTAAGAGAGTGGACATACAAATGCAGCTTTTATAGTTGACTTCTGTTTAAGCATACGATTTGTGAAATAGTAACAGTTTGTATCCTTAGGAGGAAGTGCTAAATTATTTTAATTATATGGAATAATATCTGCATTGTTCCCAAGGAATATTATTCCTGTCACAGATGAGAGAATATTTTCACATCTGCATTGCTTCTCTTTGAAAGAATTAGTCAATACCATGAGTTTTCTCTTCTTGGGGAACTGGTTGCCAAAATGAAATTTGAAGGTATTGGATGTGGGAGATCTTACGTCTATTTCTGTATACCCCGTAATTTTTTATTAAAATTCAGAATTGCTGTTGCAGCAAAGCAAAACACTGTAGAGGTTGGCTTATGGGTCATCATGGAGCACAACTGGACTCCTTTGTGGAAAATTTTTTATTTTAAATTTTCTCTGTTATCTTCTTTCACATCTGAGCGTGAGGGAAAAATGGGCTGTTAAAATTTCTTTCTATGATGAAGTTGGGGAATTCTTCAAAAGTGAGAGCGTTACTGTAAAGGTCATCTAGTCCAGCTCTGCCAGTATGGATTTATCCCCTACTGCATATGATATAATGCTCTGAAAGTGTAATTTTACATTGTCAAGAGATGTAGATCTATAGACTAATAAATTTCCCAGCTCAGAACATTTCCTAATTTCCTTTCACATCCCCGTTCTGTATTTTTTTCTGTTATCTATTTCATTTAATCATTCCTTGTTGCATCCTGCTTTTATTGCCTGATAGAGGACTTCTGCCTTTGTAGGTATTAACATTGTTTGTACACCAGTAAGCTATATTAAATGTAGGTGGTACAATCACAATAGCACAGTTGAGAGATTTCTTTTTAATGCAGAGTAAGTGATTTAGTCCCTCGGTTATTCCCCTTTGATAAAGAAAAGATTAAGCATGGCATATTGTAACAGAGAAGTGTATGTTAGGTATTGCACAGAGGGGACACAGCATGAGTTATTACTGCAATATGGTGGGGAATGTCACATCTATGAGAAGTTAGACCTAGGTCCTGGCTTCTCAACTGGCTCCTCTGTACTTCTTTTTGCACAAGGAAAATGTCAGCATTATGAAAGCAGTGAATCAGGGACACTGACTGGCGTGCATCATGAAATTTAACACTCTAAAAATCATACTCTGAATGGTGAAAATATTGTTTGAATTAAGGGGCAAAAGATGCCCATTTCAGAGTACAGTTTTATCAAAATGCTTTGGTAAGCAGCACAATTGTTTCCGAACAAGTGATTTTTCAAAGTAGTGGTTTTGACTCAGAAGAAGTCTCTGCCCCATTCCTCTGCCCCACTTACACAACAGTGGCCTCTACGAGACTAATGCTGACATATGATGTGGGAAACTGTATGGTTATACCTGGGAGGAAAATGGCTCTTTGCAGCAGTGTGGCTCCTGAACAGAAACTGTTTTATAAGGTGTTTCTGTTTTACTGGAAAGAAGTGCTTGTTGCTTAGTGCCTGATCTGTGAGTCAGCCAATCCATCTCTGTTACTGTGCTGTGGAGGAAAAAACCTTCATATTCTTCATATAGCAATAACTACTTTTTATCCACTTCTGAAGTATATTCCTTTGCTTTCAGATTAACCCTAGTAAATATTTCTAACACTAGCGAAAGCTGACTTTAGAATGAAGTGTAAAACTAATTTTGTAAGCTGGTTTGTGCCCATAAGGTCACCGTAACCAGCACAGAATTAGAAAGACCTAATGTTACCTTTCCCCACCTTCTGAGAAGTGTTGTTTCATCTTGTGTGTAGAGAAAAATCTCACTAAATTTCAGCAAGTAATGTGACTTTTATCTTGGAATGGACTCTTTTTTTTTTTTTTCCTACCTTAATTCATAGATGCAATGGAAGTATTAAGCATGAGTTTTATCAGAATGTGCAATGGCTGAGGTACTAATACTCTTTCCCTCATTTCCCTGTGGAAACTTCCCGTGTTAAAGATCGTGTTATTTCCTTCAGTCAAGAGCTACCTGAATTCAGTAATGATGTAACTATTACCACAGCTAATACTGGAAGCTATTCCTGGTAGCATGGTGCAAAGATAAAGAGGCACAAAGCACTACTTTCTGGAAATGTCGTTTTAGTCCTGAAGGGTACGAATGCAGGGACATCTCCAAGCCTTGGAAATAATTATAATGACAGGTCCTTAACAGTAATGTAACCAGTAGATAATGTTTTCACATGATGAATAGTATAGATATTTCACTACTTAAAAAGAGCAAATTTGGCCTTGTATGTTTTGTCTTCTAGAGATGATCAGAAAAAGCATTTTGGTGGCTGCCTCGTGCATCTTCTTTGCTAAGACTGCTTCTTTCACATACCCCTGTGTGCTCATTTCCTGTTTCACCAAAGTCTTTGTAAGCTCCTAGCTCCAGAAAAGTACAATCTTCTGTTTTATTGATTTTTCACCAAAAATGTAATATTGTTGAAAATCAAAATGAGTTTTCTGTTTCTTTCACGGGAAGAATATTATGCCTGAGTGCTAACAGAGACTAGCTTGCAAGAGTTTATCTTCCTTGAAGCAGTTCTGCCCTCATTCATTACAGAGCACCTACATCCCCTGCACCTTTCTCTGTCAGACAGCCAGACTGAGCAATAGGAAAGAGAGATCCTGCAGAGACACATATTCAGAAGAGTTGCTAATGGCTCCTACAGAAGGAGCTGTGTGTGTGCTCCTTTCACGATAAACGTCTAGGTGTTGTAGGGGGGAATTGAGGATTGCTTTACTGACTGATGTCTGCTGGAGGGACAACACTGCAGGGCACATGCAATCCACAAGGTGTCTGGAGTGCACAGAGAGTGGGCTGTTCTCACTGATGCCTCATAAAAGGACAAGAGGCAACGGACAAAAACTGAAATACAGGAAATTCCATGTAAACATAAGAAAAGCTATTTTTACTGTGAGGATGGTTCAACACTGGAGCAGGTTGCCCAGGGAGTTTGTGGAGTCTCTGTCCTTGGAGGTATGCAAAACCCAATTGGACATGGCCCTCAGCAACCTGCTGTAGGTGACCCTGCTTTGACCAACGGGAGATGATCTCCAGAGGTGCCTTCCTGCCTCAGGCATTTTGTGAATCTCTGACTGGTCCGTTCAGTTGAATACGATATAAATCTGGGAATTGCTGTGGGGTAGGAATCAAAATAAAAGGTTCGATACTATTCTGTAATGGGTGGTAATTAAGTTTCTTTTTCCTTCTTAAGTGAATGCACTTGAAACCTACACTGCTGTGGAACAACTGATGCATCTTGGACTTCTGCCATTAAAGAATACATACAGTTTTTGAACCCTTCCTTTTTCTCTTAGATTACTTATTGTTGGTAAAAGCAGTGTGGGAAGTACCAAACTTGCATGTTTTGATGTAGATGCAGAGCAGAAGAATGATCTCAGAATAAATTATTCTAATGAACAGCACTTCTCTAGTTGAACCTTTTATCCTTGTTTGCTTCAGGCAGCTATAACAATGCTGCAGTTCTTGTTCTGTCAGTAGAAAAGACATTGGGGGAATATGTTCAATCTCCACAAAATCATTTAAATTTGATATTGTCCAGAAGTTTTACTGCTTCTGTATTTCAATTAGAGAGTCCTATGGCTTAATGGCTAAAAGGAAAAACTTTCCCTGGTGGTGGAAATTAGGACCACTATATGATATAATTTTATTGATGTGACCTGAAGATTTAAAAAAAAACTTTTTAATTTGCCTAAGTTTTTGCATGTCTTGTGCTAACAACTTTGCATGAGCTAGTGCAAAACATCCCTTAAATGCAACATTTACCACAGAGTGTCCTGATAGTACATGAAAAAGTTGGGAATGGGAGAATGAATAAGAATCCTTGAATAGAAAATCTGTGCTTGCTATCACATTTCAGACAACCAGAGTTCTGTCCTTAACTAGCATATTCTTCTTGAATAGGCAGCTATAATAAAAGTTATCTGAAAAGATTAGGTCTCTCTGATATTATCAGCCCTTGTTAGACCTATGTAATAAGGAGATCATCCCGCGCAGGCAATGTAACAGTATCAAGAGAGGCAGCTAGAAATTGGGCAGCTTCAGTGTTAATGGCTACATTTTTAATGATAAAAAGCTCTTAGCATGTTTATGTCAAGACGCATACTATTTCTTTATCCTTGCAGTCACTAACAAATTGCGTGTGTTGTGATGTCATGGATGGAGCTCCAAAAATACAGGAACCCAATCTGAACTGTAACTATGCGTGATGAGCGGCATAGCCATGTACTGTAGGTCTCGTACTTCCTAAATGCCTTTAAAAAGTTTCAATTGGAGAGTGAGAGATGGAGTAGGAATAGGAATAGGGCCATCAGTTGTCAGGTAAATCTAAAAAATCATCTTGTTGGCAATGGACTTTTTGGCTGCTGACACAAAAACTACTGCTTTGTCAACTTTTGCAAATGCACATTCATTTGGTCTTCATATTGAAAGACCTTGCAAAAGCAGTTCTATTCTTTTTAGAATTCTGAAAAAGTAAAAGGGAGAAGGAGGAAAATAGTGTGCAGGATAGCATACCAAGCCATGAATTCTGGGATTCATTCTTCCAGTGACTGTTAACGTGTCTGCACCTCACAACTCATTTGACAGAACCAGGGATTCATGCCTCTCTCTCTGAAGTACCTGTCATTTAAAAGAAATATCCACAGGATATTTAGTAAAAGGATTCTGGCCTTTTGACATTTTGTTTGTACTACAAAACATCACTTTTAGAAGTCTGTTCATATACAATGTTCATACTGTGTTTTAGTATTAAATGTCTTAGCTAGAACCTTAGTGAATGCTGTCCTTTTAAACACAGCTATGGTATTTTATTATAGAGTGTGCTCAAGAGCAGAGAGAGCTGTGAAGGGAAAGCAGAAGTATGTATTACCAAAGAACCAAAAGATCAAGATTTGATTCAATAAATTTTGCTTTTGGGAGGCGAGACTGAAGGTTTCAGGGCATTGTTAATCAACTGTGACGTCCTTTGTCTGTAAATCACTTTTGACTCCAACTCACTATGGATTTATGAATTACTCATGTATGGTGACTGTTTTGTCATTAGCCTATGACTTGAGTTTCAGAAGCATTTCTGGCTCTGCTTTCATAAATTCACTGCTATGCTTTTGCATTAGGTTTTCTCTCATACGGGCCATCCCATTTACTGTATTTGCATTTTACCTATCCAGAGTGAAGCCCTGCTTCTAGAAGTTCTGTAAACTAGGGCTGTTGCAGTGCATAAAAAATACTTTATTCGCAACTTAGTGCTACTTGATACCGTTTTTGGCAACTAAATAGTTGTAGCCCCAGATAAATTAGAGAATGTTGAATATATGAGAGGTTCAAAATCCAGAAGGCAAATAAAAAAATGAACAAATAATCAGAATAATGTAAGACAAAAACAGAATACTGTAGGATTTGGAATAATCATAGATTTAGTGATTATAGGAATAGTAACATTTCCTAAAACATCCCCCATGACCTACAAATCAGATTTGTCAAGCATGAAATTTTTTTGCAGATGTTCTTTCTATTAGCAGTCGCTGAAGTCCAGTCAACACACAAAACAATTCAAACAAGCCAGTGACATTGTTTTATTAGGTTTTGCCTCTCTAAGCAGGATCATAACTTGGAACACAGTCTTTCCTTATCCCACTTTTTAGTAGGTTCCCTGTTGAGTGTTATTTCGTCCTTAGATGCTTCATCTGACCCTTAGCTTTGTTAACTGATTCCTTCAGAGGATTAACTCATGCCTCATCTCTTCTCTCCTATGCCAATAAAGTCCTGTCTGGCTCAGCTTCAGCTCTTGTTCCAAAGATTGGCCTTGCAGATGCTCTGTGTGGACTCAGCTAGCTTCAAGACCTAGCTGACAGTAATCTTTTTGCTTGTTTTGAGAGCTAAATATAACAAGTCAATACTTGGCCTTGTTGTAAACAAAGCAGTTATCTATTATGAATGCAATTCTGCTGATGATTGACAGCAGGTTTCAAACTTCCTGAGCTCCCAGAGGTGGTCTCTCATCACACTTTGGTAACAAAGTCCTTGAAAACTATGTTTTGCATAAACGTACATGAAAATAATTAGCACTACCTATCATTAGCTCTTAATGGAGCTTAATGGACTAAACAAGATGGTGAATAAAGATTTAAGCAAAATAACTCTCATTAGGAAAATACGACTCTTAGGCATGATTTGTTAGTAGTAATGAGCAGTGTGACAATGTGATATAAATGGCCTTGAATTTTTCCCCTTTTTCATTTTTCATCTCCAAAGACTTTGGACCTCAGCACTCTAAGTACAGAGAAACTTGTACATGTAGTGCATCAAAACTGAAAACAGAACATTGTCAATGTGGTCAAATTATTGAGTGAGAGATCAATCAGATAATTAGCAGCTTTCCTTTTTTACCAGATATTGGCTTTTCCATCTGCAGCAGAAAGTTCCAATAGTCAGAAATGTTGCAAGCTAATCTGCTGAAGCTAGAGAAAGTTATCTTACAGTGGCAGAGAGGAACTGTACGACTGTAAATACTTCCTTACTGTCTAAACTTGCAGCTTGAGAAAAATTGGATTTGACTTGAGCTTTCAAAAAAATATTAAAGATACCTGCCATTTTCCTTCCCAAAGTGAGCTCAGATTTAGGTAAGAGTTGGAGATGATTTCCATAACCTGGTTCTCTCTTCCAGCTTTCCAGAAACGACTAAGTGGAGAATCCCTGAAGAAAAGTGAAGAAACAAATAAACATCTGAAAGAGGATTTTAGGAGCCATCAAATTTAGCACTGTTCTCTGTGGCCAATCTAGATCTTCAGAGAAGCTTCAATTAGGGTCTTTTGTCATAGACCTACATGTTCTGTAACCATGAAAGGGTCCATGTAATTACTGGAATATATCTATTTTTTGGACATGGATGTCATGTTCTGTTGGTCACACTCACAATTATATTAGCTCTTAGAGAAGCTCTTATATAGGTATTAGAGGAATAGTTTGACATAAACTCTTTGGACTTCTTCCTCAGATTCTTGAAGTTTGGTAAAATAACCAGTCCCCCCAAATCAATAGTTTTGATAACCAGTAGTTATCCATTTGTCTTCTACTTTTATTTTAGGTATCAAGTGGAATAGAAATTTTCTAACTGTCATCACAGCGTGAGTTTTATCAAATATCCATCTCTCTTGATAGCAGTTTCACTCCGATTTAATATTGATATTGGAAGATCAGTTTATTAAGTGTCCTATTTGTCATGAAACAAATAAATTAATTGAAACTTAAATTATTTAATGCTTTTATTTAAATAAGTTTTCCAAATAGAGAGCTATCAAATTACTGCTAAGTAGTCCATCATAAGTATTCACATTTCCAGGCTTCTGAATGTTAATAACTTGCTTTCAATTTTGCTTCCCTTCTGATCAAATATACAAGAGTCTTGGTACTAATCAAGAAGCTGAGAGCAGACTTTAAGGATGAGATTAAAACCTGATAGTCTCATTTCTTGAAAGCCTTTTGTTGTACATACTACGATGCTAGTGTGTGATCATGTGCCTACAGATTTCATTAACTATGACATCTATATGTGATTATTTTCTTGCTAAAGGAACAAATACAGTTACAGGTTGTTGGTGACCTCTTTTCGTAGTGTGAACCTCCACTTGGAAATTTTTGACTCTGTAGCTGCATTACTATGCTATAATCCTAAAAGCATACCCTAGGGCAGATGGCTACTCACACCTGTGCAGTTTTCGGATGGGCTTTCGGAACTCTGTCAATGATTTTGAAGAGTGCGAATGTAAATATAACCCACATAGCAAGTTTGGTAACGAACAGTTGCAGGAAGAGAGTAGCTGTTATGGCTCTTGACTGCACAATGAAAGATCCAGTGGCTGATGGAGTATGCAGCCAAGCCCTCAGAACAGATCAGACTGAAATACCATCTAGAGGTAGGCTAGCACATTAGTCAAAAACAAACAAACAAAAACAAACAAACAAAAAACAGAAACAGAGCAGAAATCCCAGTTATTAAATGATGTTTTCTTCCCCTTGAAATCCATGTGCTTTGGATGCTGCTGATAGAAAAAGCAGATATATATATATAGATATATAGATATAGATATAGATAAGTGTTTCTCTGATACTCTGCCTAGACATGCATTTGTCAGAGGGCTTAGTTTCAATATATTATTAAATACAACAAACTCAAACATCACATATTACAGCAGAAAATGATTGCATTCAAATAACTGAGGCTCAGGGTAATCAAGGGTGTTTTCCATCGAGTATTGTCTTGCTTTTGGGTAGTGGTAGGTTTGCTAATTGTATTTCAGGCATCTGGAAAACATGTCATTCAGAATATGAATAAACTTGCAAATTTTCTTCAGGAATGAAAGTTTCCATTTGGGTTAAGGTATTAATCTATCTCATCTTTTCAGTGGCAGTTTTGTTTCCATTTTATTGTTTTGAGTTACTAATAACTTTAATATAGAACACTGTTTTCCGTTTAATCTTATGCATGCTTTCAGAATTAATAGGAGAGACAAATTCTTGGAAACTGGGACAAGATATATGTGAAAACAGTTGCTCAAAGCTCATGTTGTATCAGAATAAAAACGCAGAGTACATATGTTGAAATTCAGCCTTGTAGGTGGGTGATTGAACAGTATCTTGCAGCAAACTTGCTTTAGTAGAACTGAATTTCTGATTTTGGTGTGAATTCATATTTTTAGGGTTTGTGACATTTAAAAGAAATATTTATGTTATTTCCATACTTTCCACATCACAGAACTAAGCTGTAAAAGAGGAAACATTATGGTGGCCAATACTGGGACAGGTGACTTAAAGAGATTGTGGAGTCTCCCTACCTGGAGATGGTTGGATCTAGGCCAGAGATGACCTTGAAGAACATAATCCAGTGTTGGCTCCAATTTCAAAGGAAGCCTTGCTCTGAGCAGGATGTAGGATGAGCTCTAGAAGTCCCTTCCATCCTTCATCATTCTGTGATTGGGAAAGTGGATTGAGAAAGCGACACTGAGAAAGTGGCCTTATTCATTATCTAATAATTGAGGAGAGGCTGTGGATAATAGTCTGTTGCATTTGATGACTTTTCAGAATAAGCATTTTAAGATTTCACCCTCACTTGTTGCTTTTTTTGGAGTTATGTATCATGTCATTTTGAAACTGAATGGTGTTGACTAATACATATTGCTTATGAATCTTTGGTTAAAAAAGAAAAGAAAAAAAAAAAAAGCTGGTGCTGGTTTTGCTCAAGAGAAACCAACTTTAAGCCTGAAGTCTATGTAAAATAACCTAAGTGTTAGTCAAAATCACTGAAGCCAGGTGAACGGTTCACAGGAGCTTCACTCAGTTGTAGATTGTGTCCTTGTCATTTTATTTAATGAGCTAATGTAGAATAATAACTGAATTTAATAACATCTTTCTGTTTTGCAATATGACAATGTATGGAAAAATGGTTAGATGTATAAATTATGTGCTGTTTTCCTATAAAAAGTGATACCCCTTCATTAGCCTTTCTTCCTGAAAACTGAGTCAGAAGTTGAGAGATGCAAGCTCACCTTTGCAGGTTCAGTTTACAGACAAAATGTTTAAGGAGAAGATACTGTTCTCATATGTTTTCAGAATCACTTCTAAGAAAAGCAAGCAGAAGTTTGCATTTTCTCTTTTGGCATAGTGAAAATATTAGTGCAGAAGAGTAGCAGAATGAAATAGTCTGGTTTTTTTTTTAAAGGAGAAGTGCTGAAGTTTTGGTTTTGTGTGTGTGTGTGTGTGTGTGTTTCAACCAGTTTCAGTTAGGTAAGATTTTCAAAACATATAAGAGGAAGTATTTACACACTTCTGCCCAGTCACTCTGTTATTCCTCCATGAGTCATAAAGATGTCTTTTGGTCCTACACAGATAGAAATATTTCATGAGACGTAAGCTGGGACAGTGCTGCTGCCTCAGCTTGCTGAGAGGTGTGTTGGGTGAAATGATATCAGTAGCAGAAGAAAAGGACAAGCCAGGGAATTAAAACAAACAAGCTACTTTTTTTCTTCCCAGTGGAGGCCTATTTTGACTATGTGAGGTGGCAATAGGCAATACAGTTGTGTAGCTTTCCTCAGATACAGCTTATAAGGGATGAGCATGTCTACTGAGTCAGTTAATTTCTTGATGTTACACTTAATTATCGTTGTATTACTAGTAATTTATCCCCATGAACATGTTAGTATTTGCTGCTTGGGAAAGTTGCAGCTGTGAGATGAGACATCCCTTGGAAGCTGCACCTCAGCCTCCTGCATGTGAGCTCAGGTGTGTGGGAAGTGAGGAGGAGAAAATGAAAAGCAGTTCTTTAAATTGAAAAGAGAACTTTGTAAGGTGGGGTGAGGGTTTGTCTTGTTGGTTAGGAACAGAATTCAGGCTCACAGGGCTGTCAGTGCACTTGCTTAGATTTATTTTTAACAAGTGGTAGAAGAGCTTTGATTTGACTTTGAAAAGTATTGATTCGTGGTAAGCTGAAATAAGAGGTTTTAATACTCAGACATGATAATGTGACCTTTTCTTAGTTTTAGCACAAACACATTTATCTATCTTTGTTTTGAATTTTAATTTTATATAATTAAAATTGAGTCATTAAATGTCCAGAGTGACTAATTACAGAATTTTTTTTTAATTGACTAGAGTGATGGTGATTATCTGCCTTCAAATTTTTTAACAGAAATGACCATAAAATGTGTTAATATGCATTGCCATTTTTAATAAGTTAGGATCTTAAATAAAGAAATAATTTCCATCCTATCTTATTTCCAAGGCAATGGGTTGGTTTGTGGGAGTGGATCAACTGGAGGGAAATACTTGCAGTCAAAACCTGGTTAAAAAAAAAAAAAAAATCTATTTAAAAATATTCATTTGGGAGATTTCTTCCCAGTTGTGATTTACCAGAATTTTATTGTCGTCTTTAAAAACATTAGACCCGTTTCTGAGCAAAATATCTGATGTACCAAAGACCACTGCCTTCAAACCTACGTTAGGCAATGAACTAAAGCAATTATGTCAGGAAGACCTTAATTAGACCATCTATTAGAAATGCAAGAGCTGCATAGCTTCACTATCACAGGAAACAGAGAAACATTCCTTTCTTATTAACAGAATGAGAGATGAGCAATCATTTTATAGAGAAATTTCAGTTGTTAATGGAATACTAATTTGTGGTCTATTTTAATATGCTTCACTGTGCACTTTTGCTTTACAACCTTATAAACATATAACCTTTTAAAACCGAAATTGCCTCTTTTCTTAGGCCTAAAATTCTGTTGGCTGAAAGTGTTACCTATTGATGACTTCAGTGTTCTCAACGTTACACTGCTTTTATGATAAGCATGTGGTTGAATATAAGCACTGTATTGTCACTTCTTTTGTTTTGATTTTCTTGTAGACATTTCAGCAGTCTTCTCTACAGCAGAAAAGTAAAAAGAAGAACAAAGGTAAAAATTAAATTTGTTTTCATATATTGGTAGGAAGGGAATTGCAAACATGACTGTTTATGTATGTTAGTATCTTAGAACTGTGTTAGAACAACTAGAACTTGTTAGCTCCTATCAAATGTGTAGTTCAGTTGAACTCAATATGGGTTCATTTAACATCATATTGAGAAGCTAATTAGTCCATTACCAATGTCTCATAGTATCCTCTTACCTCATTAGCATATAACTGCTGCTTTTTTTATTATTATTATTTGTTTTCATGAATATTTAGACTGTAGCCTGTTTGGGGCCAGGGCTGTTTTTGCAGCTGTGTGCATATAATGTCTTACTGCAGCCGTTGCTCATTACCTAAGCTGTCTAGTAATTATATCATAGTAAACTGTCCTCCTTTGATTTAGAAGTATAGAGGCCTTAGCAAATGTTTGGTTGCAAAAAGAGGTACACAGAGAGGTTTTTTAATACCCATCAAGTATTTGCCTAGTTTTATTTCACAAAAATGTTAAACAATTAGTAGCCAGGTGTGAAACTACATGAATTTATACGTTGTGTGCTTTAATCTGATGTGAAATATTGATTTGATGAAAATGATAAATAACCATTTTTCTTACTTTAAATATCTTGCCTTTCTTTTCTCTATAACACCTCTTTTTGTGTTGCCTTTTTCTTTTTGTCTCATCCATAGAAGATGAGCTCTATGAGGTACTGAAGATGGTTTGTTTCAGTTTGCTTTGTTTTTTTTCTTTATCTTAAGGTGTCTTCCATAGACTTTGTGGCCCAAATAAATGGTTTGTAGTAATTTAGTAATGGCAAAATGAGGTTGAAATTTTTAAATAATTTTCTGAAGCAAATATGTAGTGCTTTATGGCTAGCTGACTTGTTAATTTAGTGGACAATCCAAACACTTTCACATCAACTCATTGTCATTTTCAGCTCCTATTCCTGGTAAAAGCAAAAGACGGATCTCATGTAAAGATCTTGGCCGAGGGGACTGTGAAGGCTGGCTTTGGAAAAAGAAAGATGCCAAGAGTTACTTCTCCCAGAAATGGAAAAAATATTGGTTTGTCCTGAAAGATACATCTCTCTACTGGTATATCAATGAAGAGGTAAGCATATATGTTCAATATTTCATCAAATACCCTGTGTAGTGCTATTGCCATGGTTTTGTGGAAAGCCAGTGCTTTGAGTGCTTATATATGCAAATAACTTTATTCACCCAATTAATCACACTGATATTATCTGCCTGACTAAATTACTATTAAGATCTGGAGAGATTTGGTCCTTCAAACTCACCTTTTACTACAAGGAGAAAAAACATACATTTCAGTGTCCTACTCTCACCATTTTAGAATAAATCTATCCTCAAACCATTGAAAGGGAAAAAGTAGTTATTTCCTATTGTCATTCAAGCTTAGTCATGAGAGTTAAAACTTTAATGATGTGCTGCCTAGTGTTCCTTGGTTATATGTGCCAGCGAGATCACCAAAAGCTCTGGCAATTACAGAAGATGCTATAGTTTTTTTTCAGCTGTGTTCTCCTGTCGCTCCTTCTTTGTAGCTTTTGTTGTGATTTCAGTGCTAATGTATGCTGAACTTAGGAGCACCAGAGCAGCCCAACTGAATTGTGTACAGCTTTGATTGTGCAATATGTTTTTGCCTTGTACAGGTTTGTTTATATCAGCTTTAGTAGAAAAGCCTTTTGCCAGTCAGGTAGAAAACCTTAATTTTAATCCCTACTAGTCTCATTAGTAAGTATCCTGAGATAAAATCAATGCCAACATGTGAAGGCAGTCAGTGTTGGACTGCCTCACTGATTTTAATCACTGCAAGCATTTATGCATAAATTTTTTAAAATATTGTGATCCCAAACTTCTCCCTGAGTAGCTAGAAAGCAAGTTGTTCCATGAACAGTTACCATAGCCTGTTTTCCCACACACTCATCCCATTTGTGCCTTCATCCCAGTTTCAGATCAGTAACCCTAACTCCCTCCTCCCTATCATCCCTTCCCAAGGTCTACTGCAAGGTCTTCATCAGGGCAGAAATTCATAGCTAAAAGAACAATGACTGGTCACCAGCTGTGGCCAAGGAGTCTGAGGAACTGTTGAGTTGTGCACTGCTCTTCCTTGGAGAGGGCAGTGGTCTGAGTTCCTCTGTCTCCCTCCTGCCCCAGGTTTCCTTGACTTTGAAACTGTTATTTTTGAGACCTCAGCTTCCTCACCAACAGATTCAAAAGCTGGGAAGGTGCAGGGGGGACTCAGCAACAGGTGGACAGGCAAGCGAACAGTGCTCTTGCCAAATTTTTTTCCTTAGGCAACCATGCAAAAAAAGAAATAAGTTTATTCTAAACAATTTCCTTTTGATTTTAAAGTACCTGCTAATGCAGAACTTCTTACAACCTTGTAACTCTCAAAGAACAACTCCAGTTCTTTTTTTATATGCTGATCTGTGTCATTTATTTATTTTTTAGAAAGCAAATAGTCATCTAGACTGCATATGTAACATATATAGCTGTGAAGATTCTGAGAGAGAAAGACGTAATTCTATGGAATTCCTTAAAACACAGTTGTGTTTTCTGCAGCTTTGCTCTCGTGATCTTGTATTCATTTCTCATGCGAAGTTATCAACAGTCAAATAGGAAAGTCTGTGGTATTGATGCATTAGTGGATTAAAATAATTCTTTCAATATGTGAAAAGTCAAGGGAGATTGAATATCTGATAAAATAGACTATGTGCAAGTCTTTAGAGGAGAGGGGAGGAAGGTGAGATGTCTTCTCTGTGTGTTGGAGAAAGATAACAGTACCTGAAGAGATGTCATGCATCCTAGCTGTGATATTATATAAAGATGATAAACAGCACACATTTAAATTGCTTTTTTCCCTATTCCTTACAGTAGGTTGCATTACTCCTTACTAATTAGTCCATCGTCCCCTGAAATTAACTAATTACCATAACTAATTGCCTGAATTCATTTGGTCATTTTGTATATTTTCGAATGTTGGTTCAGCTGTGAAATTGTTTGGGGAAGACCAGGTATTTAAAATTGTATTTTACAACAAGGGATCTGTCTTGCTACTTTGGCAAAAGTCCCAGTGACTTCCGTGGGAGGTTTGCATACATTAGTATTCCTTATGTAAGAAGCAGGCAAGTGAAAGTATCCTAAAGTTTTTAGTGTGGATTCTTTTTTTTTTTTTTTTCTGACATCTAAGTGAAAATATCCTAAAGTTTTTAGTGTGGATTTTTTTTTTTTTTTTTCTGACATCTTAACAACAGTACTATTTAGAACTATCATTGCAGGATGAAAAAGCAGAAGGATTCATCAGTCTACCTGAATTTAAAATTGACAGAGCCAGTGAATGCCGAAAGAAATAGTAAGTATGCTCAAAAGTAATGCAATGATACAATAGGAACAATGATACATTCTTCCAAGTGGAACAAAGGACAAGGTTTTCCCTTAAAACAGTGACATAATGCATTTTGTTACAATGGTTATTTGGTTATGTCACATAATGAGCTCATACAGAACAGCCAAATTCAGTGTAGTTTCTGTGTGTTTCTATATGCCATCTTTCCTAGAGAAGGTTGTGGGTTCTGTTGTTTTTTTTTTTATCATGAATTTTTTTTACTTTATCATGAATCACAGTGCTTGACTACAGCAAAATGAATAAATTAATTAAGAATAACAAGGCTGCTTGGTTGCTTCTGTCCCATTATTATTTTCCAAATTTTCTTCTTTCCTTTTTGTTTTTGTGGTTATTGTTTTTTGTTTGTTTGAGACCTTTAAGCTCAAGAAACCACCCCCCCACGCCGCCCAAAGTCCCCAGATATATGGCCAAGCAACCGTCTTTAATGTAACTCCAAATTACTTCGCATAATCTCAAATGCTTCTGGCATGGTGTGTCAGTCCTGAGGCAGAGTCAAACAAGGGAATGACAGTTATTTGCTCTATTTGGGGTATGAACTAAAGCTTTAAAGTAACTTTTCTTCTCACCTGTGTTTGCTGGTGTCCAGATTTGCACCATTGCATGAACCCATTTTTTATTATTTAGATGCAAGTTCAAGCATATGTAGTGATGTGACAGGTGTATCATCTCACAGAGGTATTTTTAGAGTCATTATTGTTGAAAACTTTTTAGCTTGCCTTCTAATGGTTTTTAGTATTCTTTGACTGAAGTTTATCAAGACTGTGGAATCACTGAAAATTGTACAGAAAAGCCATTGCAAAAGTAAAACAATATGACTTATAGTACATACAATTATAAAGAAGAGACTGACCTTGTATCAGTTGGTCTATGTAGCTCTTCAGGATGAACTCTGCTCTTCATGATGATCTCATAGGGCAGGAAATAAAAATCACATTTAAAAAAAAATTGAAATATCAGCTTGGGCTTATTGTATTGTGACCTGTGTCCCTGGGCTACATTGCTGAAGTGCTTCGTTTTTATGTGTTTTTTGGGCAGCAACATGAAGTCAACCTATTTCTCAGAACTGTGTCCTGCTTAAATTATTTTTTTACTTGATTTGGTAGTATCTGCTAGATAGTGGAACATAAAATGTGGCAGTTAAAATTCCTTGCTTGGGTGGCAGATAAAGAAAAAAAACCTCTAAGAATCCAGACGACAGATGCTGTAACAACTTTAAGTTTTGGGTCTCAGTAACTTGGTGATGTGTTTCTAAATTGAGCAGATGTCACCATACATCTGCTTTCACTTGTGTAACATTGTGTCATGGTCTAATGTGTAGGAGTCCTTTTTGTCTCATTTTTACATGCTACCTTCACTAGCAGTACTTTTCCTGGATTTCAATTTCACGTACCTGGTTTCTTAAAAATATATATGTATGTGTACATATATAAACACACGTTAAAAACTGCAGGCACGATACATGAAGAACATCAGTACCATTTTTCTAAAACAACAACGGATTCGAAAGAGAGAGATTATGTGTATGCTATATATATATAATCCAATGAGTCTCAGAAAAATGGTACTGATGTTTTTTATGTATCATGCTTGCAGTTTTCCATATTTTCTTCAGGACTGTTACGCATTTTTTTCATATTTTAAGAGAGACCTTCAGGCTATTCTCAAAAATTATTCTTCTGTACTGTAAATTATTAATTACTTTCAGATGCCTTTAGATCTAGATCTTCAAGAACTTCGCCATAAATCTTTATCCAACATAGTTACAAAATTCTTTCAAGTAATTTATTTCATATTATGTATGAAACGCAGTAATTCTATCAGCCTAGTCATGTTGATTACTTTGGTGGAAAGAAAAGATGAGATGTAATTGCCCATTGCTTAGAATGACCTCAAGAACACATTGTTGATTTATAACAGCTTTTCAAAAGTCAATCAGCACACCACATTTTTCTGTTTGAAACGCAGTCATTGGAGCTAAAGGTAATGTCAAGGTCATTGGGATGTCAGAAATCACCAGGACTGAGAGTTTTTCTGTTGTATTGAATAAATCTGTTCAGAAAAATATATCTTCAGTATATTAGTAAAATTGCCTAATACATGAAACTATATCCTTAACTGGACAACTAATGTCCAGATATACTACACTGTAGGTGTACAGTCTATTTACACACGTATAAATCAAGTATTATTTAGGAAGGGGTAGTTGCAGAACACTTTAGTGAGTGCAGTCTGGCACAATCCTAAATGTTAGAATTGTAGAATTATAGAACATCCCGAGTTGAAAGGGATGCATGAGAATCAAGGATGTTATATTTTTACGTCATATTTGGGGGCTTCTAACGACTCGGGAAATCTGAACTCATCTTATTGCTTGGTGACCATACTAACTTTTTTTTTTTTTAAAGAAGTTGTGCCATTACCTTTTTATAATTATGTTTTTCCTCTACAGCGCATTCAAAGCCTGCCATCCTAAGATCAAAAGTTTTTATTTTGCTGCTGAACATCTAGATGATATGAACAGGTAAGGAAGTCAAGTGAAGTTCAAGGAACCATTCCTTAAACATGGCACTTCCTTGAAGCTAGTGATAATAAATTACACAGTGATAATAAATTATGTTTATCTAAGAATTTAATAGTTAAGAAAATAAGTGCAGAGTAGCATTGTTTCTGAGTGTCTGCATATATAATTCCTGCAAAAAAACAGCTTTCTAAAAATCTTCAAATCTTTGTTTCCAAAAACAAGATTCCATCTTTCTAAAAAGAATTAAAAACAGGTTTTGAAAATAACCCGTAAACACAATTTCAGAATTTCTGTAAAGCTGCTCTTAGCTGTGTGGCACCTGCAAAGGTGCAACATCTCCAACTCTGCTTCCTAGCATACCTCCACGAACATGCGATACTTGCTCTGGGGATGCTTCTATTTCTGGTGCTTGAAGGAGTGAGAAGTTGGAGAAGGATTTAAAGCAGTCACTGATTTTTCTTCTGCCAGTCTTGAAAAAGAAGCTAGAGATTAGAAGGACTTAATTGTGTAGATTCTCTCTACTGACATGAATTTAACCCTACACATTGAAGTGAAATTTTGGTTTTATTGAAGTTTGAGGGGAAAATCTCAGCAGCTTGAAAAGAATGAGGATTTAAGTTTCAGTTCTTTGCTTGTTGAGCTTAACTGTACCTATTTTAGGTCAGTTTTTCAGAAAAATGATTGAGACTTCAGCACAAAATAAAGCCAACTACTCTTCATTTAAAAGACATTTAAAAACGTGGATCCCATGTCTATTCAAATATTTGGGGTTCATTTCTTTTATTTTCACTGCATAAACTGAAATTAATTCAGTTCAAAATAATATGTAATTTTCATCGTATGACAGGACACAAAAATGTATGATTGCAATCTGACAATTGTTCTGTCTTACATAATGTCTGTGAGCATCCTAGCTGAGCAAAATTGCTTCTAAAACAGGAGTAAAAGGAGATAAAACTCAATCCATAAAACATTAGTAAGTGCTATGGTCATGGATTAATTTCTCCTGTGTTTGCAGGATTCAGCTACCTGGCCGAGCAGCTTCAGGGTACTGCCAGTTCTTTACTGATAATATTTGACTGAAAATGCATGCCAGTGCTATTCTGTGATTGCTTTTATTTAGAAGTATCTGTCTGGTAACGTTTTCAAAAGTTCACGCATGACTAAAGCTCACTTCAAAGTCTCTCACCAGTTAGAAAAATTAAAACCTTTTTATTTGTTTGTAGAATTTTAGACTTGACCTTACTAGATATCTCTGTCAAACCAGTCACTCAAAGTGCAGTTTGCTGCACAGCAAACAGAATAATGGCATAGTCTATTCAGCATATCCTGAACTACGGTAGCAGATAAATCATTTCTGTCAGTAGGTCCTCAGTCAATGTGACAAGGTGACTTGTTTCTAAGGATAAAAATTTATATAACTCTTCAGTAATCAGAAAGCAGCAAAAAATGTGCATCAATGCATTGAAAATATATTGCACAGTCTAAAACTAACTTAATAACTAGAAGGTTTTTAACTTCCCAGCATGAATAGTCTTTTTATCATATTTTGAAATAAGTGCTCATTAGTTCATTTAGAATGAGCTAGACTAAATTTTGATCTGAGTTATACACATGTAAATTTAAAGTAACTCCATCAATGTCTACGGAATTACCTGAAATTCTTATGTCTGAAATGGCATCACAGTCTGACCATATATTTTTATTTTATTCTCTTTGTTTAGTGTACGAGAAAAAGTAGTTCACCTTCACAAACTCAATATACAAATTAACTCAATACTCTGAAAGAAATGCATTACTGAAAAATAATCTTTCAAATGCAGAGGTAATAAAATACAATACTTCCTGTCTAAAAGCATGTTCTAGCCTAACCAAAGCCAAACACAGAATCAATATATTAAAAGTTAAATTAAGACTGTTCCAAACAATTTCTGTTCTTTGTCAGGTTTCTGAGGTACCTTTTAATTATGGATCGTGCAGTCATTTCAGTTCTGTTATGTGTGAGGCAGAAGAAAAGAAGGGAAAACAAAAAACTGCTAAAAACAGTCTAACAAAGTTAGAAATGGTTCAGTTCCTTCATTCCTTGAATAAAATGTCTTAGTTCAAAAAAAAAAAAAAAGTATATGCAGGACATGAAGGTTTTTGGGGGTGTATATGCTCCCACAAAATGTGCATTTTGCTTTAGGCAACTTTTTCACTATTGAAATTTTCTTACTACTTTTACAACTGAACTGTGCTCTGTCTCTTTTTGTGAGTAGGCAGAGTATTGAAATTTATAGGAAGTTTCTTCCTCAATTTAGCTCTATGATTAAGAGCAAAGATGACAAGTCAGCTTGCCATATTTGCACATGAGAATGTCTCTGGAAGATTTCAGCGAAGATGACCTCTAAAATTTTTCCAGCATTGCCTACAGGCCTCTTCATTCTGGTTAAACTGCAATTGATTATAGACACTATATGGTATCCATACTCCCATACAGCAAGTTCATCGTAATCCTTGAGCTTTATGACTGAGGACAATTTGACGCCCAGCTTTGACTAAAAGCATTGCATCTGCCTGGGGTTTGAGATAAGATAGAAGAATGTTTCCTGCTATTCTGTGAGAGTGCCACTGCTGTGCATTCTTCTTTACAGAAGTTATAGGTCTATAGAAAGATTTTTTTATCAGGTTCTGAGCGAGTCATAAAATTGTTTTAATTAAATACTGACAAGAAATGTATGTGCTATTCTTGGAGGAAAAAAAAAAAAACAAAGAAAACTTAGGTAGCTGGTACAAGTACCAGTGTTACTTACTGTAACTATTATTGTCATAGCTAACAATAATATAATTCTCACAAGAAAACTAAAGCTGCGTTTGCAGTAAGGAAGGGATATTTTCTTGGCCTCTTGCCCTCTAAAATTTACAGTTGTTACTAAGACGCACCACACCACAGGGAAGACAGGTTTAAATCTTCCTATGTCCAAGTGCTTTGCAGATTACTTTCAAGTAAGTTTTTATTGTATGTTTTAATATTCATAGTAAAGAGTTCTTATAAACTATACACTTGATACTTTTGTCCCCTATGTTGTGTAAAGCAGGAATGTTTTACTTCTCTTCCATTCTTCCAGAGATCTTTGCATCTCCCTGTGATATAACCCCAGCTTGATGGATTTCTCATACGATTCTAACTTGAATGAACCTTACTCTAGCCATGCTGTATTAAAATAATACTGATCTTCTCTCCATACCTAATGAAGCTTTTTTGGCCATATATCAGGAAATATACAGAAGAAGTCAATAGCATTCTTTTAATTTCTGAACTGGCAAAACACTCAAAAGCCATGGTTATTAACTGTTTACAACCACATCTGTACTTTGTCACTCATCCCACAGGCACTGCAGGTGATATTCCAAACCATTACACAAATCATGAGCTACAGAAAATCATTAAATGTGAAGTCAGTCTGCTGTCTCTCTTTTAGACTGGTATACTGTTCCTGGGTTATCATTAGATTATACTTTTCAGGAAATAACATTTTTCTGGAATCATCTACTATAGCTGTAACCAGTATCAATTGACTGCCAATTAACTCTTTGTTTGTTTAATTGGTTAATTGACTGCCAATTAACTCTTTGTTTATTTAATTGGTTACCTTACTCACTGTCATGCACATGAAATGCTATCTCTTGTTTAGGATGGAATGAAATTTCCCAACTGGAGAACCATTGTAGTTGTATCATCTAATATTTTGTGGTCAGCAGGCCTACTCAAAGGGATTCAGAGGGAGGCTGTTTCGTGTCAGCTGCGCTGGGTGGTGCTAAGCCCTGAGCTGAACTGGGAACGTGAGATCCAAAATGGGTGAGAGGCCAGCAAAGCCCACCTCCGCTGTCTGCCATGCCATATGATGGAGCAGGTGCTTGCCTGGTCATGCTGCTTTGCCCTCTGTACACAGACAGGTCTGTGACCTTAGCTGGTCCCTGGCCATTGCAGGGCTGGAGTAGTCTTGGTGAGGTTCCTACCTCGGTGCCTCTGATTTGGGCTGGCAGAACTGTCAAGACAGGTGAGCTTTATTCCCCAAAGAACACCTTCACATATCAGGAATGTGAACCTAAGAGAGAGCTTTGGAGAGGCGTCACTTCTTCTTCTGTGAAGATGTGCAGTAGTTGTCTGAGACACGACTGGTTGGATTTTTGTCCCTATGTGCCGGTGATTTTTATAAGTGTATGGTACTTCCTAACAATTACAGATGAAATTTTAAGTCTCTTCTTCAGCTTTCCTATTCTTCTGGCAGAAATTTTGATTGTAAGCTAATATGAAGTATGCTGTATCACTTCAGGAGTAGATCTATAGCATCCTTCCCAATGTACAGTGAATTATGGACCATTAATGTAATTTACAGATGATACGTGTGGTCACAGTTTGTGGAGCGACAGTGGCAGAAGTTTATTTCAAGGAGAGCAATAGTGTTTTATGACCTAATGTCGGTTTACCCTGCACCGAAGTGTCTTGAAGGTTGGCATGCAGAAGTGGTTACAAAGGTCTCAGCAAAGGTGTCCCTTGCTGAGAAAACGCTACATGCTGTTTCTGTACATGCAATATGCAAATAACACCCGTCAGGCACAGTTTTCTGAAACAGGAGTTTCATATTTCTGAAGAAAATGCAAAGCTGACTTGAGTTGTCCTTCTGCATACACTAGCAGTAAAATTGAAGACCACTCAGTAGCTTGGCAAACAAGGTCTGTCATCCTGACTACAGGATGACTGGAGTAAGTAATTCCAGGTTTAATGTGGAGTGGACAACCATAGGAGGTTGTCATGGTGGTTTAAAGCCTCAGTGGTGGAGCAACAGATTTGGTGTAAGCGTTTGGATAATGAAAACAGTGAGAGCCCCATAGGGGATGAGGGCAGGTTGAATCAGAGCGTCACCACAGGCGGTTGAATGTATGCTTTTCAATGACTGTCCTGCTAGAAGAGAACAGCAATAGTATATTTTTAATTCATGTAGCTTATGGAAGTATTTTTTCAAGTCTAAGTTGAGGTTAAAGCCTTAGGTGTGAATTGCATTGAGGCAACTGCCTTTTCTCCCTCTGCTTCTCTGACACAAAAACAAAAGCAAATTCTGATATGCCTCCTCCTCTTTGTATTTGGCACTGTAGATAAGCCCTAAAACATGTAATGGCGTAATTAAACCTCACTGTCTGTTTAGGAGTGAACCTGTTCTTTTGACTGCTGGTTTCTGCTCTGTTCCTCTGCTAAGTTGCCAATTCAGACCTTAAAATATTGCTTAAATCTCTGACAAGTGGTGTTTATTCTAATGAAATCAGAACGGCAGAAGTGTTGGTATGATGGCATATCTGTGAGCAGCAGACTTAATAGTTCTTTGATTATCTCCAAATCCTTTATTTTACAGATGTTTGACATCATACGTGGTTTTCCATTTGAAACAAGATCTTTGCTGTGAACACAATTTGTTCAACAGCAAAATTACAGATCTTTGGAGGCTCCCTGAGTATGAGTATCAAAGAAAACAGCTGTTTAATATGAAAAATAACATTGTCTTGAATCTCCTTCAGATGCTTATGCCTTTGTTTTTTGTAGAAATACACTAAAAATTAACATGCTGGATCAGTGTCACTGCTTTTTTAATATTATTTCAGATGGCTAAACAGAATTAACATGCTTGCTGCTGGCTATGCAGAAAGGGAGAGGATCAAACAAGAGCAAGGTAACGTGTTATTATTTTGGTTTCTTCTGTGAGCTATTATAACAAGTTCATCTGTTCTTTTTTCCCTGCTGTGTATCAGGCCTCATTCTCATCATCTTACAGCAATTCACATATGAGCGTCGCTGTTGTTGCTTTAGATAATTCCTTCTGTCTCAGGGTTTTTGATTAGTTCCTTCAGATTCTGGTCCACATACCCTTAGATTATTTCTGAGAAAGCCGCAAAAGGTAGTTAAAAGCAGCAAATTTACTGCCAAGTAAGCTCAGGTATGTGGTACCAAGGAACCTGTGTTCTCCCTTAGAACAAACTTAAGGATCTGCAAACTAAAAAATTTTTGAAACATTGCATTTGGTGTTTGAATTCACAGGGAGTAGGAATGCATGAAATTGGTCTCAGGAACAAAAGCATTCCTCTAAAACCTGCTGACATAACTGGATTTCCCTTAAAGACTTTAATTTTAAGTCCATTTAATTTTTTGTGTGTGTGTGATTTCTACTGTTTTTGCTATATTGAGGTGTGTGCTAGAGCCCTGTTGGCCTTTTCAATGAAACCCTTCATTTGGAGTAGTAGGTTTACATCATCTTAAGTCTGTCTATTTTTTATGTCCAGGATCATAGGTTTATAAAAGCAGCATATATAAAACAATGAGTCACTTTGCTTTAGTTTGCTGCAGTAGAAATCCTGTCTGCAGATAAGAAAAAGAAAGGGTCAGTCCTCCATCGTGTTGGGCAGGTTGTTCCCTCGAATTGCCAGTGACATGGATCTACAGAAGTGTTCCTATCCAACTGACAGGTCAGGCAAGCTGCTGGCTTGTAAATCCATACTGTATTTTACAAATGTACCTGGCAGCAGGCACCAGAAAACTGCAGTGGTCATGATGATCCAGAGCTTATCCGGAAGCCTGTCTACCTGCTGCCTGCTGAGTCAGAACATCACTTCATAATTCTATGGCTTCTCTGCCTTCATCAGTGAAGTTCTGACTTTTGTCCCAAAAAGCTTACAGCTCAGAGCTGCAGTAGCAATGTATTTAATGTAGTCTTTTCTTTATGAAAACTATATTTCTAGCCATTTTTCAGGGAGAGTTTGTATTCAGAAGGCTATCACCATGCTTCAAAATTAGCCACATGTTGTCCTCCACTCTCCCCCAAAGTCCTGGTTCTGTACTAGCCAATGTCACAGCAGCCTTAGCGATGTCCTTGTGGTCTGATATAGTGAGGAGGAAGAAGTGTGCGGTCTGTCTGTCTGCGACGCATTGCCACAGTGCCCCTTTCCTGGGAGACACTGCGCAAAAAACTCCTCAGTGAGAAGCAAGGGTGACTTTGGCAGCCAGGTGGAAAGGTCGATAGAGTAAGATATTCTGTAATGGTGGAAGATTAACATACAGCATCAGAAAAAGATGTCTGCCTTGATTCATACCCTTATTGTCTCCACACAGAGCACCCTAGAGGGATCAGCCTGCTGTTGAAGAGCAGTGGCTTACAGCATATGACTGTAATTTGATGGTAACAGCGTGGGTGGGAAGGTTTGTGGGTGTTCTGTCTTTCAGATAATGAGGTTGTACCTGCTGTTGCCTTATTTCTAATTTTATCATCCAGTAAGTGCAGCTGCTTTTCCCGGGAGTGTTGCCCACCTCCTGATTTCGTCTGATATGGTCCTTGCACATCATGTCATTCATAATACCAGGCCCTCAGCGTTCACACAGCCCAGGAGCGGCAACATGCTCACCATTCCTCCAGTCATGTTCTCAGCGCCTCACCAAACTTCAAAATCAGTTTGGAAATCTGTATTTCCTAGGCTGTATTGCAATAACCAGTTTGGAGGGGCCTGTATACCATCTGTCACTGCTTGAAGAGGCCGTGAACAAATTGTGAATCTTGGAGTCTTCAGGGAAATCCTCTGTGTTAGCATCCAAAGCTAAACTGAAGCTTTTATTGACAGCAGGTTGGCACTAGAATTACAATAACATGGGGGATGGTAAAGGAAAAGGTGTAAGAACAGTTATGCTAACACTGTACAGGTGCACAATTGCAGACATGATGCACCTTTATAAATCCAGATGGATTTGGAGAAATATATTTCCTACCAAGCAATCACTGAATAATAAAATAGTAGATGATCCTGTTCTTAGACATGAGATCATGTGCATTCAGGCCTCACATTGCCTATTATTAAAATGGCTCCCCATTGAAGATCATCAGTGAGACCCCACTTACCATTGAAATAAGATCCCAGGCACTGAGGGAGCTCTTTATTACCACCCTCATACCATTCACTCAAAATGATTTATCATATGGAGGTAGGGAAAGATATATCCTCTTTGAGTTGCATATTTGTGTTTAGTGAGGGAATCGCTATCACGTTCCCCACTTGCTGCAGTACAGTGTTTTTATGCCTCTGGTGATTATCCTTGGCTCCAGCACAATGGCTGTTAAACAGCTGAGTAGTGCCCCTAATTAGCAGAGGCATCAAGTTAGCAAAGTAAAACCTCTCCATCACTTCAAGCATTTTTGAAATTATAAGAACTGTGAAGCTGGAGTTTTCTGTATTCAGTGACTGTACCAATTGTCATCTACATATTTGATTTTACAAAAGGTCTTTTATTTCTATTCAGTTCAGCCCCTTGCAGGAAAGCTTTATAATACCTCTGAAACAATTCAACAGTAGTTGTCAAACCTGTTTCAATTAAGAGTTGAACAGTTCTGAATCTGAAGTGCATAAATATATTTCAAGTGCTTCAGAGATGCACAAATCACCAAACTGTGGGTGTATTGCTGAAGAAAATGTCACATTCTGTACAGAACAGTTTTATAAAAATACCATCATCTTTCCATATTAAATACAATGAATGCCAGCAATATGGCAAGAGACTTTCTTGGTTGGAGAAATTCACAGAATCATAGAATGCCTTAAGTTGGAAGGGACCTTAAAGATCACCTAGTTCCAACCCCCTGCCATGGGCAGGGATGCCACCCACTTGACCAGGTTGCCCAGGGCCCCATCCAGCCTGGCCTTGAACACTTCCAGGGATGGGGCATCCACAGCTCCTCTGGGCAACCTGTTCCAGTGCCTCACCGCCCTCTGAGTAAAGAACTTCCTCCTAACGTCTGATCTCAATCTCCCCTCTTCTAGTTTAGATCAATTATTCCTTGTCCTATCACCATCTGCCCGTGTAAAGAGTCCCTCTCCATCTTTTTTATAAGCCCCCTTGAAGTACTGAAAGGCCACAGTGAGGTCTCCCCAGAGCCTTCTCTTCTCCAGGCTGAACATCCCCAGCTCTCTCAGCCTTTCTTCATAGGAGAGGTGCTCCAGCCCTCTGATCATCCTCATGGCCCTCCTCTGGACCCGCTCTAACAGGTCCACATCCTTCTTGTGCTGGGGGCCCCACACCTGGATGCACCACTCCAAGTGGGGCCTCACGAGGGCAGAGCAGAGGGGGACAATCACCTCCCTTGACCTGCTGCCCACGCCTCTGTTGATGCAGCCCAGGACACAGTCGGCCTTCTGGGCTGCGAGTACACACTGCTGGCTCATGTCGAACTTCTCGTCCACCAGAACCCCCAAGTCCTTCTCCACAGGGCTGCTCTCAATGAGTTCTTCTCCCAGTCTGTACTCAAGTCTGGGATTGCCCCGACCCTGGTGCAGCACCTTGCACTTGGCCTTGTTGAACCTCATTAGGTTCGCATGGGCCCACCTCTCAGGCCTGTCCAGGTCCCTTTGGATGGCATCCCTCCTTTCTGTTATAAGTTATATACTTTCCAGTCATAGAAAATCACAGAAAAAAAATACTTGTTTATCTAAGTAGGAAACATTTAACTGGCAAATTACAGGTCAGTGTTAGCTTATATACAATACATGCAGTCCCTTGCTCATTCAGAAAGCTTTCAACATATGCCCAATGCTTGAAGCTTGTCTGTAAGTGAATTGGACAAAATCTGCAGAGAGAAATATGGCAACTGTTTGATAGCATTACACACATTTTAGATAGACTATAATGCCTCAGTTGCCAAAAGCAGAACATTTTTAAAAACTAGTGGGAGGCTATTTTCATTCATTTCACCTGAAAATTGACCCCTGTAACTACAGAATTTTTTTTAGACGAATACAGTAGGTTGCCAACAGAATTTCCTATCTGAGGTAAGGTGCACAAAAGCATGATCATAGAATGTTTTATTGTATGTGGGTTTGACAGGAAGAACTTTTTTTTTGTATTTTTAGCCAAATTGGAACTTGCACTGAGAATACTAGATTTTACTTCCAGAACAAATAGTTGAGTTTCAAGGCTGCAGAAATCACAGTGAGTGATACAGATCTGACAGGTCTCTCACCAGAAGTAGCTCCATTAGGCTTTGCTATAATAGGAACAAACATACTTATATGCCAATATTTTCAGTTTTTTTGAGTTGCTGGCACAAGTTTTCTTAGAACTGAGAATGACTTAAACAGCAGCTTTCTCTAATTTAGTCTTTTGCTCACAAAAAATGAATTACTTGGAGATTTCTGGAGACAGAGGTGTTTGGATTTTTTTTATTTCATTGTCATGGAAAAAAATTATTTATACTATTTATTTATTATGTTGTTTGAAGAGAATCTCTCAGCTACAAACTTGCAGGAAGCAATTCAAGAGACCTAGAGTTATAAAAGAGTTATTACTGGTTGTAAAAAATAAATAGATAAATATGGCTGACCACCCCCCAGCTAGCACAGTCTGAAAAGATACAGAATTTTAGGGACAACTATTTCAAGACAGTGTCACCTTCAGATAAGTAATTTTTATTTTAAATCTTGAATAAGATTAGGTACAGTAGATTTTTAATCATGCAATACAATAATCATAATGGTAACAAAAATCATTAAAGCCCAAATTATATGTTGTGCTAACTTGGAAAATTTCAACTATTTTTTTTTTGTTTAGACAGTTAATGAAACAACAATTAATCTTTTTCTCCTCATCTATTAAAGACAATAGTAAGTCACAGTTCATTGAACACACAGTATGTGAAATGGAAATTGCCTGTAGTTAGTCTGCACATATTATGAACTAAACTTGTGCTGTTGTACAGTGGTTTACCCAAATACTAGAAGGTGATGCAGTCAGAAAGAAAGTGACAACATGAATGTTTGCATCAGTCTTACAATGTATAGAAACATTAAGGTTGTTCTTCTGGAGCTGGGTCAGCAGTTAAGTAATTTTCTTTTGCAAGGAATATTAAGGTCTGGTGTCTATTTAATTAGATGCTGTTCTGCTTCAAAAATATTTGCAGCAGAATAAATAGGAATTACCATATGGTACATTCTTCTGTGTGTTTTCGGCTTTGACCAAACTACCAAAAATATGAAATAGGCATGGCTAAGATTTGATATCAAGACGAAATGAAACCTCATATCCTATTAAATGTAGCCCACAGTCTCTGTGTCCTTTGTGCCTTCTCTCTCTCGTCCATCTTTTGGAACTTTGTGCTTAAATATAATTGTCATATTCTTCCTTAGCAAATCATCTTTATGTTCTTGCTTGGATAACAGGACAGCAGCTGTTTTATCAAGAAGATGTGATATGGGTTTTTCAGCCTTATCTTAAATACAGCTGTTTGTTATTAGAAATGTAATGGAAAAGCTTGGGTAGTTGGTAGGATACAATGGAGAAAATAGGTAGAAAAATAGCATTGATTATTAACGTGTGCAATAACCACTACTTGTTTGATTTGCCAGCTGGTGTTGATTAAATTTGTTAATGTTATTTGCAGTCAACAAGACTTTTGCGAGTTATGTTTTTCATCTTTTCATCTATTTCCAGCCAATATATGTACAATAATAATTACTTTGATGATTTTCTAAGTATTTGAAAACCTGATTATTATTGCATCAGGAGTATTCTGTATGCAGGTTGTATTTATCGGGCATGTGCAAGAGTTAAAGTTCTGGGTCATTTGCGGGTTGTTGTTTAATATCTCTGCAATTAGACTTAATACACCCCATAATGTTTGGAATTTCCCCTCTCTGCACTAAAACATTTCCAAATTACAGCAGCTATCATTTAGAGTGTCAGCATTCACTGGTATTTAACTCTCAGCAATACGTAGGATGGAATTTCTAGTTGTTTTTGTGAAAACGAGTCTCTGATATGCAAACGTATCAAAATATGTTGGTAGTTTTTGATCTGATGTGTATGTAACTTGTAGATTACTGGAGTGAGAGTGATAAGGAGGAAGCTGACACTCCATCGACACCCAAACAAGACAGCCCACCACCCCCATATGATACATACCCACGGCCTCCTTCGGTAAGTCACCTGCCTAATCAGGAAAGACTACGTAAAATGTCGCTTTTACCTACTCTTCTGTTTAGAAGCCTGTGCATGCACACATTAGGGCACTCTCAAGTATATTTTTGGAGTCAGTACTTGACTTAAGGCATTATTTAAGTAACATGCATTGCTAGCTTCAACAACCATCATTGCTGTTTCCACTGGTGTGGAGAGAACACAGATTTATAATCCCAGTCATGTACAAAAGTGGATTAAGTTACAGACTTCTTTCTTCCTCTTCTTAATTCATGATAGATCCCTACTCAGCCTAGCATTCCCTCATCTTCCCCTTATCATCATCTTTGACAAAATGTAATACCCCAGTAACAACAGAGATTCTTCTCTAAGGTACAACAGTTGTGCTGCGAAGCTTTACGGTAAGAAATTACACTTGAATTTCCAAAGAAATTCCAACATAAAAATGTTCTCTTGTATGGCCAACAGTGATATCGGTTGTTCTGTTGTTTGTGGAAAAGGCTTATCTATAAATCAGAACAAAAGGAGATTTGATTCTTATTTTCTTCTTTAAGTAGCTGTTGATGTAAAACTAGTGGATGGACTTCTCATTTATTCTTCATAGGGAATTTTAATTTTCATGTCCACATACTCAGACAATGTTAACTAAAGCATCTTACCTGAATATGTTTTTTAAAATGCAAAAATTTTGATTGAAAAAAAACAGAAAAGTCTGGGGGAAGAGAGCATTCATGATGTTTTAATTTGAATGCAATACTTTATTTTCTAAAACCATAGACCTTTGAAACATACCGAAGCTCTGCAAACATGATTCCAAAGAAGTTTTTAGCAAGATAGGATGGCAGCAGGCATTTGGATGGCATTTTTAAGATAGTGTTAATGGACCAGGCATCTCTCTCCTATGTCTTTCTTAGAGCCATATTCTACAAAGTTTTCTGCAAATAATTGTGTTGGCTTGTTTTATAGATTCAGGGACGTTCTATAGTAATGAGTATCAGTATTCATGCCATCATTACTAAACTAGGCGCCATCAGTAACAATGAAAAGTATGTGATTATTACTAGCAGTAGGTCTCAGTCTACACTGATCTGAAGATTGCTCCATTGCTGACATTATAGATGAGCTGCGCAAGCCCGTACGTGGAGCCCAAGCACAGCCGGCTCTCCTCCACGGAGACCTCCCAGTCGCAGTCGTCGCACGAGGAGTTTCGCCCGGAGGCGGCGGGGAGCACCACCGACTCTCCGGTGCGCAAGACGGCGAGCCAGCGGCGCTCCTGGCAGGACCTCATAGAGACGCCGCTGACGAGCTCAGGACTCCACTACCTGCAGACGCTGCCACTGGAGGACTCGGTGTTCTCCGAGGCGGCCGTGGTCTCCCCCGAGCACCGGCGGCAGTCCACCTTGCCCACCCAGAAGTGCCACCTGCAAGACCACTACGGCCCCTTCCCGCTCGTGGAGGGTGAGCGGATGCAAGTGCTGAATGGGAACGGGGGAAAGCCCCGAAGTTTCACGCTGCCTCGGGATAGCGGCTTCAACCACTGCTGCCAGAGCCTTTCAGTTGGTGCCGCTGATCACCACGAAGAAGCGCAGCAGAAGGAGGTGGAAGAGGAGGAGGAGGAAGAGGAAGTCAAAGCAGCAGAAGAAAACCAGGAAGATAAAAGTAAGTATGGGATATTTCTGTGGCTTTTCAACAGTCCTGTTCATGTAATGTAGAGGTAGCTTTTAACTATTAAAACAGTCTTCCAGCATCCCCCATATTTCACCAGATCCTCTTGTTTCACACCTCTTTAATCAGCCTTCTGTATAAGGCTTGATAATCTGACAGAGCGCTGCATGATCTGTCATGATCACCAGACACTTGCCCATTGGCTGGTCACCAGCTATATATCCTACCAAGAATTCTTAGTTGTGAATGGATTTTGCTTCCATGCTTTCTTCCCACTTCCGCTTGCACAGTGTTCTTCCCCACTGATACATGTATGTGTCAGGACATGCTTAATAAAGTTTACAGCCAGCCCCCTTCTGGATTGTGAAAAAAAAAACACTCAGTAAATCCTGGAGTGCAGGGTCAGGCTGTGATTGCGTAGTATCCAGGCGGACAGGTCACAGCACAGCCCAGAACCTGTAAGAAGTTGAAAAAGAACATGTATTTTCCGCAGTTCCCCACTTTGTGATTTATAGTGACAGAAGTTCAAAAAACATTTAAAACAAATTAAAAAAAAAATTAAAGAGAACAACTATGTGACCAGTGGGGTTTAAAAGACATCATAACGCTGTAAGTAACTCTCTTACATGGCTTGTTAACTCCATAGACATTAGTGCTACTTGTCAAAAATAATACAAATAAACAGGGAATGAAGGTCCCTGCTCCTCTTGAATGTGTAAACACATTTCTGTGTCTGTTTCATGCTCTGTCCTTCACTGTCATTTATGGAGCTTCTCAGCATCTGTTGCTAGCAAAGTTCAGTTCACACCCAAGTTGTCGGGTCTGTCAACAAAGCCTGCATCCATGAATTGTGGGGTTATGCTACAATTAAGTTACCTGGAGTGGCAAGGAAGTCAGGATGGTCACTGAAACTCTCAAAGAGTTTGTGCTGTCTAGTTCCTTCAAATTCATTTTTTTTCCACTGCAGTAAAGAAGTATAAAAATGGTAAAGAGATAGGAAAAGGTAGTGAAAGCTTTGGATAATTAACTACCTGCCTAAGTTAATTTCTTAAAGTTAGCACCTTTGCTGAGCATTAAAATTCATATGGACATTATTTAGTCTACATGGGAGAGATCAACAGTTTTTCATTTTCCTTATGCTTTGGTCAATAGGTTCTAGACTTCTCAAATTCTTGCCTTTGAAAAAACAGTGATTTCTTTTGCAGATGTTAAGTCTGATGCCATTAAAAGGAGAAAAGGCATACTTTGAGTTGCATTCATGCATGACACTTTCCAAAAAACACATACATTCATTAGGGTAGTATTAGACTCTTACTGACTGTGAAATGAAGCTCTCTAATTAGCAGGGTTAAATTTCATCAGCTGAGCAGAATGTGTTATCCTATTTTTAGCCTTCAATTTTGATTTTCAAATGGGTTTTTACTGATTGCAATAAAAAAAAAAAAAATTCCGTGCAGTCACTGAAAAGGAGGAAGGAGACTTCCCAGTGGAGTGTCTGTGCTGTTCGAGCATTACTCAGAGATCCTGTTGCAGGGCTTAAGATGTGAGGTGTTTTAAACATCAGCTTTAAGGCCTTTAGGGTTCCTGGTTGTAACATTTTATGGAGTATAACACTAATAAAGGGCTAGTGCTTGGATTAACAGGCCAGAACTTGGGCTCTTCTCCACCTTTCCATACCAATTTCCAAAAAGGGAGAAAAAAGTTTAATTTTCAAGTGCTCTCCCTGTATACACATACTTTTATTTTTCATTAGGTGAGGAGGTTCGCTTGGCTGAAGCATTAATGGGAGATTGTTTTTGAGACGTTAATGACCAGCTAGACAAGTAAAGTGTTCGTGGTGAATTATTGGCCCTGAAATTATAAAAACAGAAAGAAAATTCTGTTTAGTCTGTTGAAAAGTTTAAGTGCTGGATTGCTTGTTGCTATGGCTACAGTGTTCTGTTTGCAACGCTGGCTTTTTCCAGCGCGGTTACCGGTGAAAAAAAGGTGGGAGGGATTGCATGCAAGTGGTGTTCTGAAGTGCAAAATCCCAATTTCTGAGCTGAGAGGAATGAGGTTTGCTTGTAAGCGCTAAGTCTGCTGACAGGATGGGCGGCTGTGTGCGTGCTGCGTCAGTGCCCCCACACCTCCATGGATCTGGGAGCACAAAAGATTGCAGCTGGCGGGAGAGGGGTTTCCCCCCTTTCAAAGAGGTTTTAACCTCTCCTTGAACCTCTCCCTGAGGTGATATCAGACAAACCTTTTAAATGTGTTTATTTGCCTTACACGTCTGTGATCCTGGCATAGTTCTAAACTCTTGGATGGTTATATGTGTTCCTGTGTGTACAAGTATGTGTTTCAAAGCTTAATCATTCCTGTTGCTGTTTGTGTGGGACAAGGAATACAGCCCCTTCACACTTGTTGCTGTACGAGTCAAATGTCATTGCCAAAAGTTTGTTTTTTCAGCTTTTTGTTTTTACGTTCCCAATTTTAAGGCCTCCTGGGTTTAAATCAAATAATGAAATGCAGTACTGTTCCTGCCAGCTTCTTTTGTGGAAATGCTTTCAAATAACCACATCACAAATTAGGAGCTCCATGCTTTATTTCAGATGCGATCCTCAGCTGCTATAATTTACATAGTTCTGTTGACTTTCTACAAAAGCTACACTGATTTTCAGCAACTAAGAATCTGCTCTCTGTTAATCACTACTCTATGCCTTGAACAGATATTGCAAAAATTTCCTGACACTGCAAATAATTGTGTGTATCAGCTCTGCTGTAATGCCTAGGTATATCATGGTAAACTGAAAATCCGGGTTGTCCTTTCCTGTGTTTATCCATTAGGACCTAGCTTTGTTGTGTGTCCAGTTGCTTCTTTTTGTCTCATTATATCACATTAATGCTGCACGACTAATCTTTGATTATTTTGCTTCCCTAATTAAATAACTTTTGTCTAAATCATTTAGATGTTTCATTTTGACACTGTCCTGTAATGGTCTCTTGCTTTTTAATCGAAGAGGATTCTCTTGTGGGGTATTTGTGTTTGTCTGTGTGTTTGCTCCTGAGACTATGAAAATAGCAAACAACATTCAGAGCTGTGGCACCAAACATCCCCTCTTGCTGTGATGTTGTGAAGCTGCCGCACACGAAGAGCATGGGAGCGGCATGGCACAGTGCCTTACGTTTCAGTGCTTCAGTTGTGAAGGACGCATTGTGCCTTTTCAGATGTCTTCTGCTAGCTGGAGGTAACAGAACAAGAGAGAGCTGTGTGTCATGTCACTGCCACCTCCTTCCCCTCAGGCCCCACTGTCGTCCATGCTCTCTGTGTTTCAGCAGATTTCACTACTTAATGCCAAAAGCACCTACGATCTTCTTGGCAGACAATTATTACTTGAAAGTATTTTTGGTGGTCTTTAATTTTCATTGGCTTCTTTGGGAAGGGTCTGTGGGAAAGGAACAGGAACAACTCCAGGGTCGGCATTTAAGAGAAGCGGGTACTAGTTCTCTGCAGAGTGTAACCGGTGTGGACCCCACTGACCCACCTGCAGAGGAACCTGCACCTTTCATGCTTACCTCTGAAACGGTCTGTGGAGAGCGATGGCGTCAGTGGGAGCCCATGTGCTACCACCTGTGAGACAGCAGTAAAAGAAACTGAGAGCAGTGTCTCCCACACCAGCCACCAGTTGCAGCAACGACATTCAAGGTGGCAGTGCTTTCACAAAATAGGACAGACAAGTTTAAGGACTCCCTTTGCTAGCAACACGTGCAGTTTGACACGCTGTGCCCAAGAAGGCATATCTGTGGGACATCCTAGGTGGCATCCTTGACTCCTTCAAGAAGGAGTTTGTACTTAGTAAAAATATGCTCTGAATAAGGTCAGGTATTTCAAATTCCAAAATACAGATACAGGGAGGCTTGCCTCTTGTTAATGAGATGACTGTACTGTGCAATACAAATGGTATCTCAGGAAGGTCAATATTTGATAATTAAATACTACATTACAAAGTAGTACATGATGTAGCACTTCTCAGTTTTGCTTCTCTGCCTTTTGGATAGGGTATCTTTTTGCTTTGGCAAGGTTTAAGCAACAGTGAAATGTGGGAGTTAGGATGAATAATGCACAAAACCTGGATGTGCACGCTGGAGTTGATGGTGATGTGTGTCTGAAATTAATAAGACGGTTTGCTTTTCTGACAGCCTCTTTCCATTTGAGAGAGGATACCATTAGTGGTGTCCTGTCATCTGACCACCTAGTTAGTTTTATCTGCACCAAGAGGCAAGGGAGAGGCCATTAAGATACTGTATTTTCCCCTCTGGAATTTCTCAGGTTAGTAATGGTGTGCGTGCCTGCTAGTGTCTTAAATAAGCGGGGCTATGAGAAATGACAGGTCATGTTTCACATTAGAAATATTCCTTATGAGGCTGGCGAATCACACAAAGTGCAGCACCCTCTGGGACACTGAGGAGGATGTTATTCTAACTTAATATATCCACCATCAGTCATGTACAAACCAGAGCATTTGCCAGGTTCTGGGGGGTTTTTTTGGTTTGGTTTTTTTTTTTTTTTGCTCAACATCCTTCTGGGTAGCACAGCCTGTGCATACTCAGACACTGAAATAGACTAATGAAAAGGCTGCTTTTTCTGAGCTTTGTGTTTGCAACCTGGCTTTTAATTCATAATTCCAGCATGAGCTGTCCCGTGGCACCTGTCTGTGCGTTTGCAGCCCTCCCTGCTAAGGCCCACTGGCGCTGGGCACCCAGCTGGTAGCTTTGCTGGTCACTTGGAATGAGCTTGGCTAAAAATACTACATAGTTATATTAAAAAATACAATCTTATGCCTGTAGGCTTATACCGTAAATGGCTAGCCAGTGGTGCTTTGGTGTGGATAATTGTATCTGCAGAAGGAAATTTTCGTCAGTGGCTTGCTGTTTCAGGGAGGAAGGAAAGTGGAGAAGCAGGAGACGACGGTGGCTGACGTTGATGAATTACCTGATCTTCTTTTCTAAGCCAAATGCGTTAAACATAAAATGTTTGGTGGAACAGCATGCATGTTCTGTACATACTCTTTTTCTTACTTTTAACTAGACCATTCAGTGCTTCATTTGTAGTAGGATCCAGTGAGACAGGAGAGAGCTGTTGTATTTAAAAATTAAGAGGTGGGGAGACAGCATCATTGATAATCTAGCTTATATGTCAAGCTAATGTTTTTTATCATTGTAAAATTTTAAGATCCATGTTTATCTGAATAGGAATTCCTTTAAGCTTCCAGAAGCAAGTACATATTTGGGAAAATTGTCAGCCCAAATAAGAGCTGCTTGATTATCTTCTAGCTGCCATATATGTGTTTATGTTCAATTGTATGTACAAAAATATGTTTTAGACTATTATGAAGCCTAATTTGGATAGACAAGTACTGGGACTAGGCTTCATACTTCCTGTGCATCTTCTTTAATTCAAAATTTATACTTTATTTAAAAAAAGAAAAAAAAAAAAAGGCTTTTCCAATCCTTGTGAGCAAAGGAAACTCTATTATACAAGTGTTTTTGTATTCTAAATAAAAATGACGGGATACAAAATCGCTGTATTCTGATTTTAAATTTCAATTGGAGGGGAAAAAATTGCCTGCGGTGTTTGAAAGCCAAATATTGAATCATTTACTGAGTAGCAATTCAGAAAGCGATATGGGCTGTCAACAAAAATAAAAGTAGTTTAGTTGTATGCCTGTTAGTGTTTTTAAATGTGAATGCATTTTACCCACAAATATGCTGTTGCTACATTTAAATTTTAATTGATTTCCATTGCTCATGCTGCTAAAAATGCAAAAGAGAGGTGAAATTCAGAAGTGGAAATTTTATAAGATATTTTCCTATTCTAATTTTGGTTTTAATAGCTTTGGGAGTCATTGCCAACAAAGATCATCTGATTTTTCCTGAAATATATGGATTAAATTGTCTTTTTACAAGCAAAAGAAATAGAGATGAGAATTTCTTACATGACCATTTTTATAGTGTACTTTTTTTACAGAATATCCTCAGCGTATTACTAAGCTGGTGGCTGTCGGTGGAGCCGTGCTACCAGAGGCGCTTTCAGATTAGCTTGTGGAGCAAGGAATCTATGGACATGATAGCATATTTCTGCTTTTTTCCTATGATCTGCATTAATTCTCTTGCTAGGTGTCATGTAGCCAGTCTGTGGTTTGCCTTTAATGTTTCTGTTTCTTGGGGTAGACAAGCTCTGTCCCTGCCCCGGCCCTCTCTGAGGCTGGCTGCAGAGATACTGACCTAAGGAAAAGACAACTTGTAAGCAGCCCACCACTTCACATGCCGTGCAGGGAAGACAGTCCAAACCCTCTAGGACGCTCTGCTTGCCATACTGAAGGATATCTGATTGATTCCTCGTTTGTTTTCTTAACAGCAATATGAAAAATCCTTTCTTTGTGCTTGCAGATACTCCCCCCTGCCCCCCCTGCCAATTCCAAATGTGCTTTCATTATAAAGCATAATATACTCACGTTTCTTAAATGAGGATATGTAGCTGTTTTGAAATTATTTTTGTGTACAAAAAGGAAAAACAGCCTTTTTTTTTAATTACCATGTAGCTTCCCATTAAAAAGAGATGTTTCCTATCCTAAATTTGATACCTACATTCATTTCAAACCTGAAAAAAAATATATCATTTTTAATTATTTGTATAAATCTTCTTATTGCAAACTCTTTGAAAACTGTTTTAAAGACACGCTCAGATTTGACCACTGCAGAAAACATGAGGAAGCCATTTTTTCCAGTGGGATTTTTGCTGAATTGTGATAGTTCCTCTCTAAAATGCAAGAGGTGCTTGGCCCAACCTGAAAGTTTCCAAATGTAAAGGAAACAGACACCTACAATGAAACAATTTAACCAGCTATTGTGTGCCGGGGGGGAAATGTTCTTTTGAAATTAATAATTTTAAAATACATTTCCTCCAAGCTGAAAAAAACCCTGAAACTCTTTCTATAATCTGTTACAATTAAGTCATAGGAATGTGACACAGTACCAGTAGGACTGGGAGAACAGAGGAGGACTACAGTCTTTTCAGATTATTACATCGCCAGGTGTTACCATCTGCTGGCTGTGGCTCTCGGGTTCTTTCAAGGCAACCGTTAAACACACTCAGGGAAGAACCTGAGTCGTTAGTGTCTCAGCGAACATAGGAGGGATGTAGTTTATTAAACTATTAGCATGCTGAACTTCTGTAATGTCACCATGTAATCATGCTTTCTTGTTTAATTACTGTCAGTCGTGGGAAGCAAGATGAGATATTAAAACCTGCAGGGATGGGATTCTCAGTGTGAGCAGTCAGCGTCTTGCTAGAATTTTTTTTGTTGTTGGAAAGGAGGCTCTGGAAAAAAAGCAAATTTGTTACAAAGCAATTTTATTTGTTTTAATCTATTTTTAAAAGAGAAGTCCTCTGGGTTCTTAGAATTAAGATGAAGACTGTCATGGAAGCCTATGAAATAAATGTTGCAGGGTAATTTTTCATGAATTTTGCTAGGGTCTCAGCCTAGTATTTGGCTGCCTTTCCTTTCCTTTTAGCCTCTAGCTGCTGTTCCAGAGGGTCACAGATCTCATGAAGATCTTGTGTCCTACTGCCAGCCCTGAGCAACTTCCTTGAATATTCTTGGACAGCTAAAATGACATTAGATGCTTGTGCTTTGGCATCTTAATCTCTACTTAACTTGTTTCCTAAACCTTTCCACTGCAAGAAGACAGCATATGTAGGCTAAAATCTTGGTCCCTCCGAAGGCTCTGGTGAAACTGTAAGTGTGCTCTGCAAGTCTCAGAGCCGGAGGGCTGGTAGTGACTTCAAGAGGTTATCCAGTATAGCTCTGTCCTCTAAATCTGTTATTAGTCCACCGTTATGCCCACCGAATCTGTCCTTAAGTACCCCCAGTGGTGGGCATTCTTCATTCCGTCCAGACGGTGCTTTTCCTCTTTGCTGTATTGAAAAGGAATTTATTTTTTCTCCTAATGGATATTGAATTGTTCCCTCTGCAATTTAAGCCTAGTATTTCCTGTCCATTATGGCATGGAAAACAAAACTGCTCCATTACAGCAGCTCTTTTTTAAGCTGAAAGGTTGTGATGAAGGTTGATCTGGTTTTCCGCACACCTACTGTTTTCTAGACTTCTGACCATTCTTGCTCAGCTTCCCTGGGTTTTCCAGCTGCCGCCTACCTCACCTGAGAAGGCACCATCCAAATCTGGGTGTAGTGCACCTGGCTGACACTAGGAAGATTGCTTCACCCTGTCTGTTTTATACACTGCTCTGTATTGCAGCCATAAAGTACTTCACATTTCACTTTGTGCTGTACAGTATGCTAGATAAACTTTCCTGCTTAACTGTTATTTTTCGTGCCTTAATGAAGCTGATTATTCCTGTGCTTCTCACAAATTCACTTGAAGTAGCTCAAGTTGATAAAAACCTCAGGTGATTTAAAATATCTAACTAATTGGACTAAAACCAACCAACCAACAAACATGACAGCTTGTAAAACTAACAGCCTGACTAGACAAAAAAAAACAAAATGCCTTGCAGACTAACCTGTTGTTTGCCGAGCTCTGTGTCTGTTAGCATAGCATTTACCATATTGTTATATGAAACTTGGCAAGGGGATTTCATCCTGCCAAATCATTCCCGCTTCTACGACTGTCCTCCAGCAGTCTGAGAGACGTTTCCTCCCAGTTCGGTGTTTGTGGATTTGATTAGGTTCGTTCTCTTCCACCATCTGTGTCATTAGTAAAATCTGGGAAGCAGGGCACCCATGGGAGAACCCCACAAAGTGCAGCCTTCATTGCTAGCAAGCCTCTGGTACCTCCTGTGTTTGGGCTTCGCTTTTGCTACCAGAGGACACGTGGGTTACCTGAGGTGTCTAATGCTGCTTGCTTCTGGCAGCTGGACTTCGGGAAGGAAAAGATTGTGCTGTGTCTCATACCTGTTCTGCATCTAAATAGCAAAGGAAGATGTTATCTGGAGATAAGTGGGATGTGAAGGCTCATCCTTTTGTCAGTTGGGAATTTCATCAGTCCCTCGAGAGCTTAATGCTCAGAGTTTATACTAATCACATGGGTTTTATTTTTAAGCTTTCCTGTTGTTTTTCAATATCAAGCATTGCCAATTGTTATGAAACAAATGTCAGGATAATATGGTACTTTGTTTAAAAAGATGAAAAAGAAAGAAAAGCCTTGTAATCAGGCAATTTTGCAAGGATCTCAGTTCTCATTAAATAAAAAATAGGTTTCTAGTTTTGTTTTGAAAAATTGTTGTTCAGAAGCTGGAAGATAGATACTGTTTGTCTCCTTTCGTGGCCCCAGTTTGTGAGTTTTGGATCTTGTTGATGATAAGTTAACACTCCCACATCATCGTACCAAGTGCGATGCTATTAAGTAGTATGATGTCGTGGACAAAGCGTGAAACAAGTTCTCTGCAGGGTTTTGCAGTATTTACATGAAGAAAATGGCTGTATTTTAAGTAGGATGGTCACTTTCCGGCTCCACATCTTGAGTACTTCTAGCACAAAATGATAACAGCTAATTATTTCTTCTCTTCTGGATTACAGAAGCATGAAGTTTGGCCTTTCAGAATACAAAATATCACCACTGATTTGTGTAAAAGTATCTGAGTTGTTATCATCATTAGAAAATGAGGAGAGAGGCTGCCAAAAACCATCGATTTAAAAACACTTTTCAGCCAGTTTTTGACATGTTGATTTAATCATGTGAAGATTTACAGGAATCCAGGAGGAGGTGAGATTAAACAAGCCTCACTTGGGAGATTTTTCCTGGTTGTAAATTCAGAGGTAGGCAGAGAACAGACAGTGGTACTGCAAGACCTGTCCACAGGGTATGATTTTTCTGCTCCTCACCTATCTAAACATAACATGTCCAAGGCCGAGCTGATCTTCTTGCATTCCCGTCGTGGGGGAGAAACAGGCGTGCAAGATAAGCCACATAACGTTAGTCGCTGGATGTGCCATTTTTCCTGTGAGTACAGGAGGAGTATTGGGGACTATCTCCAATTTAGACCTTTTGCTCGTGGCACTTGCTGCAGACAGGCGATGCTTGCCCTGCGCAGACGGGTACACCCTTGGGCTGCGTGGGGAGAAATTTCCCATAGTGCGGAGCGGAGCGTGCAAGGCTGAGGGGAAACATTTTCTGCTGCTCCGAGGTTATGAAGGAGGACCCTGGGGAATGTTTGGATGGGGAGGAAGTTTGCCTTGATCGCTTTACACAGCAGGGCTAATGAGAGTAAGTAATAGGACTTACTGGGGATCATCGCAACTTTAGTTCGGAGTTAAATGAAACTCAAATTTTGGGTGCGGGCGGCTGGCTCGATGGAGGCTCTGTGATATGCTAGCGTGCAGCAGCGGCAGACGTGGCTTGGCGATGTGGGGGGCCCGTTTCAGCGGGCTCGTTTCAGCTAACACAGTGTTTCTTGTATATGCAAAGTAGTCATCACAGAGTACTTGAGAATTGATGAATACGAGACCTAGAGAATTAGAGAGTATTTTCCTGTGGTAAAAACAGCAAAATGTGTTTTAGCATTCACATAACAGTATTTTAATAGCCTGTACATTTGGCATGAAAGTGGTATTTTTACTGTAGTAATGTGAATGCTTGAAATCCAATATGAAAATCATACTTATTCTATAAAAAGCTCGAAGCTGCTTATTCTGAGCATTCTTCTGCTTCTTTCCTCTATACTAGAATATACCTTACCATTTGTTTTCAACTTTTAATTAAGAAAATAAATTTTACTTTCAAGAGATTTTCTTTTTTTTTTAATCAAGCTAAGTAGATACACAGACTTTTACAGTACAAAATCTATATTTTTAACTTTAATGTAATGGTTTTAGGGATATCCCCAGTAGCTGGTTTCTGTCTTTTCAGAGGATGGAAGAGAGTACTTTTATTTCTGGCTGTGTAAAGAGCCTAGGAAAAATCTCATTTAAATTTTACACTCCCACTAAAGCTGTCCAAGACTAATTTTTTTTTTTAACATTTTTTTTTGTCACTGAAGACTATGCTTACCTTCTCCGGTGTTACTGTATGATCTTGGTATTTAATGTCATATTTCCTAAAGTGGCCTCAAAAGTTTCCTAATTTTTGTATACCAACACATTGCAAATTAAATCTTAGAATTTTGACAATGCTTTATGAAATGGTGAGACTGGGGGATAAAAAATAAAATAAACAGAAAATGCACTTTTTAATTTAGTTCATTATGCATTAATAAATCAGTAATTTCCAAGCTCTTTGCTCAATTTGCTTTTTAACACTCCGTAGTCCAATTTGCCAGTTCTGCCCGCAGATGTGGCTGCCTTATAGTGGCCAGGATGAATCTCATATTCTACACAGGCTATCATTGCATCTTGACAAACACTATGAAGTCATAGAATCATAGAAGTATTTAGGCTGGAAAAGACCTCCAAGATCATCCAGTCCAACCTTTAACCTAGCACTGCCAAGTCCACCGTTAAACCAAGTCACTAAGCTCTACATCTAAACATTTTTTGAAGACCTACGGGGATGGTGACTCAACCAGTCCCTGGGCAGCCTGTTCCAATGCTTCACAACCCTTTCAGTGAAGAAATTTTTCCTAATATCCAACGTAAATCTCCCCTGGTGCAACGTGAGGCCATTTCCTTGTCTTATCAGTTGGTGCTTGGGAAAGTTGAGAAATTTGATTCTATGAACATCTCGCACAGTCTGTAAAGTATGTGTAAATTATCTACATAATAAAAGAAGTGGAAAACAGGATGTGTATTAGTTTTGCTGGGAATACTTGTTTAAAGGAAGACTGAAATTTTTGGTTCAATTAACTTTTGAACTATTAGTGCAAAGTGGAAGGAAGTTTCAGGGTTTTCACAAAGTGGAAAAATGATTGCCTTGGAGACTCACAGTTTGGAAATGGCTTTTACAGTTAAGGAAACTCAAAAATGTTAGCCACCTTCTTCTTGCTCTCCTTCATCCCAAAAAGCCAATTTTCTAAGCTTGTACGTGTTGTGACTAAACAAGATTATGGTATTTATATTGAGAATACAAAAGTCACTTAAAAGAAAAGGCAGGCTCTTAAGTCGCTTTTGAAAATAGCATTTGGGTTCTTGATTGATTTTATTACTCCTGACCTTTAGGGGAGGCCGAGGCCACAGTCAGAAGGCTACGAGCAGCCAGCACCACCCCTTGGAGCCAGGGGACACCTGTAGTCTTTGGACTCCTACTCAGAGGAGAACAGGAGCAGAGCGGGGAGATTTCATATTCCACCCAGATTTGGCACTGCTGCCACTGCTGCCAGGAGACCGTGCGTGTTCCTGAGCATCACTGCTCCCCAGGACATGGGGAAATTGGAGGTTGCTGAGTGTAACCAAACAAAGAAAGGAAAGCGGACCCCACCAAGATGGTGGAGGCTTAATTTACCTGCATACTAGGAGAGGAAACAATTACTTTCCACGGGCCATGATCTGTAGTGCTTATTGGGAACAGACAGGAAACATCAGTGTAGCTGGGGAAGAGAAGATGAAAAGCAGTGGGGTGAGATAGAGGCAAGAAGCTGAAGATTAGAAATAGGAGGTACATCTGTAGCAGTGAGGATAAGCTATGTAACAAGTTTCCTTGAGTTGTGATTCGTTTTTCAAATGAAAATCCCATCAGCCTTAATGCTTTGTGCCACAAGTGAGAATGATGGTGTTATGAATCTTTCTCCCTGTTAGAAAACCTAGAGAACATTTTGTCTTGATAGTGACACATTTCTCTTACAAGAAAACCTAGTATAAATGCATTCAAGCTGTGTTTGCCTTTATTTCACCGAATTGTACAGCTTAGCGTGCTGTGCAGGTGAGTCAAGTGGATGTACTTCCTGTTGGAGCCACATTCTGGTAGACTGCGCCAGCACGCCAAACCATTTCCTCAGCCTAAGTTATCCTCCACGGAGGCGAATCCAGCATAACCTCATGATTATGTCATAAAACCTGCAATATTTCTGCCCATAGCTAGCTGAAGTGACAGTTACTTTTGCTGAATAAAACCTTCTCATAGTGCTCCCTTAACTCATGTCTTCCGTAACCATCACCAGAGGCCTCTGGTGAGACTTCTTCTTCGGATGACTTACTCATTTGTACCATATTGAAATGGAGTAGATATTTTAAAAGGTGAAGTCATAAGCCTGTTTCTTATTCTGTTCTTGTATTTTTTTGTATTCAGCTTGTGGTTGCTTATCTTTAGCAGTTGCCACAGCTAGCTCCATTATAAATGACCAAAAGTATGTAGTCAGATCTTCATCTCTGTTCCTCCTGGGTTTTATTAACATCTGTCTCCTCCTTTCAGTGCAAATGTAATGGTAGTACTAGTTCCATACTGGGCAGGGGAGGTCATTGTCTGCACTTAGGCGTGTAACTATGGATTTCCAGTTCTGAAATCCCCCCATGCTTACGCACACACCTGCTGATTCCACTGGCCTTGCCATGGCAAGGGGTTGTTTGAACAACTGTCAGATTAAGCTGACTGTGTGCTTTCTGTTTCATAGTTCATGGAGAAGTGTTTCTGAGTACCATTATGTAAGTTGTGGCCACCAACTTTTTATTCATCACCAGTAACTGTGCTGGTATGATGCCTCACACCATAATGTAACCAGAAAAAATAAGTTCGTGCCCATTCCTACCTTGTATACTTTCTCATAAGAGATTTAAATTGAGAAAGTTCTTGTTTTTCCACACAGTTGTTATATAAATGCATCAGATAGTACACACTGAACTTCGTTACCTCTGTAACCAGTAAAATCTTTAATATATCAGATACAAGCAAGGACACTATAAAGGTAGTATGATCTCTGTGTATTTCTGAATGGTTTTCTTTGGGTTTCCTTTCCAGAAGCAATCTTGTTTTCTATGCCTCTTTTATGTTAGTTATGGAAGACATTATATAAATGGAAGATCAAATTATAGCCTAATTCTGTGTCATTGCACCAGGATAATTCCTCCAGAACCTCTCCACGTATATTTCTGGAATAAAAAACATTTATGAAGATGAAAGTAAATTCAAGTCACTGCAAAGTATGAAAGCATCAGTGAGAAGTCTAATGTTGTAAAACCTATTTGGAATATCCACATGTACTGGTAGCAAGTCCTGATGTTATATAGGAAAATCAGTGAGCTTATTGCCATCAAATATGCAGCTTCCTTAAAAGAGATGTTTACTTTCTTCTGAAAAAAAAAAAAAAAGAAGTAATCCTTGCAGAATTAAAGAATCACTAAGATTGTGTTTTTTATTATTTAGTCTTGCAGTCTAATTTTTCCATTTTGCACAGCAGATGTGGGCTTAGTAAAAATTGCCCAAAATGTTGAATTTTGTAGTTCTGTATCAGATCTCAGACTCTCAGTTATTTGCAGTTAAAAACAAACAAAAACCTGCAAGTGCAAGTGATTTTATCTGGAGAGCAGCTGGAGAGCACTGAACCTAAAGTTTCACCTAACAGCCTGTCTCGAATAGTGCCTAAAAACATATTTCTAGGGAAGAGTTAAACAGATCTCTTTGTGGAAGAGATCGTTCTTCCACAAAGTAGTTTTATTGCTTTTGAACTCAGATGTACTTTTATCCACATCATGTGGCTACAAGGAGTTGCATGGTTTACAGGTTGGAGAGGAAAGCATGTCTTTTGGTTTGTTTTGAACCTATCGCACAAACTTTCAGATATTCCAGCTAATGGAAGAGGCAATGACCAACCTTTTTCTCTGTTTACACCGTGCACCTATGTGCTCATAGTTGTATAGACCTCTTATATCTCCATTTTTTATAGGGGTGACCAAGTCTTGAATGGCTCTAGACTGCATTCACACCTTGCAGGAAAAGCCTTTCCCACCACCAGTAACCCTAGCTGCCCACATCTGTACCTGTTCACTGCTTTTTTAGGCAAGAAGGCCAGAATGGCACGTAGCCTTCAGTGTGTGACACATTAGGGGTTTATACTGTAGCATTTTAATGTTTCCTGCCTAATCTTTCTGTATTTACTCAGAAGTAAAAGCCAGACCTCCTAAGTTCTCTTTTTTGGGGGCAAGCTGATTTGATATTATTAAGAAATATTCTGCAGTCGTAGCCTTGCAATCCCAGAGAAGAACTAAGGGGAACTGTTTGTTATGAGGTGGTTCTGCCTTACAGGGGAAAAAAATGATGAAGGTGTCATTTTGATGTAGGTGATACATGAAAAGAGAAACGTAGTGCTTTTTCACATAAAAGACTGTGGAGAAGAGAAGGAAGCTAAAAAGACAATGTAGTTACTAAAAGAAATTAATGGCGGACATAGAGCAGCTTGAGGAATTACTCAATGAGGAGGGAGGTTGCTATGGTGGGGTAGGAACAGAATTTGGATGGATGATACTCAGTGTTTTCCAGGCTGTAGAGATGCTAATATTTTCTTGGTTAGTGATGATGTTTTCATAAAAATGCACTTAAGCAAACCAAAGTGGGAGTGAGTATCCAAATGGTGGGAGTATTTCCCCCGCAGAGCAGCTCAGGCTCATGCTAGAGCTTACCCAGGGCACACAGGATGGCACAGGTGACTGGTCAGACAGAAGACGCTTGGGCAGCAGACACCCCTCAGAATCAGCCTCCGTGGGCTGGCCACCCTCTGAGGGCCAGGCACGCTTGCCTGGCAGTTTCCAAGGCTGTCTGTTTTTGTAGGTGACCCCCCAACAGCGTCGGGCGTGTTTTGGCCCATTCCTCCCCCAGGCAGAGCAGGACCCCCTTGCACCCTTTTTGCAGGGCAGCAGCAGTGCTTGCTCTCCTGGGGACTGCAGGGGAGTGGGCTCCTGTGGGCTCAGTACCACCGCCTGGTTCGAAGTGTCTTTATTTTTTTATTAATTACCTTTGAAATGCATCCCCACTTTCTGGCAGATTACTATGGCAACTCTGGGGTCAGTGGCAGCTGCGGAGCTGCAGGATTTGGCCACCATGCTCCCTCCTGCCCAGTGCCGGCCTTCCTCCCGCTCCTCTTCCTTGCCAAGGAGATGGGCTCAGCCCGCCCAGTCACCATCTTGTGCCACAGTGCACCTGCTACCTGGAGCTGGGCAGTGCTGTGGGGAAGGGCTCTCCTCCCTTTTATCAGTCCTTATATGTTAAACATGGAGAAAACAAAAGGGATTTTTCCCCTCCTGTGATCTAAAACCCCGGATGGGTTAGCAAGAGCAACGGGTACAGTCATTCAGTTGCTAAAACAGCCCTCACGTTTCCAGTTAAAAACCGTGAAGACCCCATTTTCACACTCTTGAAAAGGAAGAACGTTTTTGGCATCTCCAAAGGTTTTGTGAAGTGCCGGGTGGAGGAGGTTGAGCAGGAAAAGGGAAATTAGTATGCGGGTGCCAGCATGGCTGTCCGGCGGGCCCAGTGCGCTGCTCCATCACCCCAGGAGGACAGCGGGGCTCCCCCAGGCCGGGGCCGGGCCAGAGCAGGGCTCTGCCCTCCCACACCGAGCACACCGCTTCCTCTCCTGTCAAGAGGGTCTTTGGTGGGTGCCCGGGTTTCAGAGGGCAGCTGGGCAGCAAGGCTGAGGGCTCCCCCATCACGGGGCATCGCACGGCCATGAAACCCTGGCATATCATCCCTAAGCTGTGTCTGGGCTTCCCAACCAGTCTGACAAATACATTTTACCTTCCCCTACCACCGCTTTTCCGTGAACAGCTGCCTTGTGGTTTTTTGAATGGGTGTTTAACCAGGAGCTTGAATACAAAGGTGATATGACAAAAGGCTCCTTTGATTAATTTGCTGGGTTTTGCCTCCTAAATTGTGCATAGAATTACTTTCTTAGCAAGCTTGTAGAGATGCTATCAAATTAAAGAGATAATACTCACTCTGGCATGTTCAGGGATTTGAAATAATTTAAAATTTGTTATTTGTTGCTGTCGTTGAAATACACTAGGGAACTTCTGACATTTTCAGCATTTGGCTCCTGTAAGAGGAGCCTTTAGCCTAATGAAATCCCTGTTCAACTCTGATTTTCTCTAATTACACTGGTGAGTGCATTTTTGGAATATGATAGTCTTAGGATATACTTTCAAAAAAAATTTGGAGCACCTCTGAAAACAGCTCTAGCATGTTAAAAATACACAAGCAATTATAAGCAAAAAATGTAATGTTTGCCTTGCCAGGATACCTTACATAAAACCTTTCTGTGAAAGCTTTTTATGTGGAGATAATTATTCTCATTAAAAAAAATTAAAGTAAAATTCACCAGATGAAAATATATTCTTTCTGTATCTACTAGACATGAAACATTTTATTGTTAATTCTTCATTTTATATTCCCAAGTAGGTACTGAATTCACTGCAGCAGAACAAGCAGCTAACTGCTGCATTGGTCTGATGGGTTTTCAGGACACTGTAGACACCTGAGAAAACAGCTGAATCATTGTTTTAAAACAGGAGAGGAGATTTCTGCCTTGTCTTTACGGAAACCAACTGAAATAAAAACAAGGTTTCTAAAGGCAGTTTCTTTATAAGCTGATTTTGTGCAGTGTATTTCAGTTTGATGATCAGAGGGAAGGCTTTCAGTCTGATAACTATTGTGTTGCTGAATACGGTCCTCCTCAAGCCTGGAAGAGACCTGACTGAATCCAAAAAACAGAGTTGGAGCAGAACCGTATGACTCGCCTGGGAACAGTCAGGCAAGCTGGCTTAACTGATCAAACACACGCTAATGCATGGGGAGAGAGAGCAGGATGCCTTTGTCATATGTAGCACAACCAGCCAGGGAGGGGGTTATCAAAATTTGAGTTGATGGCCGTGCCAGATGAGTAATCATGTAGTCCATGTTTTATGTGCTCTTCCCAATGAGTTCCAAATTTGATTAAAATTTCTGAATGTGAGCCTAATGATGATAATCTGACCTCCCAACTTTCCCTAACTGGGCAGGTCTTCACAGCATTCACGTTGGGTGTTGCAGCAGAACTGCTCAAGAGCCTCTGCAGAACACAGGTACAAGGAGGAAGATGCCAATTTTCACTCAGTCTGCTTGTTTTACCTTAACCCCCAGTCTGATATCAATAACTTAGAATGTATCTGATCTGTCTCTTCTATTGACCCACTCTGAGAAGAGATCCTAGCACACGATGGAGCTGCCAGCAGCTGTGGCAAGGGCAGCATTGTGGTCCTCTGTGGATGTAAGCAGACAGTGCAGAGATGACAGTCTGTCCCTGCGTTATTAGTCATGTAAGGGATTTTGTCAGTGTGTCACTATTTTTGTTGTCAGTATGGGAGGTACCATCAGAAAGAGCAGTTGTGATGCTGGGGTATTAAAGTGTTCTTTATCCAAAGTGGTCTCTACTGCTCAGAGTTAAAAATTTAAATTTGACATTTTGTAAATAATTCTATACATTTCTGTTTCCTTTGAAATCCCCGAGTAAATGTATAAAAATTCTGGGAAACATGCTGGTTATAAAGGTGATACAGAGAATAGCCTGTTATGATAATAGGACCAGTTCTCTTTGAGTATTTCGTATTGAAAAAATTGGGTGATACAAATGCAAAAAGGTGGTACATTACTCACTCTTTTTTTCGGGATTTAAGTCCAAAGCATTAGTCAGGAGGCACAACTCTCATTTTTCTACTGTATAGTAATTGTTTCACTGGGCAACAAACTAGAACTACAGTTCCTGCTTCATGATCAGGAAATAAAGATGTCTTTTCAGGCTGTTCAAGTATAAACTATGCAGGAGGTTTGGTAGATTAAATTCAGCTTTATATGCCATTGCAACCATAGTCTGACTAATTTTAACTTATGATAGTACTAAGAATTGGATTGAAAGGAACCTCACCATTAAATGTATACCTAATGTTTTGTGTGTTTTGAATATAATGTCAACTTCTCTTGGATGGGGCTTGTCCCATAGAAATACAGTTCCAGTGTACTCCAGCAATTACAGTGCCAATATACAGAAATTTGAATAACATTCACAGAATTCATGAGTTGCGCATTGGGACGCTTAAGTCTTAATTATATCTTGTGCCCTCTGAACGTATATAAAATTATACACTTAACTATACACTGTAAGAGATTTAGCCAGCTCCTTTTTTCTGCCTGACCATGATTTTTCAACCATGTGCCTTTTTCTCCCCTCTAAAAGAATGATGCATGTTTTTCTTTTTATACCAATAACAATGGATGTTTTTCAAATTTTATATAGTCACACTGGTTTTGTCCCAAATTAGAGGATGTCCTGTGTCTGGGAGCAACGATTTGTATTGGTTTTCAATGGTAATGAAACAAAGCCACAGCTCAGACTGCTCAGCCTTGGAGCTGTGTACTGTCACTCCAGTAAGACCCCAGTAACAACCCAAAGGAGAGTTTTACAGGTATTAGACTGAGACCTGTACAGCACGAGAATAACCTTGAGATATATCTACTATGGAGGGGCATAATATGGGCAGAATAAGTAAGAACATAATATAGTATCAATTAGTAGTTTGATGATTTAACATGCCACATTTAGAAAAAACAAACAAACAAACAAAAACACACCAGAAGGAGACGAAAACGAGGTCCTTACGGGTGGGTGGTGCTCCTCCATTAGATGCTTAGCTACCAACACTGGTGTCATCCCTATTTGTCAACTAAGCTGGAAGTTCATCACTTAATAAAACCTCCACAATCAAACAGCGAATAATACAGGGGCTCTGGTGGCACTGTTAAAAAGTTTCCTGTCATTTAGAGAAACTGTGTTGGTAAAGCAAATACATGCCCTTTAAGTAGACGTCTTTGACGTACCTGTGTGAGGTATTACTTTAGCAGAAGGTAGTGAAGAAAGATGGTTTAGAAATGCTTGAGAGGTCTGTGTCCACAAGCATCCAAGTGCACGGCTGCTTGTTTCAGGTGTGGCTTTCACAGAGCATTGAGAATGCTTTGAATGAAGTTCATGGCAGAAAGCACCACCAGCGTGATGTCTACATCTGCGCCTGGGGACAGAGTGCTGTGAGCAAGACTGAGCAAGAGGTTTGGGAAAAGCATCGTGAGTTTGAAGGGTTTATAGGTCTTTCCTGCTGATGAGGTGAACTAGATACAATTCAGCGTATGTGTGCACAGCTTAAGACAGGATCATACAGAGAATAATATTATTCTTTGTATTAATAAGTATGTTAGTGATGCGGTGCTGTAATGCACAAGACAACCTTAACTACGAATTTTCAGTTCTCCAAATGCTTTTTATTTTAAACCTAGGGGGTTTTGCTTATTTGTTTTTTTGTTTGTTTGTTTGTTGAATTCATTAGTACTGAGTAGGTAGAAGGTTATTTAGCCATAACTGTGGTGTATGAAGTGCATATTGGGAGAGCAAGTGTGCATTTGCACCTTTAGAAATACAGTGTTAAAAGGGAGAAGCTTGCCCTCTAGATGAGAACCCTGTCATTTCCCGTGCTGCCTTCTGCTCACGAGGCCAAGTGCAGCACTCAGGCTACTGAGACTGTATGTCCTGGCGTACCCACCTGTCCTCCCTGCTCCCCGAGTCCTGCTTTCTCATCCTGGTGCTTTCTCGTACAACGTATGTGCTCCTGGTGTTCTTTTGTTGTCACTTTTAGCTCAGTGGGGACACAAGGGACACTAGAGCATATACTGTAGCATTGGAAAAACTGGAACTTGCTGTTTGGAGACAGCATATTCCTGTGTTACCTGTGGTTCATTTAGTTCCCTTCTATGTAGTAACTCAAGCCTCCAGCAGAGTACTGAGTGACTCCTGTTACTGCTTCCACATCTAACTGGTTTCTCACAGGATAACTTGCAGATACGTTACTTTAGAGTGTAGTGTCAGGAGGCTGCGCTGGATGTGTCGTCCAAACCCTCTGCATGGCACCTGTCTGTGACCCAAACAGTCGTGAAGGCTGCAGTAACTTTCCACTGTTGAGCAATGAATAGTTCATAAATCTCCCAGCATTCCTCCAGGGGAGTCTGTGCCAAGCAGCGTTTAGCCACGTCCCTAAACCTTACCCCACCCCAGCAGCTGCCTCTGGATTTACAACAGAAGCAACCAGGTAGCAGTTCGCAGTATATGGGGAGGGATTTTTTTTCCCCAGTGTTTGCATTCATGCGCCTGTTCAGAACCTGATTACTCAAGCATAGTATTTGCCTTTAGGGGAATATACAGAACCAGAAATGCTTCACTGTTGGACTAGACAACAGGAGCTTGTTGTCAAAGTTCTTTTGCATCTCTTATGCATATGTAGACAGATGTAGAAATATGTACACAAAATAGGATTCAAATGAAGGAAAGCAAAATGATTCAAAATGCAGTTACGGTTCTACTGATTGGTGCTACAGATGGGAAGTATGAAATTTCCTTTTCTAAACTGCAGTGCTTACTTTAAAAGTAAGACCACTAACCTGCTATTATTCAACCTACCCCTTCTCTGAAAAGCAAATTTACCATAAAGTTACCATGTAATAACTAAGTATCTTGTACTCAGTTTAGGCAAAATATATAATGTGAGCATTCATAAGAAAATGTACTCTCAAGTGGCAGTGGTAAAATGCTGTGCGCTTTATTAAAAAAAAAAAAAAAGAAAAACACATCAAAGTGAAAACCCTAACTTAAATTAACTCTCAGTAGTGATTACTGGTTTGCCTTCATTATTTATAAATAGGTCCCAAAGAGAGGAAAAGATACAGATGGTTCATCTTCTATGCCCCTTTCCTTATGTAGGACTTTATTTGTGAGAGCCATTTTAAGACCTTATTGATTGTGACTCTCAGACATTTCTCTCAGGTGAGAACTTTCTCCTCTCCTTTGCTTACATTTTTGCCATTTTTTGAGACATGCTGGCATGGCTGGAAAGGCCTGCAGAACATCCCTTTGCTCTTGCTTGGGTTGGTCACAGCCCTGATGCATTCTCTCATGTGACTTTTTATGGGTAAAGCACCTCCCATTGCTGCAGGTTTTCTCGGACATAGAAGTCCTCACATCTTATGTGACCACATTTGCTGAAGAAATATGCAGCAATTATAGCAGGCAGTTTTGTTTCTATAACCTCTCTGGGGAAGTCATTTGCCGTTAAGCTCTTCTCGTAATACAAACATAACTTGGTTGATAAATGCAGTGAGTTCACTTCGTTTTTTTCATGGGGTCACATTCATTTTTGTATGTGAATGAGAGTTGATTTATTTTTCAAAATGTTTGCAAGTCTCCTGAGTTTCATAAATTGTAGTGTCAATAAGTATCCATCCAAAAGCACATTACTTGTTCTTTGTTATTTGTATTTGTTTTCCTTTAAAACAAATTTAAAGAAGCCCTTTCTGGAAAGGGAACCATGTGCTGGAGATATTTTTAAATAAATCATTTTGCTAATGCTAGCAATACAAAAAAAAAAAGTGCATTTTAGAATAATAAGAAAATACAATTTTACTACCAAAAAGCAGAATTTCTAAACTCTTAGTGTGCATCTACCCCAATAGGAAATACTGTACAGTTGCTTACTACAAGTAAGAGTGTTATAGTAAAATAATAAGAAAATCTATTTAGAAAAGCCACCCAAGTGTGCCTGTTAATTATATTCACTTTCAGATAATTAGGACTGTGTACACTACTACTTATCTTAAGAGGTCCTAATGAAAGGCTGTTAATGTACATCGCGACTAATCCAGTCTGGGACACAGCAGAAGTACCAGTATTTGGCGATAGTTCCACAAAGACCTTAGCAGTATTACTGAATAGCCTTTTCAAAAGTATGTCTCATCAGCAGGCTTTTCTTCAGAAACAGTCGTCTTCTAATGCAAAATTTAGTTGGATTTTAGGTACATAAAAACCGTCCTGTCCCACCAGCCAGCGAAGGTAGCACAGTTCTTCCATCCGTCCTCCCACAGACACAGGGTGCCTCACCCAGCCGGCCTCGGCAGGACGTGTGGAAGAGCAGGGTTTAGCCATCTCATAGGTTACACCCTTGCCCTCACGAAAATACCCCTCCTTTATTTCATAGCCACCTTGTTTCACGGAAGGGAGTTTCTTTCACCCAGGCCTAACCCCCTATATGAAACGAAGCTTCCTGAATTTTTAGAGATGAAGTTATAGGACCAGCATCCATAAGATAGCAGGACCTCCTGAAGCTACAGAAGAGACACCTATGAGGCAGCAGGATCCTCTTTCTCTTAGTGCCTTTTTCCAAGCAAGTCCAAGACCATTATTTTAAATGCTGTAACTGTTAGTATTATAAAACAGGATGAAATGTGAAAATCATTCCCTTTTGCAGTCCCCTGAGCCTCCTTTCCCTAACCCCATGAGTCCTGCAATGTGCTGGTTTGGGCTTTTGTTTTTCAAGGGTTTGGGTTCTGGTTGGTTTTGTTTTGTTTTCTTCTGGTTTTATTTGCTTGTGGTGGTTTTTTTCGGGTTTTTTTTTTTTTTTTTTGGTTGTAGAATCAAATGTTCCTTATTTTAAACCATAAGTTACATAAAAATTTCTCTTGACTGCTATTCTTAGGACTAGTTATATAAACTGTTTTCCTCGCCCTTTTGCTTCCTCCTCTCCCTTTTTGATGCACAGAATTCCTGGGAAAGCTAAGGAGTTAAAGAGAGCCTGAACTCCCTTTGAGCTCCGTAGCGTTGCTCACACTGTACCTCTTTGAAAACTCGTTTTCCAATTGCTGCCATGGGGGGACTAAGTGACACCAATGTTTCTGTCTGGAATTCGCTCCACCTTGTGCCTGCTGTTACTGAGACATTTCTTTTTTGCTATCTCAGACCTTTCCTGGTATTCTCAAGAGTAAAAATGGCAATGCTTGGTATTTTCCTTCCTTTTTGATCCTGTCTTTTGACAAAAAAAAATCTCTTTAGGGATGAACAAGTCTAACCAATTAAATTGGATATAATTTTTACATCTTTATACTTTGCGTGGCTGAACCCTTTTCCAAAGTGAGGATTGTTTTGTGTTGTTTATTTTCACAACGAAACATCCCACAGGTTTTCCTATCTGGGAGCTAAAAACAGTGGATTTTGGGAATCATGGAAAGTTTCATATTTTATTACAAATAAGTATAGCAAACAGCAAAATAGGGTATGTACTGAAACAAGCTGGGCTTTTGAATCTGCTCTGTGTGCAGAAACTGCACAAATAGGCAGAAACTCTTCAGTAAACAAGTTAGCTACATGCTGTTTATTCCACCTCTCTCTTTCTCTTTTCTTTGCTAACACAGGTCCGCAAAGATTCACAAGAACTCAAGTCCAAGCTTTTGGATGCATGTAATGTCAGTGTAGTTTCAAAATCCCGTGACTTCCTAGCTCTGTATCTTACCCTTCACCCAAAATGTCGCAAAACTGGGTTGCCAGCTAGAATAACAAAAGGAGCCAGGTTGCATTGTGCCACCTCTTTTTCTATTTAATTCATAAGCTGCTGACAGGATTTTTTCCCATGTTTATAGCACGTTTGGTGGATTTGGGGCACATTCTTTGCTTCCTTTCTCCTCATTCATGTGACCCTTTTCCAGTGTTTCCAAATGATCTCATACCTTTTAAGCATGGAGGAAACCAACCCAAGTTGGTTAGGATGTGTATTGTTCTCTTGTTTTATTGTGGTTTTTGTTTTTGTTTTTGTTTTGTTTTTGTCTTTGTTCTGTTCTGTTCTGCTTGGTTGGTTTGTGTTGTTTTTGTTTTTTCTTTTTTTTTTTTTTTCCCAAGCATATCCACAAAGAGAGAATACAGAACTTTCTGCCCTAAATACCTCTTTTGCATCAGGGATGGATAGTTTTGATGGAGCAAGATGTCATACCAAAACAGTGCCGTGTCTCTGTCCTCACGAGCATACCTGCATGCAGATTAGAAAAGCTCTGTAGTGCTGCAACTGTATGCCAGATTTGCTATTTGCTCTTGTTTGCATGATAGTATTTCTAATATACTGATATGATATGGAAATAATGGCACATCACCGTTCTCTCAACATATTGTATCACTGCTTTATCATATTAGGCTAATACACTGCGAGAGTTGATAGCACCTCTCCATGTCAAATCGGATCCACTTCTCTTGGCACTGAACCGATTGGACTCAAAGGTTGATAAACTTATCATTAGCGAGTTGGCACGACGGAGACTCAACTTCAGCCTCTTGCAAGCAACCTAATGGCCTCTGTTCAGAAAGTCAATTCTTCTTGAATAACTTTGGTGTTTATTAAAGAGAACAGACCTGTTAAAGCGTAGACAACCACATGCCTGGATATGAGACCTCCAGGAAGGTGTCAAAGGGCATGGCCAGTCTTTTGAAGAATGCACCCTTTCCACAATGGGACTAGGCACAAGGTCAGATCCAGTCTACACGGAGCACATTTGCAGAAAATACTGCCCCGCATGGGAGAACGGAAGGGGAAGAGGGTCTTGGCAGGGGAAGGGCTTTGATGTCACTCAGTTTTGTTCTGCAGACCTGGAGGAATTAAAGAGGGATTCGGCCGTGGTAACGCTAAAATCATGTTGCTTTTACTGAACTGCAGTGAATCCATTCAGGCCAACCAGACAGATTGTGCCATTTAAGCGTCCTTCACTAACGTGAGGGACGTTACCTTACTGTATCATGCTAAACTAAGTGTATTCTGTCAAGTGAAGGTGTGCACAGACCTTTCAGAGACTTCTATTTCTCTAATGATTTGTAATGCATTGCCAGAGGGTACACTGACACTGGTTTGGATGATGACGGAGAAGATACCTCACGCTGAGATTTATTAGACTCTGCAGATAAACTCTTCAGTTCCTCTTTATCTTCTAGGACTTAAACATGTGAGTGATGCTGCCTGGCGAAGCAGGCACAAAGTATTCTCTGTATAACACCCAGATTCCAGAGGGCTCTTTCGGGGCCAGTATTTGTCTGGATGTCACTCAAAGTAGATTCGGATATTGTATTTATCATTATGTTCTGGGTCCCCTATGGGTTGATGTTTGCCTCTATCTCTGTGGTTAGAATGTGGATTTTCCTTAATATATTTGGCTAAGGGTGTATTGTAATAATGTTAATGCTAATTACTTGATATTTCATACTATCTTACGGGGAGATACTTTTAAAAATGTATTTTGAAATGTTTTCTTTCTGTTTGCTCAATGTATGGTATTGCGTTATGTTAATACCAATAAAATTATATATATTAGTTATATATATTTCCCTTTTATAAAGAAGTAAATTATGCTTTTTTGCCTCACAAACAAGAAATGTGCAGTGAATAAAATTACATCATTCTGCCTTACAGCAGGTGACAAAGCTTATAATAATTTTAATATTCTTTTTTGAAAAATAAAAAGCATAGTATGACATAAACTAGTTGGAAATTCATCAAAATGCATGTTGTGTTTTTGCTTAATGGGACTGTCACAAATCAGCCTAAGTATTTAACAATGTTGTTTTGGCATCTTTAATTTTTTCCAATCAAAAGCATACACTGTATTGCTGTTATTGATTACAAAATTGTACTTTCATTAATTTTTGCCTGTTGGCCAAATAGACAAACCCACTGAGTTTTTATGACTCTCTTGTCTGTAGGAATTGATTTTTAAATTTAATTCAGTGTTCTTTCCAATGCTTGGCAAAGGCAGAATTTATTTTTTATATAAGGTTGCCTTTGAATACCTGCCTCTGCCAAGTCTGATAAATCACTGCTAAGTACATAAAGGTTCTGCAACCTGAAGGATGTATCATTAAAACCATGCTGGAATGGCCTGAAACCTGAGCCAGTCCTTTACGTTCTGTCATTAAACTCCATAATTAGTTAGAGATGAAATGTTTTGGAAATGGATTAGAGAAGCAGACGCAAAGATGTGAATCTAAAATGTCCTTTGGCTGCTGTTCTGGGTTACGCTGATGGCTTATTTGCTGCCTGTAGCCAAAGGCCAGCATATATCTGCGCTAACATGAATTAGATCGTCTTCAGCTTCCTCTCTTTCTTTTCCCCACCCTTTCTAACATATTGTATTGAGTATCATTGTTTTGCAGAGGCATTCAGAAGGGCTGTAATTAGCAGTCCCTGGCATTTAATTGCATACACATTTGTTAAATATTTTTCTGTATGCCTTAAAATAAAGTCTAGAAAATGGCAGTAATGTTTCTTTAATGAAGGCATTTGATTTATTCATGAAGTCAGGATTTTTGAAGGTGTTATTTTGGGCTTAATAAAGGAAATAAGCCGGCAAATGTTCAGCTTTGCCATTGTCTGTAAGGGCTGATGTTTGCTTCCTTCCTTTTGTTTCTTTTGTGTGCAAACACATTCTTCCTAATAGATGGGAAACAGACCTTTCTTCTGTGACAACTGTCATGCCAGTTTTGAGAGAAAGCTTTATATTAAGGTGCATGTATGTTCACAAGTTTACTGGGCGTTATGACACCTGATGACATGAGCGATGACTAGAAAAGCCACATGGTATTGCATTTCTCTTGCCATGGTAATAGCGTTTGTTCTCAAAGGTACCACCAGGCAGGGACTGAGCTCTGTTCGGTGCTTACAGGCCGTGGTGGTGTGATGGGCATTCAGCAGCTGACGGGGCGCTGAGTATCTGGCAGTGTCGTGCCCTAAATAAATGATGTGTAAATCAGGGTGCAGATTAATTAGTCTGGGATCTAATCAGTGCAGCTATCATTACATGTGCAATTATAAATCCAATAATAAATCTGAATATCTGAATAAATAAGACATGTTCTGGGGTAACATTTTCAGAAGTATTTTGGGCCCCTTTCATAAATGCCTCAGGAGGTGCTTCCCCAGCCGGCTGCCATGCATTACAGAGGTAACTGAGCTGGATGTTAAATGATTCTAGCCCCTGCCCACACTGATTTACCATGTTTCTTTCATGTTGAAATTGGGATTTACATTCCTGAGTGATGCAAGTGCTTTTGAAAATTTCACTCAGCATTACATTTTCATCCAAATAAGCAAACTTGGGATGTAGCCTGAAGTGGAGTTCATTTTCTCAGTGGATGTTGCTCACCAGGAACACGTACCCCATCCGTTCAGGCTGGCTTTCAGGTATCAAGCCCATCAACCTTGACAGGCATTGCTGTTGTGAAAGCGTGACTGTCACTCGATTCTGAGTGGTGAGTAATGTCGCTGGGTCCATATCATTTGTCACTTAACCTTTCACAACTTCGTATGCTGTAACAGCACAGGTTTGTGAAAAAACATTTTCCTGAAGGAGTAATTGCTTCCATATATTGCTTGTGGGATGGATCCATAGGAACAGCCTCATCCTGTTTAAAAGTCACAACATCCCCAGAAGTATAGTAGTTTATCCAGTCTGCTTCAGATCCTGGCTTACCTCATGAATACAAGAAGTTTTCATTGTTTCTGAACTGAGGGGACTAAGGAGAAGTGTACCATCAAAATGTAATTGCTTTGTTTATTTCACTTCAACATTGGTAGCTTGTGGTAAAATGAAATAGCACTTATATCAATGTGTGGCACAGAAAAATGTCAAGATATCCTGTTTCGTTGTGTTAAAATTTTCCAAAGAGTCACTAAAATCTGTTCAGTGGATGAAGGTTAAACTGATTTCTTCATAGGCAACTTAATGAGTAGAGCACTGTGTCCAAATACCAAAGGATGCAATTATAACACTGCTGCCAAAAAGTTCTGCCACTGATCAGAGTTCCCTGTTACTTTGGGAAGCCTTTGAGTTATTTCAGCCTCATTCTTATGCCCTCTCTGAAATCACAACCCACCAATATAACCTCATGAAACAGCAGGGCTGGGAGCAAATGAGGAGTTTCTCTTGATGCTCATTTGAGGCGTGTAAGAGCTGTCAAGAGGCCGCACAAAGAGAGTAAGCTAATTATTCCCTCTGACTGTGTTTTCCCTTCCCACTAACATATTAACCCATTTGCTGGCACCTGTACCTCATTGCTAAGTGGATGTTGAAAATGCCTGAATGTTGCTGTCAGCACAACAGTGCAGGTCTGCAGGGAGAAACCTTGCGGCTCGTGTTCTTTTTTTATTTTTTAATGCTGGGTTTAGTGTCAGCCGTTTTTAATAACCAATTCCTTTTGCATGGAAAACTGAAGAGCGGTGACTGATGTGGGCATGAGACTTCCAATAAGGCCAACTCAAGTGTCCCGTGAAGCCTGGAGGCTGATTGTGCTTCAGCCTGCCGGTCCACAGACCACCGTCTGCCAGCCCCTCTGCCAGTGGCTCAAATGGGCAAGGCCATGACACAGAGAAGGCAGCTTTTTGTTCAGATATCACCAGAGAGGTGACCCAAGAGGAAAAGAGATTTGCTGGGATCTACTGATCCAAAAAGAAAACGACTAGTTCCATAAATGTTTCATAAAAATAATTAGACCTTTGATGCCACAGCAATATGTCTAGCATCTCTCAGGCCTTACAAAGGCTAGGGTCAGATCCTTTAAAAGTGATTATGGGACCTAACTGCTACTGATTGAACTTGGCTGTAGTGGAAAAGGCCTGAAATACCTTCTAAAATCTATCCTACGGGAGATGGATTTTCCACTTGCCTGCACAGTTCACTTCATTTCAAGAAAGCAATTTGTGCTCATGCAGGTGAGAGGAGAGGCAGGTGGGAAACGCCAGCGTACAGCAGAGCTCGCCTGCCTTGGTGCTTTCGGTGAGGGACCTCTCCAGGCACACTTTTTGCCTGCAGGCTTATGTCGTAGGAGAGGATAGAAATCATGTACAGATATCCCGGTAACCAAGAAATGCTTACTCTTTAGAGGAAACGATGCTATAAAATGCAAATTTAGTACTAGTTCTCTGATCATCCACTTCACTAACCCCGAGTATAAAAGCTTGTTTTTAAACACTACTCCTCCCTTCCTTGACTTAAGGCTTTGGGGGAAAATCCTGCACTTTCAGGCATATGGGTCAGTATTTTAAAGGGCTAAAAGGATGCAGGATTACAGAAGTCAGAAAAGGGCAGACAAAGGGAAGGAATAACAGAGAGAAGGGCTGCAAAGGCTGGGTGCTGTGCAAGAAGGCCCCAGCTTTTCATAAGCTTTTCTTCAGTTTGCTTAAGCTTTTCTTCACTCATGGAAAGCTGTCATTAATATGTGATATATTGTGTAACCATATATGTGTATAAGATTATGTATATACATCTATGTATATATACTGGCGTGCCCAGCCAGGCCTTGATTTTGTCATAATGTGGAGTATGAGAAGACACAGGTTTCTTTTTGTGCTTTAACAGGGAAATCTGCTCCTTGTTACCCAAAGCAGATGACTAGCGGTTGGCCTCCACGTAGACCTGAACGACATCTCCTTGTACCTCCTGCTGCCTGCACCTTGTGTGGTGCTCTCCAAACGGGAGCTGATTTCCCATGTCACTGGGGCTCCCCACACCTGTGCGGGGCTGCCTTGATATGGAACACACAGCCGTCTCCTTGTAAAACTCCATCTGCCATTGGTTTCACCATTTTTTTCCTTTTATCTTGTAGACCTGGGGAAAGGAAGTACCTAGTTTTGTCTGACTGCCATCCACCCAGATAGGGTGATTCCTGTTTCTTTGCAACATAAGCATGTGGATATGTCTCCCTCTTGTGCAGTTTGGAATCTAATGGTTAACCTGAACAGCAGCAAAGATGCATTTAAGCCGTGCCCTGAGAAACCAGAATCTACTTCTCTGGAGGCTCTCTTCTCTCCCCTCCCCTCCAACACAGCAAAAATCCACATCCACTCTCCTTCTGTCCTTTTGCTTTCTTGTCTTAAATTTGGGTGCCTCCCATCTTTCTTTCCCTGACTTCCCCAGGGTTTACCACCCCAGCCTGGCTGTTGGCCACCTTGGCCACATCACGTGCCCTGCCCCTGCCTGCACGCTGGCACGCACGGGTGGGCGGAGAGCTGGAGCTGGGGCTTGAGAGCAGAAGGCGTCTGCCTGCTGCATGACCTGGCGGTTTTTGATAGACCTGTTAGTTGGACGTGGCATGCCCAACATGTTGTGGCATAGGAAAATTGCGAAGTGCTTTGTCAGCCCTAGGGTTATATCACTTACTAGTGAAGTGAGCTTGTGGCAGCTATTATACAGCTTCTCTTTTTCCAATGTGGATACATCAGGGTCAAGAAAGCAAAAAAAAAAAAAAAATGTTGTTCTTCAGTGTGAGATGATGTCAGGGCTTCTTTTATCTAGCTTGGGACCATGTCCCAGAGGCCAGGGGTGCTCTGTTTTGGTGGAGCATTTACTAACAGTCCCCAGAAATGTCCAGGAGGCTTCAGGCAGATGCTTTGCCTGTGCGCAAGGTGAAGTGGAAAGGTGTAACTTTAAAACTGGAAGCAAACCTCGTGAGATTTTTAGGAGGAAAATAACATACAGCAGCAGCTTAATAATGTGATTAGTGCTGTGTTCTAACAAACTTACCTCCTTAAGATCCCAAGAGAGCTGAGCTGAGCTGGTTCCCCTGCCAGAGACAGTGAGCTCACCAAAAAAGAATAAAAATGGGAATGTGGATTTCAGTGGAGCCAGGGGATTTCAGTCTGTTTGCGCATTGTTCACTCTCTGTCACACTTTGCGGCAGCTCAGCTTTCTCACTGCTTGCAGAGGGTGGTAATTTTGTTCAAATGCAGGGCTAATTGCAAGTGGAGCAGTAGGTGTGCACGCAAGTTGTTGCACAGAGAAGGAAAGCGCGTCACTAAGCTGTGAAGCTGGCAAACAGCAAAGAGGATAGTGGAAGAATGGAGAAAGCCATCAGACTGGCAACTGTGTCCATCAGTCAGGACGAGGAGCCTGAAGATGGCGGGACGAGCCTGGGTGCCTTTAGGAGGCACCAGCAAAATATATAGAGGGGCCTCAAAGAAGAGCTTCAGCTCTTGAAAAATCTGTGTCAACACAGCAGGTGACAAAGCCTGTGACTGGTTGTGTTGTACAGTCCTCGTGCGGGCAGCTGTGTGCGCTCATAGCCCCGATGCGATCACTGATTCTGCTGCTGCCTCGCTGAAAGGGAAAAACTGTGCAAGCTTTCAGTGGCTTGAGCTTTTACAGGGAAAATGGGTCACAGAAGTGCAGGAACTTCCACTGAAAACATCTAGATTTCTCCATTTAGAGCAAATTTGTGAGAAATGTATGCCTAGAGATTATCTGTGTCCAGCTGTACTATCCAGCTGGGTTGCAGCAGTGACCTTCTATATGTCCCTAGTTCAGGACCATCCTCCTGAATCATCAGTTCGCACAGACTGATCATCTCTCGGTCCGTGTAAATACCCGTGTTGACTGTTTCTCTCTGATCGCTTTTCACTCAAGTACCTGATGTTCTTATTTATTGCTCTTAGAATGGTGTTTTTTTAAAGAGAAAAAATGGAAAGATGAATAGCCCAATGGAGCCAGGAGGTGGCTACACTTATTACCTCATGGAGTTCAGGGCATAGTCATTTTAAAAACAAAGAACAGCATAGCGCAAGAAATCCCAGCAGTCTTTACGGAATGCCAACAACCCAAACCATTCCTGACCTCTTACAGTTTCACCCACACAATCTGCAGCTTCCTCTCCTGAGAAAATGTAGAAGTAGATACAAATATTTACGGCATTTTAAGAAGTGAGAGGAAAGTACAAGAGGTTTAGAAACTATTCCCAGTGGAAAGGAGAATAGTAAAAAATAATAACACAGCATTTACTAGAGCTATTTTTCAGCTCCTGAATTTAATGCAAACGGTTTTGCCTTCACTTGAAGACACAGCAGAAGCTTCGTTGTTACAAAATTTAGTACCTGTGTATTCTTGTATTTGGAAGACATGGTTCTGAATTTAGATCCTGCGTGCGCAGAGTTTGTGCAACTTCGTTTCTGCCCCAAAGTTACAGAATCGTTCAAGGCTTACATGAGGCAGGGGACAAAACTGTTGTTTCAGAAAGAGACTCTCCTTTCTAGCAGTATGTGGAAACAACCACCTGACAGTGTTTTCAGAGAAACGAGGTGGCTGGGGAGATGCAGCCCATGACTCAGCAGCCAAGTGAGGGTGAATAACAACCTGCTGTATTGGCTTCTTCTGAGATCATCTGCAAATCCCATTAGGCCACGTTTTCTTCTTAAAGCATTACCTGAGGCCTTATTTTTCCTTAAAAAGACAGTCTTGCTGTAATAGCATATCACTTGCATACAAATACACCTTTTTTTTTTTTTTAGAAGAAAGAAAATATTTTTAAAGCTCAGCTGTATATCTAATCAAGTATCTCAGATCCTTTATGGCACCAAGGGCTGCACCAACGCCCACAGGAAATCAATCAAAGCCTTTAGCAGAGGGATGAGGGAGGGGAGATTTGTGTATAATCTCATTCCCGCCCACTGAGAGCCTACTCCAGCCGTTGAGAGCAGCAGTACCATCGCTTTCAGCGTTTCTCTGGAAAACACTAAGTGCTTGGGATGTGTTAGCGTGACGCCCGCCGCCCTCACCCCAGCCGTGGGTGGAGTGAGGCGGTCTGCTGCCCTGCTTGAGCTTCCTGAGCATCATCAGCAGTGAGGCACTTGAAGGAAGGGACCTGCTGTTTGTCTCCCCTGCTCTTGCCTTCATAGCAGACCCCAGTCCCTCTTCTACTTGCTGCCTGTAACTACAGCACAGTGGTGCAGGGCCTGGGGGAGGGCAGCCCCCAGGAGGTGGAGGTGATGCACCCATGTGTTTCAAGACCTGCCAGTCAGTGCTACACGAGGGCAGCCAGGCTGCTGCCTAGTGCTGCCTGCTTCATGCCCCTGTAGCGCTCTGCGTCTTCCCATGCAGGCTCAGAGCTGGTCCCATCATCCGTCTGCAGCCCCTCCTGCGCCCATGCTTAGCAGTGTGCATGCTGAGAAGGTGAGCCCTGAGGAGCACCAGCCAGTGCAGGCCACCGGGCTGGTGGCACGGCGAGGGAGGCCAGCGCGAGCCCTGCAACCTGGCATTTGAAGCTACAGAGGCCGTGCTGCCTCCCAGGTTCATTAAAAGCACTTGTCACTCCGCATGCAACCTCGGGGTTGAACCCAAACTTTGTCCTTGGCCATGGTGGGGACCTTTCATATTTCAGGAAGCTGTGGGTTTTCAATGGCAAGCCTGGATGTGGTGGCCAGTTGCTGATCCAGGCTCTAGATCACCGTAGCAAAAAAAATCAAAAAGACACAGAGTCAAAGAACTGGCTCGCTCCTTCAGCAGACTTTCCCTGTACCAACCCCTGAGGATACAACCACCCTGAGGAGTGGTTATGCTGCTGGGGAAGAGACATGAGGAAAGATCTTTTTTTGCGTTGCGCAACCAGAGATGAGAGAAAGAGAGAAACAGATGTAAAATACCCACCTGTTGGATCTAGGTGTTTTTTCCCCCTTTTGCCTTTTAGCAAGTCTCTCCCATTCCCCAGCCTCAGACCGGTGGACTTCAGTGTTCAGAGATGATTGGGACAGAAATATCCCAAACATCCAATCTCTCATTGCTGTAGGGAATTTTTAAGAAAGCATAAAAATCAAGACTATGGAGAATTTTAACTGATCTTTAAGTGTCCAGCTGTTGAATGCTTTGCCCTTTAACACAATAGATGTTTTAATAAGAAAGAAATTGACAAGAAAGAGGTGCATCTCATTTCTATTTTTCTTCAAGTTCTGCTTGTCCATGCAGTGATGAACACAGTTCTCCAAGCAGTGTATCACACGATGGGATTTAAGGAGCGGATATGTATCAATTGAGGGAACCCAACAGCTCTCTATAGACCCCCAGCACCACCACCAATAAAACGCTTCTAACCCTTCTTCATGTCTGTATCTCTTAAAAAAATGAAGGCTTTAGAAACAACCCTCCAGAAAAGAGCAAAGAAATAAACTGACGGGAGATATATCAATATTAGTTGCTGGATACAAAATTCTTTAATTGTGTAAAGATCTATACAAATGCAAACACTTTTTGTGATGGGGCGTGGAGATCTTGGTCTCTGGAGTTCTTGCTTGAGCCTGAGGTGAGTAGTTGCTGTGCTGCATGGTATGGGCTTAAATGGGAGGTTGCTTCAGGTAGCTCTTGGTGGGCATGTGTCCACAGCATAGAAATGTTACTTTTAAATGCTAGCTATCCTCCCTGCTGGNAGAGAAAAATGAAAAGAAAGAGAAAAAAGAAAAGAAAGAGAAAAAAGAAAAAAATCCACAACCTCTAAACACCTAAGGATACTGAGGTTCACAACACGTGGGTACCTCACCGTGTGCTGAGCTTCCAGCTAGTGGAAATTGCTGTATCTTGGCGTGGGGTCAGTCACAGGATAAAAGTAATGCTTGAATCCAAATAGCTATAGCCTTCCTGCAAAAGCCTTCGTGAAAGTGTCCTAAGGACAAGGGCACATTGGGCCAGGAAAGCATACATGATTATGAAAGCCAAGAGAGGGTGGGAGGGTCCCGAGGGCTCTGGAGCCGTCCGGGAGGTTGTGCACAGGCGGTGGCCGGCTGTTGTGTGCATGGGTGTGTCGGAGTGCGAGGGCAGCAGGGATGGAGCTGGCTGCTCCCCCAGGGCTGCCCTGGTGGCTCCTGGTCACCACTCAGCTCCCTGTGGCACTTCCCAAGTTTCTACACAAACATCCGACAGTTTCTCTGGGGACAAATGGTGTGTGAGAAGATGAAATGTTTTGGTGCTTTCTAAATGGAGTATTTCAAATGCTGGTATCAGAGTAACATTTCTTCCCCAACCTTTGTTTGAATTTGTTTTTAGAGAAGCAAAATCTTTTTTTTTTTTTTTTTTCTTTAAAATGCTCTCAGTATTCATCAGAACAAGCATTAAGAAACCTAGAATGCAAACAGCTCTGGTTTGGCTTGCTGCACTGCTGGGAGGGTTGTCATGAGTGTGCTCTTGTGTCCAGTCTGTAATCTTCTGCTAAACCTCCAGGTAATCGTATAGCAAAGAAATACCACAAGTGACAGTATTGTCAACTATTGAAAAACACTGTTAAGCATCAAAAGTAAGTAACAAAAAGAAGGGTACTTTTCTAGGAAGGAAAAATGGCATCTCATTCCAAGAGCACCACCATCAGCGTCATCCAAGAGCACCACCACCATCATGATCTCAGGCCAAGATCAAATCCCTGATCACCTTCAGCAGGATGCTTCCAGTGCTTCCTTGTTGTGTAATAATTATGTTGCTAGCACATTTAACTGCAGTACTAGAGGTGGGCTTTCTGACACTATGGCACTGTAAGATTGCTACACCTTGCACTATTTCTCTTTTTCAGTTCTTTCTGTACGGTTCAAGACTTTACATTCTTAAAGTTTTTCTCCCTTTCTCTTGAAGGTAATAGTTAGAGAGAAGGAGTAGCAGCACATTTTTCTTGAAACTTAGCAGATGTGAAATATTCTCCTTATGGTCTGGTTAAGCCTTTTAAACGTTTTGCAAAGGGTTTGGGTAGATTGTCATATAAGCATGTTAATGATACACTGTTCCTTTCTCTATTTTTTCTTCCCCTTCCCCCCCTTTTTCTCATTACAGCTGAAACTATAGAAGAAAAAGCAGCCGTCTCCTTGCAAGATTTGTACAGAGCCTTGGAGCAGGCCAGCCTGAATCCTTTGGGAGACCGCCGGATTTCCACTAGGCTGGAGTATAAGAAATCTTTTATAAAGAGATGTAGCGATCCAGTAGTCAATGAAAAACTACACCAGCTGCGAATTCTGAAAAGCACTTTAAAGGTGAGATAACAGGGAGGAAAGTCCTGCCCTAGGGTTGGATCTAACTGTATTGTATTCAGAGATTAATTGTATGCAGCTGGCATCCAGGCTGAATGTGGTGTGTGAAACAAGCAAGGAAGACACGGGTAACTGCTGTTCTCAAAGCAGAGGAAAATGTGCCTTGGGAGAGCACTCGAAGTGAAGGGATCAGTTTTTATTTGTGCACAGATAAAATCTCAGTGAGCTGCTCCTCCTCTAGCTAGTATAACATCATTTGACACCAAATTATCAGAGGAGACCTTAATCCCTTTTTTGTCCCTGAACGTTTTCATTTATCAAAACACATTTACTCTGCAATTGCTGAAGTCTAAAGTGAAGCAAAGTCAGCCTTTCAGAAGGGAGCGGTACCTTTTAAAACATTTGATTATCTTCTGATTGCTGAGCTTGCCTGGGAATAAACTGAGTGCTTGGTTTCTGCATAGACTGGTAGGATCATTGTATTTAATCAGTAGAACTGATTAAATAAATGGATAGTGGTAATGATAGATTTGAAGATTTTTATCATTATTGTAAGTGTACCATAGCTAATTTAACCTCCCTGTCAGCTTCTTTATTTGTTACAGCAGTTTCAAATCTGTACTGTTAGAGATTTCAGCAAACAATATGCTGGATTTCCCCAGGGACCCTGTTAACTATATTAAATTACCACATTTTAAGTCACTAGATAATTGTACAGTGGATTTTGTAACAGCTTTCATCAAAGAGGGCTTTATCAACATCAATTAATTTAGTTTTCCTTCACCTAGAGAAGCATTTAAGCAATATTATTTTCATGCTGTGGAGCTCCCATCCTGAAAAAAATCTTGCACATACTTAATTTTTTGCACTGTATCATCTCATTGAAGGCAACTGAAAATATCTGGATATGTGAGTCTTTACAGGATTGGAGGCTGGCAGAAAAAGTCAAGATACACAGGCTTTCCATGCGACTTGTACAACACGAGAAACTGAAACAAAATCACAGTAATCTCAGACGTATAGGGCAGGGAGGAGGTTCACACAGTATCCGTGCTTTTGCACCATGGTGGGATCACTCATACCAAAAAAGTGCAGGAGATGTTGGTCTGAAATTAAATTTTAAAAAAAAAAAAAACAGTTCTTGATACTTCCAGGAATTACACAACCTGGAGGTTCAGCGTCAGCACCTTGTTGCCATGCTTAATTGCCTTTCTTGTTAGCGTTTATTGATACCTGAGCTACATTATGCCAATGGTTTCCAACAAATGGAATTGCTTTCCTCAAGGTATTTCCAAAATCAGCTCATCCTTTTGACCCAGCGGATGCCTGTTTTCATGTTTCTCTGGGACTTCTTTCTTTTAGACCAAGCAAACACAATTTGTTTATTCTCTTTTCACGAGACATATTTTCTAAACCAGTCACCATTCTTGTTTGGACAAGAATGACAAAAATAATTGACAATGCAATGCCAGCAAGTACCAAAGACAGATAATTTCTGTTTCTTGCGTATGGCGACAGTCCAGAGTGGCTGTCATGAGTCACGGTGGCTCATGAAGAGTTTCTAGCTCCATTTTAGCCCAAGGCTCCACCTCTGCTATGCTACTGGTAGTAGTATCTACCAGGAGCTACTGCTGTTACTTGATCAATTGTTCCTCCTTTTTATCAGTGCTATTGAGTTCTCCTTCCTGAATACATCCATTTACACTGGCTCATCAGATTTGATGTTCTGAACTCTCCTTGAATTCATCCAAATGATTAGTAATCGGATACAGACCTCCAAATTGCTCCTAGCTCTTACCATCCATCCTCCCTGTTCCATCACCTAAGACCTCGATGGAAAGACCCTTCTGCTCTCTTTGCCATCACATAACCACAAAACCATTCTCCTGCCAGCAAGTAAGAGCTACCTGACTGGCAGTGCTGAGGTGTGGGTACAAGTCACGATCTGCGAGAAGCACGTTATGGTAGTTCATGCAGAGATATAGTAATCAGGAGATCTCAAAGTTTCACTTCCACTGGTCAGCCTCAGCTATACTTCCTTTTCTTAAAATGTGTATTCTAGCACACTGCATTAGTTAGCTACTGATTGCAAGGCATGAACAATACCTTTCAACATACTGCTTATTGGTGACGTCTCTGACCCTTCTGATCCTCTCCCACCAATGTGGGCTGACACCGCTTGATATTTCCCCTCCAAATGCTCCCCAGAAAGATTTATCATACTCAAAGTATGAACATGGCAAATGTCCGTTAGCGATGAGGACCATGAAACCCATCTGGTATGGAGGATGAGGGGAGGTTGCTGGTGACCATACCATGCCTATGCAGAGGAGAAGTGCTGGAAGCCTGCGTGTTACCTGTGCTTTCCAGGCTCAAGGCTAGTGCATCCAGCTTCCACTGCTTGCAACAACCGCGAGTGGCTATGTGTGTATCTGAGGCTTACTCTGACCCACACCGGCTGCCCGTCACCTCTCGATAAACTGATCACCAGCCAGTCATTAGGATGCAGCCACATCACCTGCTTCCGTGATGGGTAAGGAGGTGCCAGCAGCTATGTTAAATTTTACCCATTTCTGCCTTCTCTTTGTCACCGCAGTGGTAGGAGGAGGTGGCAGCCAGCCAGCCCGTCGTGTATACTGGGCTGTTGGTGAGGCAGAGTTAAAGCCTCCTTGCACCGGCAGTTGCAGTGTAGTGCTCAGATGTCCCCATGACGAGCCTGGTAAAAAAGGCTTAGCGCTGCTGGCGGGCGAGAGGCCATCTGTCTGCATCCCACGCACAAACACGGTATTTCTCATGCTGATCAAGAAGAGCAAACAGATGGCGCTTGGCAGTGTGACACCAATCCTGAGAAATGAAAGCAGCGAATAGTAAACAGCGCAGGGCTTGCTTTTCGCACGAGCTGAACAAGGGGCGAGAGGGGGAATAGGGAGCGTTTCTGCGGATGAGGGACAAGGCGAGGGAAGCCCCAGCTCCGCAGAGAGACGAGTGACACCCGGCAGGACGGCTCCTCCTGGCAAGCAGTCTCCCGGTGGCCAGACAGCTCCCTGCTTCTGAGACCTCTGTGCCTGGCCTCTGCCCCATCCCACCCGCATGCTTTGCTCATCGCCTGCGCTGACTCTGCTTGTTTCTCTTCTCTCACAGGCCAGGGAAGGAGAAGTAGCCATTATAGATAAAGTTCTGGATAATCCAGATCTGACATCTAGAGACTTTCAAGAATGGAAGCAAATGTACCTTGATATCTTCTTGGACATCTGTCACAACAGCACCCCGAGGGACTCTGTTAACGGCTCGTCCGAGGTTGATGCACTCCTAGCCTCCTTAGCGCACACTCACTCCTACATTGAAACGCATGTATAAGGGGCCCTCTTTTAGTCCATTTGCTACACTCCAGACCTTTACTTCAGTGCATAAAGTAGTTTTTTATATCAATATGTGGGAGCTCTAGTAAATTATATTTTAATGTTACTCGGCTGTGTGAAGTAAACATTCAATGGTCAATGATACCATGTCTTTGACAACGATTTGTATATTTTATATGCTACCAATGCTCCGCTTGTGTTTACCTTCTGTGAAATAAAGCACATGATCTTTACCTATTAAAGAACAGTATTTAAAAGCATTTTTGGAAGACTGTGGCCTTCACAGAGGAAGTTCTACAAGCTAAAGGTTTTGTTACCGAAGGTCACTTTTACAATGATATTTTGTATTATATAATTCCAGTATTGCATTGCATTTTTGGAGTGCAGGTACTATTTTGGTGGTGGGAGAATAAAAATAATTTATATTTAATGAGAAACTCTAGGAGTTTTCTTACATAACAGGGAAAAAGTATAATGCAGTGGTTGTGTTTCAGTTTTGTCAAACACATAAAAGGGTGAAAAACATCAGACAAAAATGACTAATGTGAATTTAAGTATCAAACGGTTAGGTCTTATTTCCTTGTGCTTTTTTAAAGCCTGTTGCTAAGGTTTACCATCAGTGCAAAGGGATGCTGGTTTGTTTTCTAATTAAGACCAAGTTATGTGTTACTTTTCTCTTAATCACATCTGGTTGATTTTTTTTTTTTTTAAATTAGTCATGGTACTGTCATTTATGCTGCTTTTGTACTGAAGGTGTTGGTATAATGTGCAGATTTTGCAAAAGAGAAAAGGTAGACTTTGAGCATCCTTGATAGCAATGCTTCTCTTGCCCAGAAAAGCAGCAATGGAAAAGGTTCCCAACGAAATGCTCCGAACCTGAGAGGCTTTGAAAATTCCTACAATAGAAAAGGAATGAAGACGGTTTTTCAAGTACTCTCCTATATGTTTTCCAAGCCGTAAAATTTGGCTGTACTGTACTTGGGGAAAATGTGTGATGGGGACAGAGATGAGCACAGAACCTGAAAAACAACCTCAAAAAGCCTCTGTTCTGCCTTTGAATGGGAAGGGGTCGTCTCTGGGTTCTGCTGAGTTCACAAGCCGATTAAAGTGTTTTAAACTTCCAGGAGAGTTGAGATGTACTGGAGACAACCCAGTGAATATGGGCAGAAATATCTCCTTAGAGTTAGGCACCTGCCTGGAATAGGAAAGTGGGAGGTAAATCTTAAATCATCTATTTACTCTTCATGGGCTTGTTTTCAAAAAGTGATCAGAGCGTGACAAAACATTTCTGCTGCTTTTCAGTGTTTTGCTGCAAAAGTTAGGACTCACGACATGGCTTAATAATGCTCACATGAAAGGGGACAGCCTCCTTTATTGTTTTTACAGTGAGTTGTATGCTTAACCAACTTTAGACTGTTGCCTGTACAGTTCAGTGAATGTACTTTAAACTTTATGAGCTCTGATATTTCCTGGCAGTTATATCCGTGACGAGATGAAGGAGAGAACGGACAGATTTTTTTTCTCTCTCTCTTTCTTTCTTTTTATTCTTTTCTCTTTCTCTTTCTTTCTTTCTTGTTACTTTATTGCATTTGAATTGCAAATGTTTTGCAGATTTTGCACAATTGTACAGAACAGTGGCCTTTCTGTAGCCCATTTTCAGTAATCCTATATTCAAATTGATATGGAAGACAAATCACATATTAACATTTGTATGGAATTCTGGATCCAGTGTAATATTTGTACCATTTAGAAGAATATTGTTTGTATAAACTGGACATTTATTTACTGCATGGGTACTGACTTGTATATTAAATTTGTGAGCTTTTTGTACATTTCTCTTAAAAAATGCTTGACTTGAAATGGGTTGTGCTATTGTTCCAAGCATTTAGATTCTCTTGCTATTGTTTTACTGGACCAAAAGTAAATATATTCATATAAAAACTGTTTATATCTGATGGATGTATATGCACATTGTGTAGTTGATTCCTTGTCAAAACCAAGGCAGTTCAGAAGACTTAGATCTGTTGCTATGCAACAGCTATTCTGCCTGCACTTTACATTAGTAAAGTCAGCTCGATTGCTTTAAAGGTGAAAATTAAACATTACAGTTTTTAAGCTAGTCTAGTGACAAAGAACATGTGTCCTATCCATTGTGCTGCCTTCTTTTAAGACTATTAGATGTTCTTCTATATATATTTTTATTGTATTAACTCCCAGCCTAGAAAGGGAACTCTGTAAAATGAAGTACAATAAATTTAGCTTTTAAATGATGTGGTTCGAGTTTCAATTCACTGCATACGAAAGCGATTCTGTGGCATCTGTCCGTTTTACCTGCATTTCGCAGATCATCATGCCTTCCAGTCCCTCCACAATCTGTGTCTTCAAACTCCGCCAACATGGCCAAAGAGAAGTAAGACCATTGCTGGTTTGGAGGGAGGCAGGCACAGAATAAAGACTGCTGACAGCCTTCCATTGCCTTCCTCCCCTTCGCACTCTTTGATGATAATAAACTTTTTTGACTGCAGGGTTCTCTCATGCACCAGTTCAACAATGAATAATTTTACCATTATGACCAGATATGATAAAGCAATGTATGCTCTTGAGGTAAGTATCAGGGCATTGGATACATCAACTCCTGAAACATGTTTCGTAGGGTCTTACAGTAAGTGTGCTCATTCAGCTCTAGCCATCTAAACTAACACAAAGTTTGGATACAAAAGAAATGTACCGTACCAGTAGTGTGTGTGGTTAAAATAATACAAAATAAGCACCTGAAAGACATGCTACAACAGAAGCTGCTCAGAGAGAAATGGCTTCTATGAAACAATCACTGTTTTAACATATGGCCATAACGGAGGCTACATTTCAAGAAAAATCCATGCTTTCTGTCCGGTAATTTCATGCTGGTTAGCTAAGGCACTCTTGCTTAGTATGTAGCATATCAAATAATACCTTTTCCCTGGCACTACTTGTTATTAGTTCTCATAGGCATCAATTTTCTAGTCTTTATACATCTCACTTTCATTTTGCTTAGCCAGAGCATAGCAATTCAATAGCACTTACCAACTGGGAAAATTACCTCTGATTAAGAAAACAGAAAAGATGGATTATATTTTTTTAACCTTTGAAAATTCTGACTCACAACAGCTATCAATTGCTGTCTAGGTATTATTCTTCCAAAAAAGTCCAGGATTGTGATCATCTCCCCGAAACGTGCTACTTGCTACATCCTTCCCCGGTGAGGCTGGCTTTCAGCTCTGTGAATCACAGCACCTTTTCCCAGGCTGCAGCCAGACTTTCTTGCCCGTTTCCACCCAGCATCTTGCTTATCAAAGCAGAACCTCAACTCTGTCACATCCAGTGCCGTTGCAACTTTCTTCTTATCCTCCAGGGCTGCTCTGCTGGCTCTCCTCCTGGGATTATTATTCCACAACACCTTAGCTCAGCAGTTCGGTGGCCTCTTTTGCAGGGTGTCGCTGTCCTGTTCATCGGCCGCTTCTGAGAGCTGCAGCACTGCGCACTGCAGCCCGCTCCAGGGCAGGGGGGCTTTGCAGATCTCCTCCCAGCCATCGTTGTCGATATCGTAGCCAACCACGTCTTGCGTGGGGACTTCCTGCGACTCTTGCCATTTCTTTCCCCCAATAAGAAGAGCCGTTTCCTCTACCACCGCCAGGCCATAGCAAAATCGGTCATAGATCAGTGGCCTTAAACGAGTCCATTGGTTTTGATCTGGGTCATATCTTTCTATTTCAGAGAATGGTTCGTATAAACCTAAAAATGTGAATATGGCTTCTCTGATTGTCGCCATCTGATGCCCAAACCGAGCAATGCTCATGGGGGCTCGTTTCATCCACTGCCCCTCGAGTGAGCTCAGAGAATATACGTCCCTGCTTGTGTTGGCTGGGTCTGCGTATTTGCCGCCTGAGATGTATACAGTACTCTTGCAAATGGCACTGGCATGGCCATGTATCTTGCATGGCAATTCCCTGGCCTTCGTCCATCTGTCCCTGCTGATCTTGTAGACTTCCACAGACGAATGCAGAGACTCATTCTCACCTCGTCCACCAATTGCAAAGATATCGTTGCCTAGGACACAACAAGAAAACTGGCACCTCTTTTCCAGCATGCTCGTGATTTGGGTCCATGTGTTAGACCTCGGATCGTAGCGATGGACCTTGTTCGTAACCGATAATATCTTGTCCCTGTCAGCGTCATCACCTGGGGCACCACCCTCTATTTCCCCACCCAAGACGTAGAGGAAGTTCCCCACCACGCACACGCTGTGGTTCTGCACCCTGTCCCGCACCTGCGTGAGAGCTCTCCATTTGTGATTGTAAACATCGAAGGCCACCACCTCGGTGACAAGCCCCTCACTTGCCGTCCCTCCCCCCAGCAGAATGATCCGAGTTTTCTGGTTCCTCAGCGTGGTGGACTTGTCCTGCAGGATCGGCTGTTTGAAAACAGATGTATGGTAATTTATTGCTTTAATGATCAGGCACTTAATATGTGCACTGAGGGGCACTTCTGACTGAGTATAGGTTTTTCTCAGCTCTTCCACCGGGATGAGACCGTATCTTATGTGCTCTAAAAGGCTGCTTCCGTGAGTCAGCCTGGATTTATCCTGCTTCAGCCACAGCAGCACAAGGTTCAACAGGCAGGTTTCCTTCACCATGGGGAGATCTTGCGATTCCACCACCGCTAGCAAAGTCCTGAAGTTCAGCTCAAGCAGTCCTGCCAAATCCGAGTCCAGCAGCTTCCAGAGATTGTTGACAATGTATTTTTCTGTTGCGGCTAGGGCGTCTGGCAGGTAGAACCTCCTGGCGATGTTGGCAGAGAAGCAGCAGTTGTCCAAGGCAAGGTTGTTAACTAAGTACTGATTGCACAAGCCAATGGCATCAGTCACTTGCAAGTAGCTTGCAGCTTCCAAAGTCTCCTCCAGGCTTTCAAAGGAAAGGGGCAGCAAGGAAGTGTAGATGAAATCCAGGACGTGCTGGAGACCGGTGGGTGAGACAACTTGCAGCTGAATCACACTGGCTTTAGACTCTTGGGTGTAACTTTTGAACATGGCTCGGAAATAGTCGCTGGAGCATGCCAACAAGGACTTGTGTGCAGGAAACTCGTTTTCCTTCACTTTCAGCAAAATATCACACAGAAAGCCCTCTGATCTCAGGGTCTGGTACTGGGAGAGCACGGCAGTGCAGTGCGCTTTGCAGTAGGACAGGAAGTAGCTCATTGTAGGTAATGCAATGCTTTCTGCTTGAGTAATTAAAGTTAAGATGCAATTAGATAGTGAAACAGCTGCCCTACTCAACAGCCATTAGAATGAATGCCCACCAGACCTCCAGCTGTTACAGAAAAGCCCAACCAAAAAAAAAAAAATCAGTCTCTTGCCTGGCATAGGGGAATAGTTAGTAGATTTGTAGTGAATTCAATGCATTCCTTTATAGAAAAAACAGCTGAATGTCGTAACAGCTGTAGGATGCTTACTTTTCTCGCCTCTGTCAGTTGTGCAGGGATGAATGGTCCATGGCTGAGCACTTGCTTGGCTGGCCATCAGGTGACAGATGAGGGAGCTAGATGACAATCCCAACAAGTGGCACTTTGTGCCTGCTCAGTCGTCGCCCTCGACCCTCCTTGCTCCTCAGGCGGCTCAAATAATAGATCCTCTCTGGCTGCCAGCGCATGGCTCTGGGCAGAAGAAGATGCGTTTCTCCTCCCTTGTTTGTGTTTCAGACTCAGATAAGTTCAGACCTCTCCGTGCCTGGGACAGCAGCCCCCTTTCATCCTCTTTTCGCGCTCACTCAGCTGAAGATCAGGTCAGCACCCGGGGATTATTACGTGAAGGTTTTCTAAGACAATAAATCTTTGCCCGGGAGGCGCTGAGGCAACCAAAATATCACGGTTAGTCACCGGCCCAATCTGACCTGCATTTCTAGGCCCTTTGGTTCACATGACACCAGCAGGGCTCACAGCTACCAGAATAGCCGCAGGGGCCCCCGGGCCCCCCCGCCGGGAGCCGGCCGCCCTGGGGCTGGGGTGAGGGCACGGGCAGGAGCCGTCAGAGGGGCCACGGCCGGAGCAGCAGGCTTGGGGTGGCCGGATGGGAGCCGCGAGGGCAACGGGGTCGCGGCCAGAGCAGCAGGCTTGGGGTGGCCGGATGGGAGCCGCGAGGGCAACGGGGTCGCGGCCAGAGCAGCAGGCTTGGGGTGGCCGGATGGGAGCCGCGAGGGCAACGGGGTCGCGGCCAGAGCAGCAGGCTTGGGGTGGCCAGATGGGAGCCGTGAGGGCAACGCCTCTGCGCAGCGGGGGCTGAGAGGCAGCCCCGCTCCTGCCAGGGGGAACGAAGGGCTGTTTATAGAGGAGGCTTCACATAACTGTGTCCCCGGGTACTGGCTGGGAACAAACCCCGCGGAGGGACCGTAGCTGACTCCTGCAGCTTTCTTGCTTTCAGCTTGTCCCAATTAGAAGCACGTATACAGGGATTATCTCTGATTTTCACCTGGGCCTTCCAGGATCTTATTTCTACCAGGAATAGTAGCTCTGGGCAGGCTACACGTTCTGATCTTTTATAGTTTTCTTTTCATTTTTTTTCTGTTCTTTGTTTTTTTTTTCCTTTGTTTCCCCCCCCCCGGCATATCTCTGGTGGAGGTGTGCAGGAATCTCCCTCTGGCACCTCTCCTTCCAGGTCAAACACGCTCAGGTCTTGCAAAGTGACTGGGTAGGTAAATGCCAGACCGTTTTGCTGCACCGTGAGCCAGCAGACTTTGGGGCAGAGGAGGATCCCACAGGACTGATAAATCTCACCTTTTGCTGAAGCCAAAGGTAAAGCCTTTTTACTGCATCTGTTTATATTTATTTATGTGAGTTCGTGAAGTTCTGGTTGATCCCTGTAATCTAGGGGTGTTTGGGAGCTGACTGGATCCCGGTGCAGACCATGTATGCCGTGCTGCTCTTCTAGCGAGCACAAACTCTTGGCAAGCAAGCTGATACCAACACACGCTCTACTCTGTTTGTGGGGGAGGATTCAAAAAATGTTGTTCTTCATTGCTGCATACCTCTGAACATTCACTTCCTGCTTGAACCTGCTTTCTATCATCACATTATAGACCATAAATCAGGATCTTGTTAACAAAATCATCCACCTTGCTGGCAAAATCACCTGTATGGACACTGGGGATGATGTAGGAAAGGGATGCCTTCTCTCTTCCAGTGGATTTGCCTATGTCCATGTTGGACTGCCCTGAAGCATTTCAGATGTTGCTAGCAAAGCTGTGCAGCTGAGGCTGAGCTTCTGGTTTGCTGCTCTTCCCATTTTGCACAAAGCAGAGGCCAGGCACCCCCGGCACCCCCTCGGTGGTCACGCACCAGGTGCGACGTGGTGCTGACTGAACTGGCTTTACACCACTGGCCCGGTGCAAATCGGCTGACACCAGCCGGCCGGGTGTCAGCCGATGTTGGTGCGCTGCCAGCAGAGCTGATACTGATTTAACTGGGGTCTGATTTAACACCCGTGCCAGATAAGCAGCTCCTGTAATTGTATGCAGATTTGCTGTGCGATTCCCTCTCAGACCTCCTTCATCTTCGTGGCAAGCTGGCTAATGGAAACAGTAAGAATCACGATCCTTATACAGCTGTTTATTTGCCTGGAGTTTTTTTCTTTCAGTTATAATTGAAATAAAGCCAAACCCTTTCCATTCCCCTGCTCTGGAATGACAAAAAAAAAGAATATTGCTGTTGAAATGAGGCTTCTCCCTGCTCCACTTTTAGGCAGCTAGCTTTGTCTTACCAGGGAGCCCTCCTTTAGTCAACAGACAAATTATCCCCAGGCGGCAGCTCAGATCTCCGGCACCTTTGGAGGAATATTTAATGTCCATCAGCAAGAGAGCAGACAGTGACTAAACAGCTAACTCATGACTCTCAGAAAGCCACCTAGCACTAGGTGGGATGTAGTCAAGCCAAGATCTTATTTTTCTCATCCATAATTTGGAGGATCAGATCTAATTTTTGACTCACTAGATGCTGCTTAAAATTAGGGAAACGTTAATGTTTCAGTGATGTATGATTTGCTGGGAATAGATAATACATTTTTAATCATGAAGGTCATTTAGGTTTTAAATTAGATTTAGATTTCAGACTCTGAGTATATTTCCTGTTGAAATCATTGCTATACTGCAGTAGATAGTCTGNCTTCTACTCTCATAAGGTTTTTTAATTCCTATAAAAGGCTAGAAAATGTCCTGAATGGCAATGCTGTATTCCATTTAATCTTGCAAGTAGGCCATCAGTTAGTAAACACTTCAATTATCATTGTAAATTTTCCCAATTATTTTTTGAGTGAAGGTTAGAAAAAGAGTTGTACAAGTAAAATTAGGATCATTAGTAACAAGTGGCTTGCTGCAAAATATTCATTACAAAAATCCACAGCAGAGGATTTCTAAGCTACACTTTGTATCAGAAGAAATTGGTGTGGGCCAGAGGACAGCACAGCAAATGGTTCAGATGCTTGACAATGTACTGCATCAACACGTACAGCAAAAGTGAGCCAAATGACGAATGGAATAGGGCTGCTGTAGAACATAGGTTTTCTAGAAACTACTACTGAGAAAGATAATATTGATTTAAGTTGTCCTGTAAAAATCATTGGACTGGAGTCTGTACTTCATCCTTGAATAATCAAACACCATAGTATTTGGGTCACTCCATCTATATAAACCCAAGGATGTTTACCCTGGGAATGCAGTCTGTAAGAACAAAATAGTAAGGGACATGAGGGAGAAATTTTCTTGCAGCAAAAAGCACTGCATGGTGAGATCGTGTCTGTGTATAAAAGTGCAGGAGAAAGTTTGACAGCTTGGGTGAGGCAGGGCCGTGAGGTTTCCATTGTGGCGGAGGGTTGCTGGGTGGTTATGCACTCCCTTTGTGCCTTCTGTGTGCAGCACGCGGAGGTGCTCCCAGGGCAGGTGGGCCGCCTGTGAGTGGAGGGGAGCAGAAAATCAGCGTGAGGCCGTGCGTCCCTGGGCCTGGTGCAGGAGCTTGCAAATGCTCAGGCACCCTGCATTCATCCATGTACCACAAGGAGGGATCTGAGGCCAGGGACAGTGCTGGCAGGAAACCTGGGCTGAGCGCAAGCCTCCATCTGCCTCTGGGGAGAGACAGGGGTGTAGTGTGATCGAGGGTCAGAGCAGGGATCCCAGCAAAACCCTGCTGCATGGAGGTGTCTGCTAAGCCATGGCTACGTGGCTTGGAGCCATGCAGCTTTCTGTGTTTCTTTGTGGAAAAAGAGGAAAGGAAGAAATGCTGTTGGCACACTGGGGTTGGGTGTGCCATGCCCCCAATGTGTTAGGCTAGCACTAACTACACTGATGTGAGAAAGCAGAAGTGTGTCAAAAGGTGAAAGGCAGCATGAAATAAAAGTCCTTCAGTCAGCCTGTGCCTCATTTGTTTCTTCTCTCTTTTTGCAGATTCCCTTTCATTTGCCTGCCATGAACAGATGCAGCTACAGCTTCTATAGCTCTCCCACTGAATTAGAGGTGAGCTTCCCTGGTGAATAGAAACCGAGTTGGGAAAGTTTTTAACCTCGGCTGCTGCCTCAGAGCATCTGCAGTGGGATGAGTCAGACAACGCAGCTGCAGAATAATGAAGGTGAGCATGTATTTTAAACAGCCATTTCAGAGCAGATGCGCTAATGGCCTTTGCAGTGCTTCTTGGTGGAGGACATTTTCCACCTGCTAAATGGGGTCTGCTCCCTTGGTAGTCTGATGGCACCAGAGACGCTCTACATCCAGCCCTTGCTGTCCCCCTCGGGCAGGCAGCAGTGCCCGTGCTGCAGCTGGGGCAGAGAGGGACCTGCAGCCCCTTCCCCAGGAGTTTCCTTGCTCCGCATCCCACATCTGCTCAGAGACTGCGGTGGCCGCTGACCTTGTGCAGTGAGCACAAGAGTAGCTCTCATGGAAGCTGCGCTGCTCACAGGTCACTTCTGCATGCATGGAGGACCCCTGCTACAACAGGAACGTTTCTGACCCCCGTGGAACTCTCCTGCCTCCCCAAGACCTTTCACCTGGCAGAACTGGGTTCCCAAACATTATTTGCTGGGGTAGTCCTACTGGCAAAACGTGCAGCTTCTGGCTGTGTGTCCACTAAGGGCAGGACACCTGGGCCTGGCCCTTCTGCCTGTGGCTTGGTGCTCCCAGCTGCTCCCAGCTCCGTCCCTGCTGTCAGCCACCCTGACGTGGCTCCTAGTGATACACATACGTGTAACTGCGGGATCCTCGCCTCGAGTCTAAGAAAAGGATAAGGAAGTGGGAACTGGCTATCCGTGGTCTCTCAGTGCATTTACCTGTGGTTAAAACTGGTATTTGTTTTTATAGGGGCAGAAATGCAAGTGCTCTGGGACCACAGAGGATAAAACACCAATGACCTTTTCCTCTATTAAAACACCATGTAGATGAAGTAAAGGTAAGAGAGAGCCTTCACAGAGTTTGCTGCAGACTGCAGAGCTCTCTCTGAAATCAAGGTGCTTTTGACATAAGTTGGTTGGGTTTCAGCGCTTCCTCCCGCTTCCATTCCCTGATTCACATTCAAGCAAATGCTCTGTAAGATATAGACCGTTGCTTAGCAAAGTAAAGGTCACAGTATAATCAGCTGCTGTTAACGCTGTTACTCTATGTGATAATAAGAAGCTGATGTCCATACTCAACAGATCACTAAAAGTGTTCCTAGAATCTGTACGCTACTTCATCATCATCATTGTTAGCATCAGCAGCATGCTACTTGGTGACTCCAGACTCAGCTGCCTCCCTAGTCTGCAGCTCAGGCTTACCCTTGGGACTGAAGGCACTGCACCTGCACATCCTATTTCATTTGCTCACAAGCACTCGTGTTTGAGAGACAGGGATATGGGTAAGAGATAGCACCCAAGCCTTCGCACCGGGCAAAATGCAGCTGGAATGAATTGCATATGCTGAAGGATAGATGATGGGTGGCAAACCAATCAAGTCTTCAGAAGGTTTTTTGTCTTAATGACGTCTGACTGAATAAAGCCTTGCTGGAGTGTGGCAATGGCATTGATGGGATGTGTTTTATTCACCCTTCTAAACCTCATGAGTTACTGAATGGTGTGTGACCAGCAGGCCTCACTGATCATTTGTCAGGCTGAGCTCAGAGCCAGTCAATAGGGTTAAAAGGTACTGGTGGTCCTACTCATCACACTGAGAGAGAGACGTTTCCCTCCATATTAGAAACAGTTCCTAAACTACACTTCTGGAAGAAATTTCTGGGATGGCTATAGGAACTGGACTGCACATGCCAAGTCTCCTTCTCCAGGCCAGAGCCCTGGGAGCCCATGGCTTCAGTCACCTCCCCTCTTCATCCGGCACGAGCTGGATGCATACTGGGGCATGCATATAAGCTGTGGATAGCTGTGAGCCAAACCCCTTATCCCCAAGACACTTCCCAAGAACTAACACACAGTGAGCTCATTTTTATTAATTTTTACTTTAGAGTTCTTGTGGCAGCAACAATCCAAGTATTGACTTCCTCATAGCAGTGGAAGCGTTTCTCTGCCCAGAAAACAAACAGACACACAAACTGTATACTTAAACCAGCTAGAAAGGCTGCAGAGATACTGACTTCTACTTCAGCAGGTTTACTTTGGTCTTATCTGCCAGAGTTAAGGAGTGACATAGGTGACTCTTGAAGGGAGTGGACATAGATAGTTCATGTTCTGAGCCTCAGCAGTGTACGCTTGCACAGCAGTGCAGCACCATTTTCTTGACACGATGGAAGTTTTCAGGGGACTTTGGATTTTGCCTGAAGTGGAAAAGTCATTGAAGTATGTTAGATCTTCTGCCACATTAAAGAAATGAAATTGTAGACAGTTAAAGAGAAAAGCATAAGGTAGATGGACCTGAAACCTATGAAAGCCATGGGAGTGGGTGAAGGGGAATGCAAAGCTCAAAATACTTAAGAGCAGACCGCCTTTCCAACACTGCAAAAATCCATCTGTCCGTCGGTCTCCCAAGTGGCCCATCTCTTAAGGGCTCTAGGCGTCTCTCAGCAGAACCATAGGATTTGTCTAACATTAGAAGTCAGCAGCCCGTGGATGGACTGCCCCAGCCTTTCTGAGGTACCACGCAATGCACCCAGGGTAAGCATATGCCCCCTTGTGGGTGAGGATCAGCCAGAGATTCCTTCTCATCTGGGCTGGCAAAACTGCTCCTGGAGTAAAGACATTGCTCTTTTGGGATGGTGGTTGAAATGGACTCTTCAGTAGGATGTTGTACTCCTTCCAGAGAATCCAGAGTCCTCACACACACAAAACTGGTCCAGCTGCATCCTCCTTCCCCATACACAGAGGCAGTGCTGATGTCTAGGAACCTCTGATTCTGATAGTGGTCATGTCAAAGGGGAGGATGCTGAGGAGAGCTGGTGTTATGTGAGAAAGGAGGTCAAATGGAGCTACCATACAACAGCATAAATTTGATATCCTACCATGCAAAGGGAGAAGAGATTAAATTAAATGTATCTGCTTCAAATTCTTTAACCTGACAGGTAACCACATTACTAGTACTTCCTGGAGGTAGTGCAATGACAGCAATACAGTTATTTATGCCAACACTGACCATCTTGACAGGGTAAGACTACGGCTTTCCTACATTTTGGCCTCTTCCAGTCTTCCTGTTCTCTAAATTATGGGCCAACAAGCAAGTTACCACAGAGAAAGTTTCCTTAATTTGCACTACGGAAATGACAAATCTGATCAGATGAAACCTGATTTATAAAAGGTAAGTAGGTTTACATATGCAGAGGAGTAGATAATCTCAGTACTTACACTTTAATTTAGCTCATGGTAACATGTGTGCCCACGGCCCTGGTAGAAAAAAAAAAAAGAAAAGAAAAAGTCAAAATTAATATATTAGCTTCAGAAACTAGGCCCAAGGCAGATTTCCAGCCCATCACTATGCAGGGAGCTACTGTGCATTACTATTATACAGCTTCATTACACTATCTAAAGCAAAGCTTTTAAAAAGAAAGATTGCATTAAGTATTTGCTCCCATACTTCTCACCGTCAGCACCCTACAAGGAACTCTAACATCATTGCCAGGGCTGGGTGATTACATTCCATTGAAAAGAAAACACTCAAGTTCAGGAGATGCCGTGACATGGCTGTAACCACTCAGTTCTGATACCCACCAGCTGTGCTTTTAAAATAATAAGCAATCTATACAAACAAACTGTACACCCTGATATTTCTACTACCCATGGCTATGGTTAAGAGGTTGTAAGTGGAAATAACAAAAAGAAAATAAAAGCAATCACCATTCAAACCACATGTCCATTTTCCCCCAAGTAGGTTTATTTGACTCTGACTAAACAAAGCACCTGTTAAAAGTCTGACAGATCTTCTGCAGGGGGTTATATTTTGCAATTTTCTTAGAACGAAATGAGCTTTGTCATCTAATAAGTATTTTCCAGTTCAAAGTTTACAGAGTTGTAGGGAAATAGGGGTTGTTTTTGATTCCCTTGAAACCAATAGGAATTTTGCCATCAACTCTGGTATGGGCAGAAACATGATGTTCTCATCACAGAGAAGTTTTTGGGGCCAAGGTATCTGTCCTAGCTTAATTTTTCAGCCTTATATACCAGCTGTCTCACCTGATACGAGGATATGTTATCTCCCAGTGGTCCTATTGGAATAAAGGTTGTATTAAAGATCAAATCCTTTACAGTTAAGCCCCTCATCTGCTATAAAAGGGGGACTGATGAGTTTCTACATACAGCACATTATTTTTCATGTGTTAACTCTTGATGTGTAGACACTACCTCAGCAGCCTGCATGGGGTGAGCAGGCCCTAATGAGTGTGCCATGCAGCCGGGAAAGGGCAGCGATAGTCTCTGGTCGGACGTTCCCATACTGCTGTGGTGGTTTTACCCAGCTACACAGGCGACCTCCACCACAACCGCTCGCTCACTCCCCCTCCTCAAAGGAACAGGGGGAGAAAATACGATGGACAAGGGCTCAAGGGTTGAGATAAGGACAAGAAGGTTGCTCACCAATTACTGTCACAGGCAAAACAGACTCAGCACAGGGAGATTAATATAATTTATTACTATCACTAGCAGACTAGAGCAGTGAGAAACTAAAAGCAAACTAAAAACACCTTCCCCCCATCCACCCTCTTCTACCTCCGCCCCCTGAGTGGTGCGGGGGAACGAGGAATGGGGGTTGTGGTCTGTACATATCGCTTCATCTCTGCCGCTCCTTCATGGTCGCTCTCTGTTCCCCTGCTCCAGTGTGGGGTCCCCCCACGGGATGCCGTCCTTCCCGAACGGGTCCTGCGTGGGCTTCCCACCGGCTGCAGCTCTTCAAGAGCTGCTCCAATATGGGTCCGTACCACGGGGTCCATCCTTCAGGAGCAAACTGCTCCAGCACGGGTCCCCCACGGGTGGCAGCTCCCACCGGATCACCTGCTCCTGCGCGGGCTCCTCTCCAGGGGCTGCAGCTCCAGCCTGGAGCCTGCTCCTGGGGGGCTCTCCATGGGCTGCAGCCTCCTTCAGGCCACATCCACCTGCTCCACCGTGGGCTCCTCCATGGGCTGCAGCGTGGAGATCTGCTCCATGTGGTACCCCATGGGCTGCAGGGGGACAGCCTGCTCCACCACGGGCCTCACCACGGGCTGCAGGGGAACTTCTGCTCTGATGCCTGAAGCACCTCCTGCCCTCCTCCTTCACTGACCTGGGTGTCTGCAGGGCTGTTTCTCTCACGGTTTCTCACTCCTTTTTCCCAGCTGCTGTTGCCCAGCAGTTTTTTCCCTTTCTTAAATCTGCTCTCCCAGAGGCACAACCAGCGTCACTCACGGGCTCAGCTCTGGCCAGTAGCGGGTCCCTTCTGGAACCGGCTGGAGCTGGCGCTTATCTGACATGGGGCAGCTTCTGGAATCTTCTCACAGAAGCCACCCCTGTGGCCCCCCTGCTACAAAACCTTTACCACGTAAACCCAATACAACTGCAGCCTTCACTGAAGCTTTGGGGAGCAGAGTCCTCAGCACCGGCATTGCACATCTGCTCTTGCTATCCTGCTATAAGGTATTTAAGTTTCTACAGGCTGTTTGTGATTCCCCATACATTAAAACTCTCAGCTACAAAGATGAATGGAGAGAATAAATAGGCATCACTAAGCCATTAGGAACAAAAGTGTTCAGGGAATTTTCAAAGGCAGAAAGAGCAGCCAGAGGCCAGGGTCCCTTTGGGTAGTTAAACAATCCTAATGACCATTCCCACTCATGACAATGTTACTGAACTTACTGTTACCTACCTACTGAAATACAGTGACTCTGTTAACAAGGTGACACCACAATGTCAGTCTTGGTTCAGGACAGCACTGTGTGTTATAGACATTTTAGAAACATTCAGAAAGTGCCAGCATCTGCCCTCCCATGAACCCACTGTTGTAAATCACTGCTGCCAATAAATCTGTTTGCTCTTAATTGTTTGGGTTTCTCTTAGAAACAAATATTTACCAGCTTCTGGCTTGCACAGTCTTCTAAAGGTCACAGATGCTAGCTCCAAGGGGAGCCAAAATGCTCAACCTTAAACTATTTAACGCTGGCTTCCTGTGCAAGCCTGTGCTGCCATAAAAGCAGGAATCACTATGGGACTTATGTGTAAGGATGGAGGAGTAAAGTTCTTCTCTTCCTGGCCCATTTCAGCATGTTATTTTTAAAAGCTTACGCATTCAGTGATTGAAAAAACCACCTTCATTCTACTTGTCCTTTTGGATGGGGTCGATGTGTTGCATGCTAATGTTCTGCTGGGAAGTTAGAATTACTCTCTCATATAAAAAATCTGGATGGAGAGTAGAGAAAAGGATTTTCATCGGATTGCTATTAGTGGCAAACGTTTGCATTAAGAAGAAAAAAAATGGTCCAGGTTTTCCAAAACTCTTACAGCCCTTCTATGTATGTCTACTGCACAAGTATATAGAGTAACCTGTAGCTCCAGAAAAACTTATCTTGGCTGCTGGCCTCATCTCAACTTCCTAAGATTATTAGGAAGTTAAGAAACACTTTCGAGTAATTATTTCTTACATCTACTATTCATTTTATCAGGACCAAAAATCTAACCAGGGGAATTGCTGGGGAATCTATTATCATATTTTGTATCCTGACTCTTTTCATGCTGTTCATTTGAATTATGTAATTTCTAATGACACCAGTCACCTGCATACTCATCTGAGCTACTTGCCTGTGAAGGCAATAAATGGTTTGCTGAGCTAGATCCTCAGCCTGCTGCTGAGGATGGTCTGGGGTTTGACTTCTAAACTTTTAGTTGTTTCTCCTTTCCCTTTTCTCTCTTGCTTTGGTTTTGGTCTGTGCAGGCATCAGAGAAGGTGAAGCTTCATGTGACTGAGTGCTACATGATTTCTAATGCCAGTTCTCCTGACCAAGATCATTCAGCTCTTGCCTGGGTTCGGCAAGAACTAGCTCATCTTCTTTTAAGAGCTATTATTTTGTCATCTGACCTAGAAGAATCACAAGAGACCAAGGCCTTCTCTGAAGAACTGCTTGCATGCAGGTTAACCATGCCTCGGGGAATATAAATCTTGCTTTCTCACCCCCAGCATGGAAATGTATAGGATTGACAAAATTTTCTAATTTGATTGCTCTACTTGGTATTATGTGTTTCTTGCACAGGTACCACTTTTGATATCACATATACATGTTGCATTTATGCAGGCCACTAATACCAGCTTTAAATTAGGAAACACTTGCTACCAGCAAGGATGATGTAATGCTAGGATAGGCTGTCTAGGGAGGTTGTAGCATTGCCGTTGTGAATGGATCCTTAAAATATGCTGTAAAGAATATACATGGAATTAGGCAAGTACAGTTGCTTTGGGCTTGGAGGCAAGGAGATAGATTAGATGGTCTTTTGAGTCCCTCTGAGAGCTGTAGTCTAAGATTTTCTGGTCATGATAGACCTTAAATCATGAAGTTCTCTGAACTATGAGGAGTGGGTATTAACAGGCCTTGGTGATTCACACAAGTGATTTTCTAAATAGAGATGTTTTTCTCACAAGCAGAAGCCTTATACAGGAAAAAGTTTGGGATGCGTGCTGATGTGTGATGTTCTAGAGATACTATAATTGCTCCTTCTGGAAAATTTACTGAGCATGTCAGTAAGCTGAAAATGTACAGGACAAAGGGTGTCTGTTTGAAAGCACCACCTCTTCACAGGGAGAGCCATCGAAAAGTCACTGCCCAACATCACTGCTGCTTAAAAAGCTGCTCCCTGGGGATGTCACGACTTGAGCACTTCTTCTGAGCTCAATCTGTAAAGAATGTGTTTCTGACAGCTGGCTGGAGTAGTACAGAAATGAACTCCACCATGGTCGGAGTCAGAATTCTTTTTCTTTTTTTTTCTTTTTTTTTCTTTTTTTCTTTTTCTTTTTCTTTTTCTTTTTCTTTTTCTTTTTCTTTTTCTTTTTCTTTTTCTTTTTCTTTTTCTTTTTCTTTTTCTTTTTTTCTTTTTCTTTCTTTTTCTTTTTCTTTTTTCTTTTTTTTTTCTTTTTTTTTTTTTACTGCCTCTCATACAGAAAAACAAAGTGGATATTTTTCTATCTTAGTTGAATTTTTAAGAGTAGAAGTAGTTCTTGTTCTGGATGACAGGAATGTGCATTTCTGGATGTCACTTTCTTTCAGTTGTTTTTCCTTGAAGTGAAGGATCAGAGTATGTGAAATATCAATAAGCCAAAAAAATAAATAATAAACAGCCATGTTCTCCTATCTGTCTTATCCTGTCCCAAACCAAATAGGTACAGGTGTAGGGGAGAGATGCCTCACATGAGCTGGAAGCTGATCTTGGTAAAGATTTGCTGCACAATGCAACACCGCTGTGCATGCTAGGATGAACAGAGGACACAAGCCAAGCTCTGTAGGAATAATACCTCTGCATTGACGTGTTTCCTGAAAGCACAGTGTCATCCTGCAATGCAAAATTGTTCTCCAGTGTGCCAATTCACTTGCTTCTCAAGCGGGCCAGAATAACTTTGCAGTGGAAAAGCTGAAGCATGGACATGGGGAGCTCCTTCAGGATGCTAGGCTGGACAGGGCAATGGTGGGAGAGGCCAGGCTGGCAGAGCATCGCTCCTGCTGGAGTAGAAGGCAGGAATTCAAGCATGGGAAAACTACCAAAGGGAAGGCAGTGTCAGCTGTTCCCCAGGGTGCCCCATGTGTCCATGCAGGCTGTCCAATCCCCCTGAGATACACACTGTGCTGGTCTAAAGCACCATCATTAGTCTTAGCTGCATCTTGTCCCGGGGCTGAGCTGTCATGACTGGCAGAGGTTGGTGCTGGTCTGAGGGACTCATGTTTCTTAGTGCTGCTTAACCAGAGGTCAGGCACCCAGTGCCACAGCCCTTCATGGGAGGCTGTGCTACTGTGCTCAGCATGGCCCTGGGCCTCCCTCCCTGCTGCTGCCCCGGCAGGATGGGGTTTGGGAAGCTGCAGTGCCGTCTGATGCCTTTCTGAATTGTGCTCTTCCTGGGGCTACTCTGGAGCCCAAGATCTCCCACGGCCCTCGTCCAGGTGATGAGACATGGTGAGCCATGTGCTTCATAGATGAAATATCGATCCAGGCAATGAGACCTGCCCTCCCAAAGCATGGAGGATGTTGTTTGTCTTTTTCTCTCACTAGAAATATCATTTGCAGCAGACACTCTTCTGAGCATCTCTGTCTTTCTCTAAATTCTCAGTGTGCAGGCAGAAGTGACTGCTGATGCAAACCACCGTGGCTTCAGCAACTTGGATGGCACGATGCCACACTACATTGGCGAGTGACCTGGCCCTTGGTTTTAGTCAGCAACATGACTATAGCATGTCTTTCATTTGCCTTGCTGGACAAGCAATGTAGGTGAAGCATTTTCCTCTCTTCTCAAAGGCTAGAGAAGAGTGCAGAAGTCCCATTTGTGTCACAACAACTGTATGAATTTCACAAGGTCTTAATTTTCTCAACCTTGTGGTACCGTTCAGTGTCATTTCCCTGACCTCCATGAAGCTGTTCCCCGTCACACTACCCCGCTTGATAGCTCTCAGTGATAGGACAGTCAGACGCATTTTATTGGAGAAAGATTCAAAGCAGGGAGTTAAGACATGGCCTCATTTGGAGACATTAGTGCCTGAGTCATTGGGATGTCATTCAGGCGTGAGGACAGCCTGTGAAGGCTTTCAGATAACATGCGTGCATGACATTTAGAAGAGGTGGGTGACCTCATGGGAGATTATCTAAGAGATCTAAACTGTCTATAGAAAGTGGCATTGGAGGCTTTCATTTATCCTCACTAACCTTCAGCAATAAAAAAGGAGGATGAGTGCACGGATGTGCATGCAGGAAGTATGTGAGAAGTGCCGAGAACAACATGAAAGCCAGAGGGCTGGTAAACCATACCCCAGCTCTAGTGACACATGGCTGTCATGGAAAGAGAGAGATGAGGAGGACACTATGTGCTTCACGGGGCAGAGTGATTTATTTGAAACTATTTCTTGTACATTTGCTACTTGACTGTGCAGTGAAACAGTTAAGAAATTGTTCTCCTTTCCTGGTTTCAGTAAGAAACAATGAATTTGGATATTCTTCTGTACTTTCTAATTCTAGATATGGCCATCAGGCCATGACCAACCTTGGGAGCAACTGTGAGACCAACCAGAAAAACTGAAAAGTAGAGCCTGAATTATTCAGTCCCCCCATCCTTTTCCATTGCTCACCCTGTACCTCCAAATCAGCACCTCATCACACACCAGACTGTTGGTGGGTGGCAAGGAGAAAGGTGGTTTTCCTGGGTTCAGTAACAATAAGGATCCAAAGGGCTGTGAGATGTCTCCTCAAGTCTGTGGCCTTCCTCTAATTATTCGGCTATCATGTATGAGCCCAGCACATACCTTTCTCCAGACTTCCGAACCTGCTCTGGTGTTCCTGCTTAGCTACCAGCTAGAAAATTTGAACAGCAGGAAAGAAGTGGTATGGCAGCAGAGATCTTGGTAGCCCTGAAATCACTCTTGCTCCCTGACCTGTTTCTCAAAGCAGAAACCTACACCTACGCCCTCTTCTGCCCCTCGTCCCCTGCCTTCTTCACCTCAAACTCTCTAAGTCCATCTCTCTGGCAAGTTCTCCCCCTGCACTTGATGAGTCTGTCTGCTCATATGGGTCCTCCTCATGTCTGAGCAAGTATGTGAATCTTTCCCCTTGTGTCCAAACTTGCACCACACGGTCAACACCTATGTTCTGAGAAGGACAGAAAATGCTGTGTTCTGCATCATTACAATGTCCAGTTCAACTATGTTCTGACTTCTGCATTTCTACTCAGGTCAGGGCTTGTGTTATTCAGTCTTCTGAAAAAAGGGAGATCTGTTAAGACCCATTCTGACCTTGTAAATGATCAGCTAAGAAAATTATAAGTATTGAAAATGAAGAAAAGAATAATAATAAGATAATGAAGAACGACTGCATTAGATGAAGAATACTCTCAATAGAATCTGTTGCTGTACCTGTAAGAAATATTTACTAAGGATGACACATCTGTAAGGAAGACAGAAGTATAGGCAACAGTAAAACAGTGCTGACTTCTCCCAAGCTCCAGGTACCTGTGGTAGACAGCAATCATTCATCCCCCTGATGAAATCCCATATAGATGTATTACGATATGGTGGGTTTCACTGGGTAAATGATGGGATCCCAAGGCAGCTCCACCCTCAGTGCAAGGGTTTAGATTGCTCCCAGCTATGAGGCCACCTATAATAGATATTTCCAATATTGTTAAAGGAATGACATGATGCTTTTGGAAATTTGTTTTATGTTTAAAAAAAAAAAAATACCCTCAGGTTTTGTCTTAAACTACTATTAAATTGAATTCCAGTTTCACTAAAAATACAGCAGAGGATTAGGTCACCTTTCACAGTATGACATCCAGACAAAATCAAATGTAATTAATTACCAGACCAGATTTACCAACCACCAGCACATATGAAATCCACTGTTCAGGGCCAGAATATTGCCACTTTGTTATTACATTGCAGGGTGCAAGACTTGCAGTTAGTCACAAGTCTTCTGTAGGGTATCTTTGAAAATATCTGCTTCATAGGTACTACAGAGTAACGTAGTGGGAAGTAAGTACAACATCTGGACAGGTCTGTTTACTTTATAAATGACTTTAGTCTGCTTCCAAGTACCTCAGAAAAACTGAATTTTACCAAATTTGACTGATCTTACATCCAACAATTAGTTTTTTTGTCTCCAGAAAACTGTTTTATCTAGGGGCATAAAGTAAGGAACAAAGCTTAAGTACTTTTTGAGGGCTGAAAAACTGGTATTAGTGGGAGTTTTCCTTCATAGTTATTCATGCACCAGTAGTACTAGGTAGCTCGTATACCAAAATAAGGATTTTTTTTTTTTTTTTTTTTTTTTTTTTTGTTANNNTTTTTTTTTTTTTTTTTTTTTTGCCAAGCACATAACTTAATCTGCTTCACTTGTAAAGCCAAAACTCATTCAAATGAAATTTGCACACATTAGGGAAACTGAGATTTAGTCACATGGGCAAAAGAAATTTGTTTCAACATTTTGGCCCTACAACTATTATCAAGAAAAATACAACTACTTTCCTCAGACTGCCCTCTCTGCTTCTCTTCTCTCAACAACAATTTTTTATAATACAAAATGTCCAAAGTGTAGGATTTTTATTACATATTCCCATAAATAATTTACTGACAACATGGAACAAGAGATGAATAAAAGAGCCATTTTTACCACTGATGTGATCGCACTGAGCACAGTCCTGTTAAGATGCCACTGAACTCAATGAACTCTGCCTCAAGGCTTTGATTTTGGGAATTTACTTCCATAAACAGAGTTGCCTGTAACTACAGGTGTTTTACTGGTATTGATCCCATTGTGAGAATATCCTCTCAGCATTTAGATGGGCCTCCCTCTTCCTGTGTTTTGTCCAGGTGTGGCCTTTAATTCTTCATCACTTGGTGCTTCTGCTTGGGATTCAGCTCCCTGTCGTGTGCTTGTAAACGGATTAGTACAGTAAGGCCTTCCTTTTGCTACTAAATATAATAGCTTACACCACCAGAGAAATACAAAACCATTCTATAATTCAAGAATGCATAAAGCACAGCCTCCTGAGTTTTAAGGTAAGCAGCACTATTTGTCTTAGAAATGCAGAAGCATTATAATCTTTTAATTGGAAATCATTAAACTAGACTTGTCACTTGAATTATACTTAAATTCATCAAAATTTTTCAGGTAGCAGTAATTACTACTTTTTCTCTACCTTTGTCTTTACCTCTAAGTTAAATGTGTTTGGATTTTTCAGTGCAGATGATCAGAGAAATCATTACAGCGTGTTTTATGCTCAGTGACCAATCATTAAAAGTCTCTGCCACAACGTGCTGAGGTCGTGGTGTCTCATTAGACTAAATCCTTCGCTGGAGGCACAGCAATAACTACTTCTGTTTTTCTAACAGAACATGTCTCCACCATGTATTGGGTAGTTTATCAGAAAAATACATTTGGTTAGATTAAAGAAGTCCCTCTTTCAGAATTGGCTCAAAAACAAACAAACAAAAAATGCAGAGAACCAGGTAGAAAGTTAGCAAAGGAAACTCTTCCTCCACTGTACATGCACTGAGCATAGTGGCTCCAGGGCAATACTGTCCCTTTGATTTACTGTCATGCCAGCACCATGCACAGAACAGAGCAGAGGGATGATATTCAATCCAGTTATTTTGCTTTACTTCATAGGTTCCTCGTTAAGCAGGTTAGGGGTTTGGGGCGGAGAGGAGTTTCTCTGTCTGTGGTTCATTTATGATAAATATCTATTTTGCTGCAACCATTCCTCTAGCTTCACTGTCTAGAGGTGGTTATGTATCATCTCCTTAGTGAGGTGTCAATAGATAGCTGTTAGTGCATTTGGTTCATACCCACAAAGGCTGACACATAACCAGATGAAATAGGTATGATTTTAGCATGATCTGTTGTTATGTATTTCTGTGCTCGTCCTTCACTGTAAGGCCTTAATCTTTTCTTAAATCTGTGCCAATATGTAATGTTGGCGGTGCAAAATTTTGCATGCCAGAAGTAATAAACTGCAGAGTTAATGGGACATGTTTCACTGGTCTGTGTATGCCCTTCGGTCAGATCCTTTCATAAGATTTAGATGAAAAGTAACAGGACTAGCACGTGCAGGTTCAGGCTGGTTTTAATCAGTTTGCTAGCTAAGACATGGCGATCCTTCACAATCTCTTTTTTTCTTTTTCTTTCTTTCTTTCTTTCTTTCTTTTTCTTTCTTTCTTTCTTTCTTTCTTTCTTTCTTTCTTTCTTTCTTTCTTTCTTTCTTTCTTTCTTTCTTTCTTTCTTTCTTTCTTTCTTTCTTTTTTCTTTCTTTCTTTCTTTCTTTCTTTCTTTTCTGACAGTTGCTGACTCTATGCTTTAACAGTAATTCATGGTAGTGGTAAGACATAACTTGGGGTCTTACTGTGCCCCATAGCTGTCAGCCTCAAGACAGTTTAAAATTATATATATTGAAATTTCATTTAAAATAAAAATCAAGCTAAGAATAAATAGTCTTTGCCTCTGCTTACCCTGTCCCTGGCATTCAGATGTTTCAATGGTTACTGGTAGTACTACTCCACTTTGGAGGAAGAGGTTGAAATATGGCAAAAGAAGCACACTTCTGTTTCAGGGATGGATTTTTTCTTTCATTTACTCATTCAGATGTGATGGCTGTTACACAGAAGTCTCTGAATCTTAATAGTCCTGTAGGTTTTATAGGTCATTTCAGCTATGAATTTTCCTGGCTGTGAAAGGAGAGGAAAATTTTGGCTTTACCCTTCTGCAGTTCTCTGAAGTATGTTTGAAGTGAGTAAGGAATAAGAAAAGCTGAGTCCCTGACTCATCTTGCTTTCAACTTGCTTTTGGCTCAAAGGATTGTGTTTTCTCCTCTTTTTATCAATTCCATGTTGGCAGGAACAATGCAGTCCAGTATCAGTGAGTGATAGTGCAGTGTAGGGGAAAACTGTTCATTTTCGATTGAATAGACACGTTAATCTCATCGGTATGTCAATGAAAGGTGCTCCTGAGGCATTCTGCCTCTTGACACTTTCATTTCAACCTGTTTTTGGGGATGTTCACCTCCAAGGAATACATTAAGAGAAATCAGTCATAAGCATATAAGGATGAAGCAGGATGCTAAGCAATGTTGGTATTACATATTGAAAGTTAAAAATGGAAAAATGTCTTTTTAACTAAGCTGCAGTGAGTAAGACTCCTTTCTAATTTCCTGTACAAAGCCATGCAAGTATATCTAATAACTTAAAACATAAATATATTGCCAGTTAATTTTTGTATTGTGTCATGTAGCAAACAAGTCTTAAATGGATGTCATTGTTAGTAACATCCAACTTGAAACCTGTTTCCTAACCAGAGTAATCATCTTTATTTTAACTGAATAAACAAGAGCCAGGCAGAGAGCTTCAGAGCATGTAGAATAGTTTCAATCAATGGTAGAAGAATATTATTACAAACCAGTTCCTCTTATCCCTTCACAGTAAATGACACAAGTGACACCAAGGAGACACAGTGTATTAAAATTCTCTAACAGTAAGATCCTATTTCCAAAAATAGAATCTGCATTGAACAGTTTTCATTTATGTACAGTCCTCATACAACTAGTGTCAGGGACTAATCACTATATGTTGGTGTGATCATACATGATTTTTGCTCAGCATCAATATTTTAATGTCCCCCTTTTATTTGGGCTTTTGAAGACAGTGATTCTTCAACCTGCATTCAGGAGCATGTTCCTTCAAGGCTGGTTGACCTGTTTATTTGTATAAAGGTTGCGGGTTTTCTGTCAGCTAGCTCACATCTTGTATTTTTATTGTACAATGTAAGGGTGCAGCATAAACACCAGAACACCAGTGCATTTTTAGAATCCCAAGAAAAAGAAATACTTTGGATCTGCAATGAGAGAATTTAGCTAAACCAACCATAAAGACCACCCCTTTTAATATTTTCTCTTCCTTTATTATGCAGGATACATGATTCCTGTTCTATAACCAGGAATTCACAACTGGAAGTTAGACATTACATTCCTTATTCATTCTGCATTTTGTGAAATCGTGTTTAAACTCTTTTGTCCATATTGATTTTTTTTTCAAAAAGAAGGAAACCAAAGTAATTGCAAATAATTACTTTTTTTTTTGAAAAAGCATTTATTCCACTTTTGCTCAAATTTCTAATTACACTATTCCCTGTTCTCATGTCAAAAACATTCCCGAATATATACACATTCAATATTAGTTGCTGTATTCTGTTTTATTTAATCAGGACTTTTCTGTGTTAAACAAAATGGACAACAAGGAAGTGTTGATATAAATGTACAAAGAAGATACCTCCTATGTGGTATCACAGAGCTAGGAAGCTCACAGTCTTCATACAAATATATAAAATATTTCAGATGATCTCCATTCATTGGAATCTGTTCGCTTTCTCTTGTCAGACCTGTGTGACAAATACAAGACCAGAAATTAATAATTTATCAGTGAACTAACAGATATTTTGAGAGAATGCAGAGAAGTAGCCTTAAGTTGTGAGGGGGAGTATATTCCCAGCACCTGCAATTTTGCTTTCACTGAGTGTACTTGTTTACACCTGAGCTCGGGGAATACAGAGTGGGTGTGAAACAAATCGTTTCGATCCACTAGCTTTTTCCACCCACTCTCCCAATCTCCATCTGATGAAACTTCATGAGTCTCTTAAGAGCTCATGAACTCTTTAAGGAGTTAAGTTTTGCACTCAGTACGGGCTATCTGCCACTCCTGCCCTATCCCGTTGCCCTGCTGCCCCCCGGCTGCCCGGTGGGGCCTGGGGGGCTCCTAGGCTGCCCCAGCTCCAGCCCCGCTCCGGCCCTGGGGCTCCTCCCCAGGGATGCCCCGGCGCTGCGCCAGCGGGCACAGGCAGCAAATCCTGCGGCACGGCGCGGCACGGCACAGCAGCAGGGATGCATCAGCTGGATAAAAATCAAAACAATATTTACCAATGGCGAATGCACGTATCTTATATACATATTAAAATATATCTATATATTTTCAGCTGCATTGATTATCCTCTTCCCTTGCTTTCTCCTTCCTGCCCATTAGACCCCTTAGTGGTAGCAAGTCTCCGTCTTTGTCTCCTTTCCATACTAGACAGCCCCAGGGTCTTTCAACCTCTCTTCTTATGGAAGTGTATCTGCCCCTGTAACTATTTTTGTCACATCTCCACTCCTCCTCTGTTTCTGCTTTAATTTTCAGGAGTGACCAGCACTGAACACGGTATTCTGGATGTGGTAGCACAGTATTTTCTGTCCTGTTTGTGTATATCCCATCAGTGTTAATTTATTTACTTATGTAAAGCAACGTAAAGGGGGTGTTTAGCTGCTGTCTGGGGAATGATGAGCAATTTCCATTGACCTGTCTGCGGTGACTCTTCCCTGCATTGCCACAGCTAATTTGAAAGCCAGCATAGGGTCTATTCCTGTTCTCTTTGAAGTTAAGAGGTACTGGTAGTTGCTGTTGATGTCAGTGGTTCCAGACGGCTCTATACTGAGGAAAACAGGTTTTGAAAATAACTTTCAAAAGTTCAAGCCCTTAACTATCACAGGGTATATGTTTAATCAGATAGGATGTAAGTATTTGGGGTGGAGGAATATCTCTATTTTTTATAAAATTTATTGAACTCATGAACTTGTAATGAATGCTTGGAAAGTAAAGAAAAAGTCACAGGACAGTGAAAAAGAAACAACCTTCTATATTCCACAATGTGTTATATTAACTGGACTTCTGCTACACTCCCGAACATGTTGGGGGCTGTACACATTTGATCAAATATTGGAGGGACAATCAAAAGACTGCTTAGCTTTGAGTAGAAACACTTCACTGGAGAAAAGAGGTGCTATTCAGAAAAACTCTGCGTGGCTTATAAAGAAGTCAAAAGCTAATCAACTGGACTTGAAAAAAGTTAGGTGTCATTGTCCAAAGGAATGAGGTAAAAAAAAAAAATACACAGTGCTACTAGCACATTCTTTGTCCACTAGCAATCAAACAGTCATCTCTTAACCTGACTCTGTAAGGCAATGTATTAGACTGCTTCAGCTGAAATTTCCTTCCAATCAGGTAATTTTATGTATTTATTCTTCTGATCTCAAAAACAAAATCAAACCTTATAGCTGTATTTAATGGCTTCCCAGGATACGCACACACGTGTAATCCTGTCCTGTATAATTACCGCCTGCCTACACATGTTCTCCTTGTGTTTCAATCGAGTATTCTCTTTCTCTTTCAAACTGTTCTGTGCCTGTTCCTGAATATCACAAGGTGACTGTTTTGCAGTGGTGGGTGGATAAAACATTACTAGCTATGATTAAACACAAGTGCTCAAGCCTGGGCTCAGAATAGAGGGTATCTATTAGCACTGGTGTGCACCACGCAGCGGGCACACAGAAGCAGAATTCAGCACTTGGTGTCACAAGTGTTTTCTGATTCTTCCACTGAAAGAGGCCGATGCCATACTCCGTCTCTAAATATATCGTGGGCAGGCTCATGGAGTGACTGGCAGCTGTAACTCGGCATTCTCTGTTATAGGATTATGTGACATTTTTTATACCTTTCTAGCAGATTCATTGCCTTGGATCATAAGGCTGTGTTTCCTGCAGGTGCCCTGCACAGGAGTGCCATGCTCATCTTCCCCCCACCTTACTCTCCAAGTAGTTTAGCCTTTCCTTATGTACCAAATGTTCTCTGCTGTGCAGCAAGCCAAGACACCAAACCCCCAGGGATCCTGGACAGTGTATGAAGAAGATGGAGCTACACTTTCCTCAGTGGTGCCCAGTGACAGGACAGGAGGTAACAGGCACAAATTGAAATACAGGGAATTTAATGTAGGCAGGAAAATAAACCGTTTTTACTGTGAGGGTGGTCAAACACTGGAGCAGGGTGCCCAGAGAGGTTGGGTAGTCTCCACCCGTTGGAGAAACTCAACACCTGAGTGGGTATGGCCCTGAGCAGCCTGCTGGAGCTGCCCCTGCTCTGAGCAGGGGTTGGACTGGGTGATCTCCAGAGGTGCCCTCCAGCCTCAGCCAGGCTGTGAGCCTGTGCAGAGCCTTTACTGGTCCCAGGGGAATTTGTCCTCCACTCATGAGCATCAGGGTGGTTTTGTGGGCAAGGTGCAAGGTCCCTGTTTGCCCCTGCTTTTGTGTGGGCCTGCCAGTGCATTTACAAACTAAAAAAAAGTGTTATGTGCCATATTACCGTTAATAATCCAAGTAATCTGGCTGCTTGGGTTACTTTTAGCCTCATGATGCTTTTCATCAAATACTCCCCTGTTCTTCACCAGTTTTCAATCTTTTTTTTTTTCTTATAGCTCCCAGACCTTTGACACCCAGCTCCTGCTGAAATCAATATTAATATCACTTAATACCTTTATGACCTCAAGACTTAAGGGTCCCAGATGTTATCATATCCCATCCAGCTGAACAAGCACCTCGCTTCTTACCCATCCCATGGCACAGGACTCTCTCTAGGTCTCCTGTCTCTGGTCCTCCTAGTCATGACTGAGATATAGCAGTTCTAGTCCAAGGAAACCCAGTCTTCTAGGACAGCATACACCTGGAAGACTAATTAATTAACAGGAGGAGCAAAAAATACTACAGTCAACAGGACCCTGCCACTTGCCATCCAAATGCAGGACCAACCAAATTGTCATGATGGTAAGCCTTGTCTCAGAGCTCTGAGGAAAATTAAGCACACTGTTCTCAGATTTTGTATAAAGCACACTGCTTGCAAGCAGTGCTATTTTAACATCTGCTAATAATATTATCTTTCTCTCAGGTGTCATTCCCACTCTCTGGTTGCTTATAATTGCTACCTAAACTCCCTTTACAGTCAGTGGACCCTCTATTATCTCCCTGCGATGCTCCAATCCACTCAGACCTCCCTCTGGCCAGCTACAATTCTCTCTCACCCAGCTCCCAAAGACACGTTATTTTTAGAGCTCAAACTCCTCCAGAGATCAATGGGAGTCTGTAAACTCAAAAATAGGTTGCTTATGGTACATTAATAATCCTCACAGTTATGTTCCCTGGTTATTCTTTCAGCTGCTTCAGCTTATCTAACAGTGCCTCTCTTGCCACTCCAATCAACCTTATTCTACTGAACAACACTCTGCCATTTAAAGAAAACAGAAAAGTATGTACTTGACAGCAAATGCAAGCTTAAATGTTGTTGTGATTAAGGACAGACTTAAGCATATGCTTAGGAGTTTTCTTGAATCATGGAATGAGGGTTTTTTTTCAGCCCTCAAGACTTTCTTCATTCCAATTTTGAGACCCTGCAGGGCTCTGATTGCAGTCAGTTAGATGCTAGTGTTAGCTTCTGTGGCAAAAAAGGCTGGGTCCCCGAGTTTTCTAACCACAGGAGAAAGTGATGGATAGTTTTATGTAAGAAATCATTTAATTTATGTGTTGTTCAAAATAGATGCAATTTGAAAAATAAATCTAACTAAATAGATGAATTTCAAAATCTCACTTCTATTTTTTTCCAAAAGCACAGTTTTTAATGTTGCACCTCCTTTTTTTTTCCCCGAAAATGTGCCCAGACTGGTTAACTCCAAGCAGATGAAAGATTTACTCTAAAAAAAGCACCAGTAATTCCAAACTGTCAGTATTTTCTGTTTTACAACATGTTAGCTGAAAGTAGAAGAAACATGAAATTAATCCAGATTTTGGTTTTATCTCCATATATGCAACAAAAAGACACATTCAGTGCTAATATTATGGAATTAAAGACTGTACATGAATCACCTGAAGGCTAAGTAAAATTTTTCTTTATCTGAACAGTTTCCAACCCTACTTATTTAACCCTAAGATTTCTGATAAGGCATCCGGTTTTATAAGAAATGCCTTTACAAAGGAGAAAACAGACATATACCATTAGCACTTCATAGAAAATCAGTGATTATAGCAAGTGCACAAAGGTTCAGTAAATGCCTCCCACTCAGCAAGTTTCCAAAGTGAACGACCACATGATGTTTACTCCTCACCAGAACCCATTTATAGATATCTTACTCACCACTATCACAGTCATACATGGAACGTTTAAGAAAAGGCAGCAAGAAGTCCTCTATTTGGGAGAGGATGGGGGAGTTACAGTGGGAGAACTGGGTCTTTTCTTTAGAGCATTGTTTCACCAAGCAGTGAAACATGATTTAAAACATAGAGACTCTGAAGATTATAATCAACTGGAAGCATTCATTACATACCCTGGGCTATACAGATTGTCAATAACCATGGCTGCTTGGAGAAAAATTTGCACTGGAAAACAATCAAAATAAAAAGGGTCAAAAATGCCTCTTCAAAAGTGCAAGTGGGAAATGAAGGTAATGACTTCCTATGGAGTTAGGAGACCCAGGAAAGGCTTTTGTTCCCACAACTTTTAAATGACATCTGGGCATTCCTGGTGAATAAGCACCCTGGGAATGAAAAGGGTATTCATTTCAGTAAGGTAAGAAGGGGACAGAGGTCATGAACTTCTGTTAGTGTGGAGCAGAGTTAGCCTAGAACTCCAAACAAACCAATCTTCAGAGGGAAAAACTTGTGAAAAAAAGGTAAATCCAGGGACATGTCTTCTTTGATTACTCTAGGGAATTTGGAATGTGAAATAAAGTTGGAATGTGAAATAAAGTTGGACTATCTCTTTTGACTCCCTAATTCTACTACACAGCCGATAAAAGCCTTGTGCTTCCTGAGACAGTAACCTGAAGTGCCAAGGGATCTGCTGTAATTCAGCTGCCCTCACTTCCCGCCAGTGGGCACCTCTTCCTAAGATCATCTTCTCCTGTGCAACTGCTTTAGTATTTATATCATATTTGGAATCACTGTCTGCACAGACAGAGGAAGAAGCAGTAGGAAGTCAAACGTGCTCCAGGTGAACATACTAATATTGTGATGGGACATCAGAAAGAGGGTTCAGGTTGCAAGGGGAGGTTCATCCTTTGAATCCCTCTCAGTGGTAGCCAGTTGACTAAATTAAAAAGTCTACTTTAAATTAAACGATGTTTTGCTTTCTTGCATGCTTTTTGAAAATTATTTCAACACATTTGTTAAGTTTCTGTCAGGATAAATGTATCAACTCTCACATACTTGAGCACCTTTTAAACATCTTCTCAAACATGTTTTCTCTCATATATCTTTTCTTGACTTGGTCCTGGGCCAAAATGGAGATTCAGGTTACATGCTCACACTCGTACACACAGAGTTTCAACACAAAAAGGGTCAGAAATTTTTTTTTGAAACTTCTCTGACAAAAAATGTTAGACAGGTGCTGAAATACGGAAATCATCTTTTTGATAATAAGCTTTTCTTTATCATTAAAAAAATACTGAAAGCCATATGTGCTTTCTCACACGTGTTGTTCCTCAAACTGATTTATATCTGTCTTCAGACAGTATAACATGGGCAACTAAGGATAGTTTTGACCCTTTTTGCTCTCAGTGGTTAAGTATGCACACAGGGAAGCTGCAGTACAGTATTCTGAAAGACCATGTCCAGTCAACCATAACAGACCTTTTTATTTAGGACAAAAAAAAAAAAAAAAGCCAAACAAAAGCATTCTACACATTATATTTTTGTCACAATATCTTGTTACCTACACTGACACAAAGCTTAGTCAGCAAATAAACTTGCAAAAGACAGAAAATTCAGTGTGGAGGCTCTGAAGTGACAGCTATCGAATGGAGGTCTTTCAGATCAATATGTTATGGCAGCAAATTTTTCTCCTTCCAAATAAGGAACAACTCTCTGACATTTTTGAAAGGTATAAATCGGGCACTTAGCCGACGTAACGCAATTAAGAAGAATGGCATTGCACTGACCTAATGGCTGCCATAACAGTTTAAGTGGTGAAAAAGACAGATTAGATAACAGTATGTGTTGGAAGCTCTGTGGAGGATTTTTGGCTCAGTAGTTGTATTAAACTGTGCATGGTTGCTAGGCTGTTCTCTTTCTTACTTGGAGATTGTAACTACTTGGACACAGCAGTTGAATTAGGCTAGTGGTTCATGGAGAGTTAAAAACCATGAACAAGAGAACACATGAGCAAATCATAGATGTGAATATTATTCATGGTGAGGTTTGTACCTGGACTCCTGGCTGAAGCCAGCTGAAGAAGCAGCTAGGCTTCTTTACATTCTATACATCAGATACTTTTTAACTTTCTAAACAAATGATCAAGTATTGTGTAAGCACAGAATTCTATCAGTTCCCTGAAGGACCAATATTTGCCATGAGCTGTCAGTCAATTAATCGTGTAACAACAGTAAAATCTGTAATTTTACTTGAATCTTACGGATTCTCTCATGCTATCTTATTCATACACATGGATGAATTGGCTGGTCTCCAGGAGCAGTCATTATTCAGATGGAAACAATCCATTATACATTTTTCAGGTGAGAGATTTGTTCTTCATTTATCCAGCTGCAGGCATCTTCTCATCTTGAGAAGACAACAGTGCAATTGGCTCACTCAGGGTGTAACAACTTGAAGATTTCCTCAAGTTACTTGTTTTTCCTCAAGCCTTCCTCCCTGCCATGGACTGGAGAGCCAAACAGAGGTGGCAGCTCTCAGAGGGACCAAGCCAAGTTCTGCAGAGCAGGGTCCCACACACTTGGGAACTGAAGAAGTCCTTCCTCTGTCTAGGGACTTCATTGCTCTTACTTATACACAGAGGTTCTGAATCACCCAGAAATTCTGGGCTCATACAGGTTTCTGGTATCTCCAAGCTCCCAGCTGTGGATTTGCAGTAAGAAGCTGGGCAGCCCTGCAATCCATAGGTGGATCTCGGAGCTCCTTGGTTCTGTATCCAGAACAAAGAGCTTCAGGGCAGCCACCTCACACCTGGGAAGTGCCCAGTTTGCCCTCGCCTCCCAGTTCATTTCCAAGAGTAAAGGCTGCTGAAGTCCTTGGTAAAAACAAAACTGAAATATTTCTGTTTTTACTTAGAGAACAAGAATTCTATATTTTGGTTCTCTGAAAAGACCTGATGTTTATAAAGCCATGATTCTTGACATGAGTTATATTGCTTTTCTTTTTTCTTGATAACTGGAACCAAGATGTAGATGATGCAAATATCACACGCAGTTCCTAACAGACCAAGTTGTTGCAACTAGCAGCAGTTTCAAAAGTGAAAAAAAAAAAAAAAAAGACCGGATTTCAGCATTTCCAGTGAAAAAGAAAGAGCTTCATCCCATAACAAACGTCTCTACTTCCTGACTAGTACTAATTCAAAAGGTTTAGGATCTGTAACGTGTTGCAGACATTATACTCTGTAGATTATGGAAATGTGTTCTGAACTTTTCTATCATCTCCTCAGTCATATCAGTCATTTTTTTCTTTTGTTTGGGCATCTCTTGGCTCAGATCAGAAAGCCACCTAAAACAGCACATTATGAGCTGCTAGTTATCATCATTTAGATGAAGCTGCACCTTACTGAACACATTTTTTAGCTTACCGGTTGACTACAGTAAATTTGCTGCTATAATTTTACCGGTTTTAGGGATGAAAATCAACACTTTCTTAAAATTGGGAAAGCATATCTTGAGGTTTATCATATCCGAATTGTTCATAGAAACTGAATTGGTTAAGGACTGATTATGCATAACATGTCAAAATGGTACTACAAAGAAAACATACAAGCTCTGATACACCCTTTGTTATCTCCATTTCTGCCTCTGCTGTGACTTGCTCTGGAGCTACTCTTCACATTCTCTCTGCACAGTTTATATATCTGAAAACACAGTGGTTGTAGCATATGTTTACCTCATGTTAAATTCAGGTTTTCACTTCAATTTTATGCTTTTCATTAACGTTTACCCTCCAACTTCTTTTAACCTGAAGTGCCAACCCTATAAAAAGATTTTGCAGACTCATCTTCAACTGCTTTCAGAGTCTATGAGGTCATTTATGATTTTTAATGGGAACCAAAGATCCAGCAGTATATACTAAACACTGTGATTAAAACTGTTGATGAGAAGCTCCAATAGCTCTTTCTACCTCTGTTAATGAGAACTATGCTGCAGTACTTACTACCTTTGAAATTATTACCTTCTGAAGAGAAAAATACAGCTTTTCCTCTGTGGCACTTTACTAAGCCCTGTTAGGTTCATGCAGGTGTGTGCCTATAATTATTGTCCTTTGTAATTATTAATCAATATAGCGAGGAAATTGTTCTCTGTTTATGTCAAGCTATTTTCATCCAGCTATACCACCTCTGCTTTAAAAAGCATTTGAGTTCTCCGTGTCAGATTGCTCAAGGGCTTGGTCCCCTTTTTAAGGTATCATCCTGATTGTACTAGCCAGTATGGCCAAATAGTCTGTTGATGAAGCCACATGACTTAACGGGCTTAAGTAGTAAAAAATTTATGGCACTGAGATTAGAAAGGGATTTCCAGGGCAGTCTAGTTCTATTTTATTTTCGTTCCCCATAATAGCAACTCGGATTCTCAAGACAAAGCCTAACAGAGACAACGAAAGTTCAGGATTTACTGTTGTAGTAAATTCATCAGTAAGGAAGTGAAGGCCTAAGAGCCGATCCTGCAAAGTGCTTATTACGTACTTTGAGGTGCTACAAATCCTATTGATTTCTCCAATGATAGCCAAAACCACTTATCAGCTTTCAGGCACAGGGTGGAAAACAGACAGTAGAAAAGCGGCTGGGTAGTGGTACACCATGAAAATAAAAAGATGTTGCTAGGTCCCATTAAGAAAAAAAAATCAGACTGGTAATTGTGATGTCTGCAGGATGAAGATATATACAGAAGGATCAAGTCTAAGCACGATTAGAAATAAAATAATGACTGGTAAAGTATATAAAAAGCAGCAATAAAAATCAACTACTAAAAGAAAAAGTCCAAAAAAGCAGTGCTATTTGAAACAACAGGACATTTTTTTTGTGCTGAAAATGATGAAGGCTGTGTAAGGAGGCACCATTGATGCAATATGAAATGCACCTACTGAGAGTTAATTGCATGACTGGGGTTTCTCAGCCAGGATGTGTCTCTGAAAGGAAAGTTTCCAGCTAGGAGCAAATGTATATGGTGGTGAGTACTCTCACTGCAGAGACTCCCTACAGTCAGCTCTTGGTCGCCCACCACAGAGATAACTGGGGGGAAATGCCTCACAGGTATCTGCAGGTGAAGTACAAGAGGCAAGAACATAATGACTGATATTGTGCTACATAACCCGGATTAAACATGAGCAAACTATTATAAAGCTAAAAAGCAGAATTCCTGAATTTTTTCAAAAGTGACTAATGACTGGGGAGGCAAAGCCTTCAGGGAGGGAGTGTCATGAGATAACCCACCACGAGCACTATGGCTCCAAGGAGCCAAACTCTCCCATATCCCACGTAGGGCAGCACAAGCTTTGGGACCAAAGGCATTTTGCACTCCTCAAAGCCTCGCTGCCTGCTCTCAGGGCACCCCAGTTCACTTCAGTTGGAGCTTCACCCCTGCAAGTGAAGGCATGTGCCTTAGCCAGGCTAATATCTCAGAGCAAGCAATGAACAGCTGTGTGGGACAACTACTGAAGGGGGATGTTTGGTGTGGCATCTCGCAGCCTTGGAAATCCTCAGTCAGTAGACTGGACTATAGCATTTCGTAACAATCTTAATGACCTTTGTTTGCACCAAACCCAAGGACAGCATCAAGGGCTTGAAGCCACTGCATGACAAGTGGCAATTCCAGCACAGCTGAAAGCCCATGCTGCCCATCTATTCACTTTGCCATGGAAAGGGTTGGAAGAACGTATTCTGTTTTTTCAGGGTGGGCAGGAAGCTGGAAATCTAACAAAACAAAGCTTCTTGCGGAAAGTGCCTGATTTAGTTTTAAAATTTTGATTCTTTCTCAGAAAATTGAAAATCCTGAGATGTTCTGTGCTTTTCTTGGAAAATTCAGGCCACTTAGTTTTTGTTTTTGAAAAAAGGTTGATTTGCAGGGGCTGAAATTTGTAGAAAGGTGACTTCATTTTTACTGACATTTTTGTAATGACTCTTCCAGTTAAATCCTTTCAGCAGTCTTATCACAGTCAGTCAAACATTGCAATAAAAGTCTTTGTAGGGATGGGCTATCAGCCTCAAGATCATGCTGTTTCATGCCATATGAACTCTAAAATGCATAACTGCTGTGTAATTAAATGATGAACAATGATTTTCGAGTAAGTTGTATTAACACATGAAAGAGATTCTAGAGGAAGGCACTTGCCTCAGACTGTTTTTATGCTCACACTTCATTTGGTCCTAGCTCTCTAATCAAATATTAAAGCTTTACTTTAAATTATGTACAAAACTTTCTCACTACTCTGAATGCAATGTATCACACAGCAAAATGCTGCTGCTGGAAAGGTTCTCTGATTTTACACCTGAATGCTCATGTCTTTTGTTATCATCACACTGGCTGCCACTTAGTACTCCCTATAAGCTGGCATTTTCTCTGGAGTGCATGCCCAGTGGTTAGCAACACTGCTTGGTATCTGCATGGCTTTCACATGCTGAGAAGGGCTATAAAATTACTTGCGTTTTTTAAATAAAAATTTGTAAGCAAGAGATTGTGAATTTTTGTCTTGTGAGAGTGGTAGAATTGCAGGGGCAAAGGCTGCAGAAAGTGAAAAGTCTGGCATGCTGTGGATTCCTGTAGAGGCCACAAGCAGATGCCCTCACTAATGGCATTTCTAAAGTGCCACCGGTCTTTGCCGCCTACTCACATCTGTGGAGCTGATGGCTTTTTGCTTTTCAAACAGAGTTGAGAAACTATGTAATAAAAAGCACATATTATAACAATATTAAGTTGATAAATGTCTCACACAAGCATCAGTTGATCAGTTAAGACTGAACACATAGCCTAATAGTGCTTATTTGTATCCAAAAGTTAAGATACAGGTACCAAATTTTCTTTCATCTGCACTTCAGGCGTACAGTCAGGTAATTTACTTCAGAGACATACCGGTATGTACACGAGGTGAATTATCATTATTGCATTAATTCTGCAACCACACACATAATTTTGCAGATATGAGACGGTCAGAGGAAAACTATTATAAGCTGTAGCCTTCAGATAACACTATGTAAGATGGGCTGTACAGGATGTTAATTCATCTGCACCAGTGAACACATAAACACTCATCCTTAGCTTCCATACCTCCTGACTTTTCAGTTCCTACCACACTTTAACATTGTCTGAACATTTTTATTTCATTATTCTTCAGAATTCACATATCCTCCAGGATGCTAGTTCTGCCATTCATTTTTCATCACAAATGCTTTCCATCTCTCATGGAACTTCAATGTTTGAGGGGAAAGGTCTAAGCATTAGATGTTAACTCGTTGGACTTTCAAAAGCCACATGTTGAAACCGTCACAAGGCAGACTTTGCCTTTCATTTGTCCCTGAAGAAAATGTGTATTTCATGCTGTTTTGAGAAAGGAATGCTTAATAAAAATATTTTAAAAAAAAGTTTTAGAAAACAAAGTCTGATCATGTGTGTCCTGAAGGTAATTGAATTTTAGTGCCATTTGTACATACATAATTTGGGATTAAAGCTATATGTATTTATATCATGGCTGTTTATGAATTTCAAATTCTGGAGCAATGAAACTAGAAGCAAACAGCTTCTTGGTGTACTGCAAACACAACCTTGCTTCCTTCAGTGAAGCGAAAGGGGAAAATGGCAAGAGAATTATTAGGTTGGATAATTACGAGAGAAAAAGCAGAGTTTGCTTGATTTGTTGTTTGAGAGTTGGCATGGGCTGAAGCTGCTGAAGTTTACTTAAAATGCAATGAGCTTTTGTACCTTAGAGTATGCCAAGAGTCAAACTGGTCCAATATTTTCTGATGGAACATATCTCCACTGGGAAAGATTTATGCTTTGGAAGTGTAACTCTTTCTGGAAACATCTTGCTTTCAGCAATTCTCCTGATGCAGCATGGAACATTGAGCATGACTGGTCTGGGCAGCTTCTTATCAGCCGCCGTGCTGGCTCCCCGGCAGCCTGCCGAGATGCTGGTGCAGCTCTTTGAGGTGGGCTTCTAAGGGCTGACAACTTCTGGTCTGCTGGACTTCCAAACACTAATTCCCACTCAGCACTCCTACCATCCAGAACTTGCTGGAGACAGTTAGCCTTGCTAATCAGGGGAGAAACATTCTCTTTTTTAAACTCCCTGTAGGATGGTTTAACCCCAGCTGTTCTTGCACCTTTGTGGTCCAGCCGAGGGCAGGGCCCAGCTCTGCAGAAAAACATAAAATTGGCATTTCCGAACTGGCCCCGCAGCCTCCGCCACACCTCTGTCTCTTGCTGCATTGATCTCCAGCTTCATTCAGATGCGCGATGCCAAACACTTAAATGCTGCCCTTCAAGATTAGTCATTTTGACAGCTCCAAGCCCTAAAAAAGTTATACTGTATGTCCTATCTCACCCAGACTGTGAGACTGGATCATGAGAAGTTAAAAGAGAGAAAGATTTTCTGTTTGTTTCATTTGCTTCTTGGTGATTTGGCCATGCAGGTTTGCTTCTCCCCATTCTTCTCTGCCATAGCAAGAGTCTTTGTAAACACACCACAATTAACAGGTCAGAAGCCAAGCCCCATTCAGATGCTAAGCAATACTCACATATGTAATTAAAAAAAAAAAAAAAAAACCCTCTCCAGTCCAAAGTGATTTCCAGTACACAATAAGACACAATTCATGAGCACAACCACTTTGAGACAAAGGGAGGGATAAGGAAATGGCAACTCACTTTTATTGGGTGCAATAATTAGCAGACAGAATACCAGCTACTTGGCTGCTGACACATAACAATGAATATTATTTTTATGAAATAGACTTCCTGAGCCATATCAGGACAGTATTTTGAAAGTATTTAGCCAGTTAAAGATGCAATATCCCCACAGGTCAGGCAATTAACATGTTTTTGGGAAGCCCATGAGGTAACTATCTGCGTCTTACAGAGCTTGAACTGTTTTAGAAGTCTGCCCTCTAGTTGCCTATAACAGTTACTGGTCACAATGCATTATTTACATAACTGTTCTGTCTGTGATTAATCTCTCAGTAATAATTATTTCCTCTTCTCTACCAAGAAATAAAATGAAAATAAAACAAAATAATAAAATAAAATAAAATAAAAATACTACCAACAACCCACAATGCAAAGCACCTAGATTCAGCATTAACTCTTTGGGCAATGTTCTGCACTAGAATCATAATGTAAGTAGCACTGGTAAAACCACAACTTCATTTCAAAATGAATGCTTTGAGAAATAGCCTTTATTAATGACAAACCCAGTAAGGAGAAGCAAGGAAATGACTGTCAGAAAAGAGCCTTCTGCATTTTAGCACTTCTCATTGCTGAAGGAGCAGCAGGACATGCTGCTCATGTACATTACTACTGAGGAAGGGCGGAATAGCAGTTTAACTTGTATGAATCCCCTTCCTAGAAGGAGAGAGAGAGATGGCAAGAAATGCCCAGGTAAGCACAGAAAGCTCTCTGACAGTTAAAAATCATCATAATAAAATAATAGCAACAAAAAAAAAGTCCTGGAATCAGCGCGGTGCCCGAAGGGGCTGTGGCAGAGCGCTCCCGCTGCCTTCCGGCAGCGCCATGCTGTGGCCCCGGCCTCTCTGCCCGGCCAGGCCACAACAACAACAGGTACAACGAGGTTGTCTTTGCTGGTGGTTCGCTCCGTTTCAGAGGCAGACATCAGGTTGGGAAGCACTCCGCCAAGATCCGGGTTTATTTTAAAGGGATTTCGCTAGTGCTCGGCAGTTGAAATGCAGCAAGGCACAACGCGCTGCGCCATGCTGCTCGTCAACTCAAAGAGAACACGTGCCCAGCGATGGCAGGGCCAAACCTGTCAGCTAAGGCACTCCCAGAGGTCCTTCTGAGGTGCCCGGGCAGGGCGGTTCTCCTCGGCTGGCAGGCCGGTGGGGAGCCGTGCGGCCTGCCCCGTCGGTATGGCTGTGCTGCGGGGCCAAGGATGGGAACGCAGCGGTGATGGGGCTGGGGCAGGGCAGGCGCCGCCGCTCCTGAAGCAATGTCCATCACTGAGCGTTCTCTGATTTTGTTGCTATTAATGCAAGAACAGCAAGTTTTTTGACCTTGGAGACACTGAGTAGGTGCTCCTCTCCAAGAAAGGAAATAGAAATCTCAGCCCTATCTATCTCTGGGCAGCAATACCCAGCTCATTCATCATGAATTCTGCCTCTTCTGCCACCTTACCCAGGCTGTAATGCAAATAGCCTGCATTTGACTATCTGTTCTACTTACAGTTTCTAAAAATGCTGTTTTCTCCTGGTCATATGGCTTCTTCTCAACAGAATTCATAATGTGTGAGTGTCATTCTGTATAAATATAGCGCACATCTGATATGTCTAAAGATAATATCACAGCACAACTGAACTGTGATTAATTGCGGTACTATTCATCCACCTATTTTACTTCAATATAACTCTAGCATGTGCAACAAAAGGGAGCCTGAGACAACAGTCGTATCGCTGCAAATATAGTTACAGAAAAGACGGAAGTTGGCTATGGTATTATTTTCAAAATATTCAGATCAGGGCTGGGATGTCTCTGTGCACTTTGCGAATACTTTTTTTTCTGAAATGCTTAGCACTTAATATGAAGCAAAACATAATTAAAAAGTAGAGCAAACAGAAGGAAAAGGATGTGTGGTAAGAAAGTGATTGCTAGCTGCCAAAAGGCAGCATACAGTCTTTCCCTAACCCACATTCCCCATAGCCTCTTCTGAATATGTAACACTCTCGTTCTGGATTTTGTGGCCTCCTTGCCACGGAGAAGAGAGAGGTCTTAACAGGCTCAGGAATATCAACAACCACCTTGGATATAACCCACAGGACCTCATCAGAGATGGTTAAGAATGAAGGCAAGACATCATACTCATGATGCTAATTTAACTTGACATATAACTGACTGTATTACAAAACTGTGTACTCTGACATCTGGTCCATGCAGGATATGCTTAATTCTTTGCACTACCTTGTTTCTTTAAAGCTACTGCAGGTCGCATGATAATCCTCTCTTCTTTGGAAAGCTCATTGTTGAGTTAATATTTTGTACGTACAGCTGCACTATACATGAAGCTCTTTCACGTCAGTAAACTGTATACATATGTTGTATTTGTAGGTTTTTGTCATTTATTACAGCTCCCAATATAAATACATTTTTTCTTGGAATAAATCTACTCCTTCAAAACATAAATGAGGGCATTGCAGCACGTTGTCTGTACAAGACTGTACTATCAATATACTTCTTGATTTTGCAGTTTATGGCAGGCAAACATTTAGAAATGGGGTATTAGGATTGATTGGAAGTTATATAGGAAAACTAAACTTTTCTATGACATCCTGTTTCACAACAGAAAATTGTTTTTTAACTAAACAAACTGAAAAGAACAAAAAAAAGTATGTTTTCCACAGTGAAATAGAAGGAAAAGATGAGAGGAATCAGCTGCTGTTAAAAAACATGCCTCCAAGACCAATTCTTTCTTGGTTTTTAATTTTTACCAACATGATCTACAGTTTCTGTGGAAAAGATTTCTTTTGCTCAATTAGCTCTACAGACAGGCTTTTCTCAGGATTTACATAAAACAGCTCCTTTTGGAGCACTCACGCAGCTGTATCAGTATGTGTCCTGGATCTGATTGCAGAAAGACACAGAGGCGCATTCACTCCTAACAATGAACAATATGCAATTTGCACACACAAGTTTGGAGTAGGATTCTGAGAAGTACACACTTAAGTGATTTAGTAGCATAGTTCCCACTGAGTGGCAATGGGGCTGCGCTCCTCAATACCAGGGGCCTGAGCCCCAGTGATTTAGCTGCCTGTGGTGCACAAGGGACCTAGGTGCTTACCTCCAAAACTGATCCTCAAAACTGTGGTCCAACTACACTGTAATCTCAAACTGTGCTCAAACCCATCTACATATACCTGAGTTTTGATAAACCTGCTCAGCTGAGTACTTGGGAGACATGTAATACTGGGCAGCACCCAGAAGCTTGGTGGGTTTCCACCAAGACCTTCCTCTTTGGCACCTACCTAGTTGCAGCAGGCTTCGTACAAAATGCAGCAGCAGCCACGCTGGTTTCTTTTAAACCACAGCTTGAGGAAACTGTTGCTACATGAATTAGCCTTCAGACAAGGCACACAGCAGTCCACATGCTAAGGCACAGGGAAGCAGGTTTCTGTGCTGACAGCTGAACTCCTTGTTAAGCTGCAGTAGCTCACTGTCGACAGATTAATTTTAATTCATTTCTGCACAGCAGCATTACTTTAGCTCAAAGTCCAGAAACGGTCCCCCCTGCCAAGGTAGTCTCCAGTCTCCAAGGAGGCAGGAAATGTGGGGTTTAATCCTTTTGAGGAGAAAAAGGAATTGAACTGCTTTACTCATGCATCCCGGGTGCATGTGATAATCGCTGAGCCAACGCAGAAGGGAGGGGCCACCAGCATATTCCTTCTCTTGCCATGCCCTCAAATTGCTCTTCTGTTTATTTTAAAGAAAGTACTCAGGTGCAAATCTGGAGGAGAAGGTTCACACTGTAAGTCCATTGTGAGGGGAAACAGCTCCTGTCTGTACTCAGGATGTTGCTGAAGCCCCAGAGAAAGCAATCTGATTGTTTTCAATTATTTTTCTGTTAGCTAAACAGCTCTCCACTAAAGCTTCAAGATGCTGATTGCAAAAGTGGCTCAAAGTTTCTTAACAGTGCATGCAGCAACATCTCCTTGAGATGGCAGGAGAATAGGCTTCTGCAGTGCAGAAGGTTTCTGAGTGGACCTGTGTGATCGGAGACACCAGGGGCTATGGATGAGGACTGGGGTCTCTTCCCTCTTTTTTCTTTCTGCAAATTTGTATGTCTCCTTACAGCCAATTCCCTCCTGGGAGGGACCAAGACTTGTCCCTGAGCAACGCTAGTGCACCTGGCAGTGGAAGACAATACTGGCCTTCCTCCAGCCTTTGGGACACAACAATCAAGGCAGAAGTGGCCAGATTCTGCCAGTTTGGTGATATATGCTCTGGGCCATCTACTCTCCACTCATATGTGCCCCACCACCTGTGTATGGGGCACTTGCTCCCCATCATCTGGACAGGCTTGAAAGGTGGGCCCATGTGAACCTAATGAGGTTCAACAAGGCCAAGTGCAAGGTGCTGCACCTGAGTCGGGGCAATCCCTTACATGAGTACAGACTGGGAGAAGAACTCACTGAGAGCAGCCCTGCAGAGAAGGACTTGGGGGTTCTGGTGGACGAGAACCTCAACCTGAGCCAGCAGTGTGTGCTTGCAGCCCAGAAGGCCAACAGTGTCCTGGGCTGCATCAACAGAGGCGTGGGCAGCAGGTCAAGGGAGGTGATTGTCCCCCTCTGCTCTGCCCTCGTGAGGCCCCACTTGGAGTGGTGCATCCAGGCCTGGGGCCCCCAGGACAAGAAGGATGTGGACCTGTTAGAGTTGATCCAGAGGAGGCCCATGAGGATGATCAGAGGGCTGGAGCACCTCTCCTATGAAGAAAGGCTGAGAGAGCTGGGGATGTTCAGCCTGGAGAAGAGAAGGCTCTGGGGAGACCTCATTGCAGCCTTTCAGTACTTCAAGGGGGCTTATAAAAAAGATGGAGAGGGACTCTTTACACGGGCAGATGGTGATAGGACAAGGAATAATTGATCTAGACTAGAAGAGGGGAGATTGAGATCAGATGTTAGGAGGAAGTTCTTTACTCAGAGGGTGGTGAGGCACTGGAACAGGTTGCCCAAAGGAGCTGTGGATGCCCCATCCCTGGAAGTGTTCAAGGCCAGGCTGGATGGGGCCCTGGGCAACCTGGTCAAGTGGAAGGTGTCCCTGTCCATGGCAGGGTGTTGGAACTATGCGATCTTTAAGGTCCCTTCCAACTCAAGCCATTCTATGATTCTATGATCTCCCCTCTTTAATAGTGCAGGCAACCAATCAATAGGTGTTTAACAGAGGGTAGCATCCAGGCAGTTGTGTCCACTAGTACATCTTGCAAGAGAATCACCTCCATGGCAGAGAGACTTTGGGACATGACAGAGCTTTCAGTACCCCTCCAAGGCAAATGAGTCCACGGTAGTGTGGTGCATGGTTCTGCCATCCTCCATGGCTACCAGAAACAGCTGCCTACATCATTCTGCCCAAAATGTATCTGATCTCTGTGTTGTTAATAAACTTCCTAAATGCTGTTGAGGGACATCAAGGAAAGCTGCATTCGCTAAAGGCACTCCAGTGCCATTCCACATGATTTCCATACCAGAGGCTTGCCTTGATGGAATTGTTTAGGTGTCAAAACTTGCACTCCAAATAGGGTCCTGAGGACTTTCCTTTGCTGAAGGATTATGAATCTTCAGCTCAAGAATGAGGCCTTTAGCCTCACATCAGCACTAACTTCTCTGTGAGTCAGTCTCCAGTCACCTCCATGGTGTCTATTAAGGCAAGGCATTCAAGGAGTTGGACCTAATTGGTCTACTTCTCATCCTGCCTTAGGGAAATAAATTTCTTTAATTTCAACCAAACTGCAAATAACTTCCCACTTGGACACATGACCATGTTACCCTGTGGCTCAGCAAGCTGGCATGCAGCTGAGTAGTAGTGTTTGGCCAGGTTTGGCCTTATTCACTACACATGTGAAGCTGAACGTACACACACCCCCTGAGGTTTCTACTGGTTTGTGAAAGACTGTGAAGCATGCACATGCTCAACAGTGATTCAGGTGTTGTCTGCTAGTGTGTTTAACTGCAGTAAGTTGGCAGACAACTGACTTGCCCCAGAAATAATTGTTCCAACACCTAATAGCAAATCCATTTAGCATAGAAGGAAAATAAGAAAAGCCTATACGGTGTAGAAAGGACTACAAATCTATGTCATTGCCTAATTTGACACTTTTTGAATGATGGGCTTAAACTTAAAAAAAAAAGGGTGTACATGTGAGATATGCCCATCTGAATTAATTTTATTTTCAGCAAAAGGGGCTAAAAAAAAACCTGAAAATATGCCTCATCTTCACAGAGAGAGCCTTTCTTGTCTTAAGGACAAGAGAGAAAGATTAAGTGTTTTGTTTTGTTTTTCCAAAATGAAAGTTTCCAGTCATCCTGAAGAGACAAATCAATTCAACTATTTTCAGACAAAACCACAAAATCAAGGAAATTTAGAAACCAAAAAGTATAAGATGTGAGATCCTTAACTAAATGCTCTGTACAGCAGAGGACATACTCTATCCCGGTATTTGACAATCTTTGGGAAAGATGCCGCACTCAAGAACAGCATGACTTGCAAACACAGGAACAACTGGAGGCTTGCTTTTCCCTGTGTTCTGCCTACTTAGGCTCGAATACTTAGTTTCAAGTCTTCAGATTTGTGTTTTCTTCCATTTCAGTACACGCTTTGTGTTGGTTTCGTCTTATACATAAAGGCTGCACCTTTCAAAGCCTTGAAATAACACCATCTAGCTACTGTCATCATGTCCTTCCCTCAGAACAAGAGCAGTTTGGCTTTGGGGGAGTTTTTTGTTCTTTAATGTTTCCTCAGCAAAAGCAATTTTGCCAGTCCTGCTCTCTGCTTGTGTATGCCAGTACTACTGCTACACTGCTGTCAAAATGCACTCATACAGCAGCTGACATGGGCCAGTTAGCCCACTTTTCCCTGGGTTCATTTGTGAGTAAGCAGGGCAATTGCTCCGTTCAGCTATTGCCCACTTCTTTTGTAAGTGCTTTCACAGTCGTGGCTATTGTTCATGCCAAGATTACATTTCTATATCGTGAATGGCTCTGTAAGGCTACGCAGGAGTTACAGCAATTTCAAGACAAGGTTCGCTCCAAGGCAGCAAACAGGGACAAAGACCTGAGAGAACTAAAAGATGAAGGACTTGATTTATTTTTTTAATCAATTGAATAACTGCATTATTAAATTAAAAGCAATGCTACGGCAACTTTACCAAAGTGGGGGCATGAGGTTTGAGCACCAAGTCTGAGGGTTTTATTCTGCTTTTAGTGAATCCATGTCTGTATATGGAGCTCACCCATTTGTGGCCAGAAACAAATACAGCCATGCTAATTCAACCACTAAATGGAGGGACAAAAACCCAGTGTTTATACTTGTTCCCAAATTTAAGTAAAGGTTGGTTCAGCTGAGTTTCCTTTCAAGTAGCTACAAGCTGCAGCAAATCGAATGCGAGAAATAAAGTATGATTCATAGGAAATGCTTATTTATGTTGCGCAGTTTGTTCTCCTAGTGCATGGCAATACATTGTATATGAGACTGCTGCTGCAGCTCAAAGGGGAATTAGGTGGTTAAATCTGCAGCAGATAGGGAGAGCAAACAAAAAGATGTCTACAAAATAATATTTCGTCAATAGTGCTGCCCAACAGCCAACAGAGGTTGGAATCACTGTCATGGCGAGCTCTACCTGTAGCTGTCATTTTATGATGCTATTTTTTCTCAGAAGAAATTTGCAACCAAGTGTGGAATAGAGATAGCCTTGGCACTAAAAACCTATACTTCTTCAAAACGAGACACATGAGGAGTAATTCAGTGGCTGAAGCAGGTCTGATCCTAAGCATAGAAAAGGGTTCGTGACACTTGTAGATGGTCTGCTCCCAGACGCAGATGACGAGGCTCATGCAATGTTAAGCCAAAATTCTGAATGAGATGACAAAAATTCCAAAGCACGTTGATGCAGTAATTTATGTAGTTCTTGAGCACAAGGCTGTGAAAACATAATTAGGTAGTCTCTTAACAAATGAAACGAATAAAAACTATAAAACAAAATGATAAGGCACTAAATTTAGGAGAAGAAAATTCATTTGATTATCACATCAGAGCCATGATATTTCAGATCATACTGTCAGCTTAATTGGCTACAATTTATGTAGGTTTGATAAAACCAGCTGAGCTGTTAATAATGTAGGAAGTTGCACTTCATGTATTCAAAAGCAGTTGGCCTTTTTCTCTGACAGAGACACTTGAAAACCCCTGTGCTGAACACATTTTGAACTGTGTAAGGTTAGTGACTGTGATTATTTGTTATTTTGGGTTCCTGATGACACCTGTCATCGCAATGTCTGAGGGCTCCACACAAACCAAAAGCTGCCAGGACAGTTTCCAGGTACAGAGAAATAGTATTGCCTTCATCTCACTCATAACTTTTTCATAGTGTTTGGTACCATCTCCTTTGTACTGCCCAAATGTTTTCTAATGCCCACGGTTCCCAATTAGCTCTGCGTGGTCTCCTGCTTGCGTGCCTGAGGGTAAGCTCCACTTAAGTCACAGGGTCTTCTCCAAATATCAGGGTCTGCTCACACGGCAAATAGCCCTAATCAACGCCTAAGGTTGCAGGGATTTCTGAGATTTCCAAGTAGAATACATTCCAGTCATACTTATTTTTTAATGCTGCAATTAATTCATACTACCTCTTACTACATATTGCGGAGATAGGCAGGAAAAAGCCTACTGACTGTATCCCATCTTCACACTTCACTGATCTCTGTATATCTGATACCTTCAGGAGGCTTCCTGCCTTTCTAAGTTTCATTTGAGGAGTGTGGACCCAGCAATAGTGTCCAACTCAGGAATTCACTGAAAAGTTTAGTTCTTCCAAAATCTTTAAAGAGCAACACTGATGGAAACATAGGGGATTCTCTATAAAAGAGTCTGACAATAAAAGTTCGGGGCTAACTAATCACCAGAGTGATCACACAAAAGCAGGTACTAATAGCAGAGACTCATTTACAAAAATAATAATTTCAGCTTTTCAACCAAATACTTGGACCTTTCTCCCACCCTGAAGACTGATGGTTCTCATCTGAGAAAGGAGCAGAAATTTGCGGGTCCACATTGCTAGTGTGGGAAGCATTTTGTTACTTTAAGGACATTAACACGTCAAGATGAGAGGCTCAATGAGGAAATTTGTTCTGTATATTTGTTGCATCCTGTTGACCTCTACACATCTGCAAACTTTCTGAGTGAGCCCTGAATACAGCAATGGCAGAGTAGTAAATAACATGGTCACATTATAAAAATTCATAGAGGCTTCCTGTCACACTCAGGCCCCTGGGAAAAATGAGAGCTCTTTGAGTTACTACTTTGTGCTTGTCTCTTCCAGTAATAAAAAACACTCTGCTTGAATATACAGCTTGGAAATGAAAGATATTTGTTTTGCATATTTTATGTTTTGAAAAAAATACAAGTACCCATTCTTGTAGCTTGCTTTGGAGCAAAATGTTTTCTGATTTTACAGGGTTTGTTTTGAAGTTATTCATTTGTTTTGAAGTTATTAGTTAGTTTTCAAAACCACAATACACAATCTTTTTCTGCGTAACTACTTCATATGGAAGCATTTGTTGTTCATAAGAACATACCGTGTTCTTTACTCAGTAAAATCAATCTCCAAATGCATACCTTAAATTTTTGTTAGGCATTTAGAAAGCAGTCTCTCCAGCCTGTTTTCCTGCTCACTTCCAGCATTTAACAAGTGAATGTGAAGGCAGCCTCTCCTTGACTTGCAAAGGCCTAAGGAGCGACCTGCTGGGGCTTACCACAGCATTTCAGTAGTGGTAGAGGAGACTCTCAGTAATGGACATCTGCAGGCCATGTTAGAGACAATGAACTAAATCTTTTCTTTAAAACCCAGAAACTCTGGGAAACAAACATAAATAACTTTTTTTTGCTCAAGGAGATAACATGATTCCAAAGGCTCCTCTGATATTAAATTATGTCCCAGGGATCCCAGTTTTCTCTTTTAAAAGAAATTTCAGCTCTTCTGTTTTAAAGTCTGAAAGGATGACATAAGTAGACTCAAAAAAACCTTGGAAGGCACATCAAAAGAACCTTAAATATGCTGTTAAAGCAAACAAAAAAAATGTAAAAAACTTCAACTACTTATTTTCTTAGGACAATTTTACAAACAGAATTCACTTGACAAAACTGATGACTGGCCATGAAACACCCAAGCACTCCTAACCTGGGAATTCTGAACCAAAGAAAGCAGGACGGTTGGAAGCCAAGAGCAGAAAACCACATGCACTAATCTGAAATTAACACGCCACACAGAGTGGGTCTGGAGGTGGCTGCTGAGAATAATCAGAGGATCGCAGAATGGCTGAGGTTGGAAGGGACCTCTGGAGGTCACCTTGCCCAACCCCCTGCTCAAGCAGGCTGCTCAGGACCACATCCAGGTGGCCTTGGAGTATCTCCAAGGAGGAGACTCCACAACCTCTCTGGGCAACCTGTGCCAGTCCTTGGTCACCCACACAATAAAGAAGTGCTTCCTGGTCCTCAGATGTAACCTCCTGTGTTCCATTTTGTAATCACTGCCTCTTGTCCTGGCACTGGGCACCACTGAAAAGAGCCTGGCTCCGTCCTCTTTGCACCCTCACTTTATAGACATTGATGAGATCCCCTCCGAGCCTCCTCTGACTCTGACAGAGAGAGACTGGTAGATTTTCCTGCAGCCACATTCTCTTTCTTCACCCTGTTGTTCCCACTTGCACTAAGGAGATCTGAACTCCTGACCTACCCTGACATCCTCTGGATATAGAATTCCCATTTCTCACATGAGGGCTGGCTAATTAGGCTTAATCAACTGAACACATTTTCTTAAAACTGTGGAGCTGTTTCAAGAGCTCATAGTATGTCAGAAGTCCTCTACTAGCAAGACACTGGATGTGTTTGCTGGAGAAAACATCAGTAACTTTGCTTGTTACCATTCAGCAGTTTAACCATGTTCCTCTGGTCTACCTGAGCATAGGAATAAGACACAATCATTGAAAAGTGTATCAGAGCAGTGACATACGGAGAGGTAGATGGCTACTATTCAGTTGAGATGCAGCTTAAAAGCAGTATATAGCATGAAACTGTCATTAATATCCACAGTACTCAGTGGGAAAAATTATGTGTATTTTTAGCCCAGGGTAATCGACATTTTTTATAAATAATTAGTAGTGACACCAAGGACCGTCTTTTAAGTATGGATATAAGAGCTCTGTCCTCTAAGGGAGTTCTGTTGTTTTCCTTTCCTCTCTCTTTCTTCTCCAAGCGATGCCAATCTCAGAGGCTGCTCTGCTGACAGGACTCCTCATTTTTCGTGAGGCAGGATTCCCAATATGTTATAGAAGAGGCAATGCTGCAAATAATGCAAAGTCTAAGCTGCCCTGGGAAGCTCTTGCTAGCTGTTTGTTCTTACGCCCTCAAATACAACTCCTTTGCTTCTGTAACCTAACGACAGAACTAACACTCGCTCGGCAATTAAACCACTCTGCCCAGGAGAGTTCCAGGTAAGGACAAGGAATTATCTGCAAGTACCAGCTGTGTGGTTCTCACACCTTGAACAAGACAGGCACCCTGTTAGTGGGCAAGAGCCCAGGCATGGCTTAACAACCTTGTCTGACCAAATTCTGAGTTGATTTGTGATTGGGATTGTAATGAGAGCTTTCTCCAAACATGTCCAGAAGACCATGCCAGCAGTGCTGCATGTGTGCCCATGACAAAGATTTTTTTGTAACTTCAAGGCAGTGAATTTCCCTTTTTTGCCTTTTGACAAATTGCTTCAGTAACTGTGTGAAAGTCTACTTCAAGAGGAAGGACTGGACCACATTAGCTGAGGGTTTAGCCTTTGAAACCATAGTCCAGTATTCAGGCTCCATGGTCCTCCAAGACGCTCTTATAAAGTGCTTGTTACACAAACCCCCACACTTCAGGACACCAAACACAGAGGGGTACAGAACGTAGGAAGAACCCAAATATTCTATGAGTTGCAGCACTAGCTGGCTGCAATTAATATACACTATACTTAGGAGAAATGACAAACTTTTCTCAGTCTTATTTTCATGTGCAATCGCCATGCTAGTTATCACATGAGCTATCACAACAATCATTAATAAATCATAGCCGTAGCATGCTCCATTTGTCAAATTAAATGCTTCCTACCATGGTTTACTCAACAGAACATACACTTAGCTGATGTGTGTGCTATTATGTTGCTATTTTATTTTGTGTATGTTTCACTCTTGTGCATGTAGAAATGTGCAAAGGGAGCAGCAAAAAAAAAAAAAAAAAAATTAGATTGAGAAAAGGAAAACGAACCACAACCCACTTGTATACTAAAACTAGCTGCATCAAACTCATCATCTACAGTTCTATGGAAGAAAAAAATTCATTATGACAGAGTATGCTAATGAGTTAATTATAGATGATAGACCAGCAGCAAGGGATGACTACAGGAATATCTTAACTGATAAGCACTTTATGACCTTCACTGGATCCAGCTCTATGACATCTTACTAATTACATCCCTCCCACAGACTGTTAGACTCACAACTATGATCTTAGTAAGTCTCTCCGTATTTCCTAATTTGGTGAAAGAGCAAAACCAAAGATATTTAACAGAAGTTACTCTAAAGTACAAATTATGCAGGAGTGGATATGTTTAATAATGGACCAAACTACTGTTCTTCATTTCTTTATTTTTGCTTTTGGGTTTGCACTCTAAAACCAAGCAAGAAAATGTGGATCAAAAATTTAAACAAAATTGACCGTATTGACTTGCAGCTTACTGAAACTATCCATTGGCAAATGCCAATACTAGAAGGAAATGTTAGAAAAATTGTTGTGGTTATAAAACCTTTGGATTTTTTTATATATTTATGTGTATTTTTGATACTTTTCTGGTATTATATTATAACATCACAGCATAATGGAAATTATCCAGAGAATTTGGCGTTATTCCACCAGTTTCAGTGGGTACCTACAGAGTACCATGGGAAATATAAAAATACTAACAAAGGGAAATCCCTTGTGTGAATATCTGAAGAGTTTATTGTACTGATGTGAGAGAGAATTCATTTCCAAACAACAAAAATGAAAGTATGCACTCATCTATCAGTATGCACTCTGCACAGACATATTCTATTGACCAATCAATGCACCATTCTTTAGAGAGTATCACATCCAAAGGATGGTCAGTAACCCTTTCTTGGACCTGAAACAAAATATCAGGCAGATGTGAGTATGGACTTCTTGCAAATAAAGATAATCTTCACTGGCTTGGAATGGTCAGTCATAAAACAATTCACTGACTACAACACGTTTTATATAAGGCTACAGGTTATGCCTAAAACAACTGAACTGATGAATATCCTCTATGGGGGACAATCCTTAGATTTAGTACCTTTCCAGGCTGCTGGATGTGGCAAGTGATTGATTTACATTTCAACTTTGCGTAGAATTTATGCATGTGCTTAGTTTTGCACTGCGACCAAAACCAAACTTCTAGTCTCCAGTGAGTACCGTGTCTGCAAATCTTCTAGAAATTAAGTTTGCACATGTGATCTGCCACTGTATCCTCCAAAATCCAGAAAGCAGCATTTCTCACATTAGCCCGATAAATAGGTAAACGAAAATCATATTTAGCGTCACTGCAGTTATGTTTGGAATCAGAAACACCCAGCTGTTTATCTCCATGGGGAGAGACCTCCAATTAATCACACACACCCTTACAATGGGTAATTACTTAATGGCTGAATGTGTGTAACCTCTGATCACCTCCTGCTCCCAGCTGGACAATGTTATCTCACACAGCCATTCCCTCTCAACACTCTCCTGCACTTCAGAGTCCCCTCACCCTTTCTTCCTTTCTGCCCTTCCCATAAATGATGTGATCAGCCATCCCATCAGTGTCACCGTCAGAACCCCATATCCGTATACAACATCAAAAGAAGGACGGAGACAGAAATGACTTCATAATGACCTCACAGCTTTCAAGATGCCTTTTACGTTGTTGACCTTCCTGTAGAAATCTTTTCTTTATAGTGAATCTTTGTGTGCGCCCTGAATGTTTCTGTTAAACTCTCAGTAAGCTAACTATAAAACAGCAATTTTAAACACTGAAAATAGCAATCATCTGAGACTAAGTATGGGGTTAAAATTCTATCTAAGTATCTCTTATGCAAAAAAAAAAAAAAAAAACTTTAAAGCCTCACATTAAAAATTCATATTTCTCTGGGCACTGCTTTAGTGTGATGACTACAATGTTACATTTTACAAAATGTTAGTTTTCCTTTTCCCAAGTTTCCTGAAGAGAAAGACTCTGTTGTTTCTTTTAAAATAACAGGTACATTATGACACAGCTGGATAAAAGAAAAAACTAAACACATTTTCCTTCTAAATGGCATACTTATGCTGTATATAAAAAATAAATTAATGCTACAGTGTGTATTGGGACAATTCACACAGATTATATACCATTTCTTTCAAGATTCCTGGACCATAGCACTTGTGCATTCACAGAATCCTTTTGCATTGTTTTTTATTTTCTTTCATTCTTCTTTAATGTGTCTGTGCAGTAAATTCCAGATGATGTTCTTTTACTCAACTTAGCTCCTCTGCCTCTCTTCACGATAAAAAGGACTTGTGTCAATAGGAACAATTGGCAATTGAGATGACTACTAAATGACACAAATATCTTTTTCTTATTGTAGTCAGTTTTTTTGTATTGAAACTTCTCTATACAGCTGAACTTTCATTATAACTGCCTGATGTATCTCTACTGACTCAGGCTTTTCAAAGAAAATCAGATGATAATTTCATGGATGGAAATGATCATTAATTATTTTATAGCTCAGAATGTAAAGCAACAGAGATTTATCAGCCTTGTTTGAAATCAGATTAAAATAATTCTGAAATCTCCATTAACATGCAAGGTCCTGTACTTGGGTTGGGGCAAGCCCGAACATGAATACAGGCTGGGTGACGAATGAATACAGAGCAGCCCTGCAGAGAAGGACTTGGTGGTGCTGGTGGATGAAAAGCTCAAAATGAGCCAGCAACGTATGCTTGCAACCCAGAAAGCCAACTGTATCTTGGGTTACATCAAAAGCGTAGCTAGCAGGTCAAGGGAGGTGATTCTTCCCCTCTACTCTGCCCTCGTGAGACCCCACCTGGATTACTGCATTCAGCTTGGGGGCCCCCAGCATAAGAAGGGCATGGATCTGTTGGAATGGGTCCAGAGGAGGACCACGAGGATGATCAGAGGGCTGGAGCACCTCTCCTATGAAGAAAGGCTGAGAGAGTTGGGGTTGTTCAACCTGGAGAAGAGAAGGCTCCGAGGAGACCTTACAGTGGCCTTCCAGTACCTATAGGGGGCCTACAGGTAAGCTGGGGAGGGGCTCTGTATCGGGGAGTGTGGTGATAGGACAAGGAGTAAAGGCTTTAAACTAAAAGAGGAGAGATTTAGATCAGATGTTAGGAGGAAGTTCCTTACTCAGAGGGCGGTGAGGCACTGAACAGGTTGCCCAGAGGAGCTGTGGATGCCCCATTCCTGGAAGCGTTCAAGACCAGGTTGGATGGGGCTTTGAGTACCCTTGGTCTAGTGGAAGGTGTCCCTGCCCATGGCAGGGGGTTGGCACTAGGTGATCTTTAAGGTCCCTTCCAACCCAAACAATTCAATGATTCTACGATTCTATTCTGTGATTCTAAACTGATGAATATTTCCTTTAAATAAAAAAGATGAAGTATGAGCTGTGATGCTACTCACAGACCAGTGCCTCAGTCCATAGATGTTTCATGCTGTCTGCACGTGCAGTACCTGCGGGTCCCTGTCTGGTCTCCAGCTGCCATTCCAGAGGAGAAAAGATCTCCCCAATGTCTCATATCATATTTCTGAGCCCCACACAGATATATTACATGTCCTTGGGTGCTACAGGTGGCGTCGGCTGCATTGGTGTGATTGTTCCATTGAGTCATTAGTATGCTAGCTATGAATTACAGAAATAAAATAATATCCAATCTCTAATGTTCTAAAGGAGCTTTTTAAAAATACTGACCTACTTGTCCATCACTGTAACAAATTTATTTGCATTGTAACACATTTATTTGTAGTTAGTATATACAGATATAAGTCCTACACTCAGTAAAACTGGAACTTGTGCTTTTGAAGCAAGAAGATGGTATTTTTTTATCTGGCTTCAATATAATTGCCAAATATACTTTTTGTTAGGTGGGTTTGTGGGTGCCGTGTATCATTAGATATAGTCTCTTGTATGCTCCATGTTTGAAATAATGTAGAATTCCAAGGATTATGAGACCTCTTCTTCTATAAATTATATTTTGTCTTTGAAATACGGGGTGTGTATCCAGGTCCTTTGAAATACTTGGAAAGCCATCTTTTGACATAATAATGTTTCTGGATCAGCCTGGTTTTCCTAGAGCCATGAAAAGAACCTTGCTTACTCACCTGCTTGTTCCAACTACTGTTCAGCTCTGGGGACAAATTTCAGCTCACTCTTTATGTTCTGAATCTCTGATAAGTTGACAGCAGGACCTGGAAGTTTCTTGGCTCCTGGGAGATGCTTCTTGTCTTTCTCCTCCTCTGTAGCAGGAACACTCTGCACAAAAGGATATCAGTGATCTTGCTGCTGCAATAGAAAGCTCTTGAGCATGAGCATATGTCAGTTATTTGGGAAATGGGAAAGCACGTTTTNGGGGGGGGCAGGGAGGGAAGGGGGCGGGAAGAGATGGATCATTCTGTTAGCTGTTGCCTTGCAATGTCTAAACACATTATGAAAAAAAAATTTAGAAGGTGCTCAGTGCGGAGGAATGTGGCTCTTTTTGTACATGGATAAGAATTTATAGTGTCAAATCATGAGCATAAAATTAACTGAGTGAAGAAGTATTAAAGGCAACTCCCAGATCTTTCATTTTTTAGGGAAAAAAAGCAGAAGAACCATTTTTATCATCCAATTTCTTACAGTCTCATAGGTGCTGGCCAACTGGGGAGGAAAAACATCATGCACTTCCCCAGCTCTGGAGACCAGCTAGGATAGTAGGTTATGGACACCAAAAGCTCCATCCAAGCTCAGCTTGAGTTGATGTTTAATTTTTCCTAACCTCAGTTGTAAGAATAGAAGGATTTTTGTCACTTTATATTTGAATTAGGGTAGTGCCTAATGGCTATTTTGCTGACACTGTAAAAATACAGGCTAAATAACAGCACTTACACAACAGCGAGCATCTCAGCTAGTTTCCTGATGGACCACAGTATTTCACCCCTTGGTACTTCCTCCGATGTACTATTGCTCCTAGGTGAGGTAGAGCATGTATTTTAGACAATTTCTATTCTGCACTGAGCAATGTTCTGAAGGAGCAGTTCTCCAGTAGGGAGTTCCAGTAGTAGTTCCAGCAGGGAGTGAGGTCTAGTCAGCCTGTTCTGTATTTTATAAAGCTGACATACAGGGGGAATCATGTAGGATTAGAGGTGAGTGAATATTTTACTGCTAATAATTTCACAATGCAATTTATTTTTTTCTTTAATTACTCTCTGAATGTCCTCTTGGGATGGGCTTTTTGGAGTTTGGAGTTAATTCAGTATTTAGATTTATTAGCCTGTAGATCAGTCAATTCCTAATACTTCATTTTTAAAACTTCAGAGTTATCTGTCAACTAATATTCATCAGTAAACCCCTCTTTTCTTCTATTGACTAAGGGACCACATACTAATAAGGAAGCAGACTTTACAATGTCAAGTAGCAAATAAAGAATTTTAGAAAACCGACAGTTTCTTCTCATCTGATCTTTGAGAACTTTCTAGCGATCACCATATAAAAGAAAACTGAAGCAACAATTATACTGCTTGACTTAGTAAATTTGTATTATCTTTTCCCATGTTTTAGCTAATATGAAATTAGCTAGTTAGTTAATACAAGCTATTATTAATTAATATCATTATACTATTGTTTCTGTTTTGATCATTTAAGATCCCAGTCACTAGTCCAGCCCCAGCCACCATATATACTGTCTAATATCTAGCTTAATGATCTAACATCTGAGAAGAGTAGCAAAGCACATCAAGAGAATAATTAGATTGACACAGAAGGTGTTTGGACTGATGCACAAAATTGTATCAGAAGTCAGAGGTGTCATGAGTTTGTTTTGTTTCCTTTCACAGTTTTCCTGCACAGCTTGCTAATCTAAAAAATCAGAAAAAAACCTACCATCCTAAAAACCCCACACGTCTTACTAGTACAGAGCAGACACCACGTTAAAAAGACTGTTTCATCTGCAATAGCATTCCTTCTCATAGTACAAATGGTGCGAATTTTGACTATGTTTGGGAGACTTTGCACTCCATAAATTCATGTTAGTTTTCCATCCTAATCTCAGGTGTGTGCTATTTGTGACTGCACCTCTCCGTAGATCACCCACTCTGTGCACAAGGCACAGCTGAGATCAGACCTCGGCCTTCAGTTTTATTGAAGAAAGTCTGCAGAGTGATTGAGATGTGTGACAAGAGTTAACAAATACATCCATGGAAATGCTCTGACTGAAAAGTTATTTTTCTGCAATTCCCACCTCCCATTTCTTTTGCATGTTAACATGTCCTCTCCTTTGACCTTCAAAAATATGCATTCCTTTCCGACTACACCAACACATTCAGTAAGAGCCATATTTCCCTCATCTCCTTTGCCAAGGTTTTAAAATACAGTGAAAAACGCTAAGGACTGTTAACAAAAGGTGTATTTGTCTATGGCTGCTCTAAACACTCATGAGCTTTACTGCAAAACTTAGCAAGGGGAGAATGCTGAAAAGACAAGTCTAATGGTAGCATTTTTACTCTATTTCTATGACGAGAGCTGTTTCTGTAGTCTCTGCTGCCATTGGTTTGATTGAATATTGGCTATAAAACCAGGACCAAGAACTTTCATTCCATAATGACTGTCTCATGTATAGTATTCACATAATTGTAAAGCAAAGCAATACTCAATTACCCAACCAAATCTAATTATCAGCACTCGTCATTCATTTTATTTCTCAAAAACTACCAGAATTCACTCATACAATATTAGTTTCTGCTTAATAACACGCATTCCTTCACCAGTTTAATTACTGCAGAGAGAATGTGGTTTGATTTCCTTCCAGGGAACAGTATGTGTTTAAGGTCACTTTCGACATTTTGTTTTGTTTTAAATCTTATTAAAAAGAGCTAAATCAGGCTGAATTTGATTTCTTCAGAATATTTCTCTGTAAACAGAGCACTATTTATATCAAATATGTTGACATTCAGAAAAAAAAACCTGTCTGATTTAGACCAAAAAGGAAGAATTAGCTATTAAGTAACCAAAACTGCACACTATAAGTGCCTGTACCAGGTCAGACAGAGCTGACAATTTGTCCAAAGCGAACCTGGCTGTTTCTAGTTAGAGGCTGCGCCACCAGCACTGTCACTGCACGCCTGGAGTGAAGCGGCTGGTTCCCTCCTTCCTGGTCCTCAGGGCTCTGCTCTGTGCCAGGGCAAGGCTCCCTCCCTCCAACCGTGGCAGCTCTGCTTCTCCCAGAGTGTGGCGGTGAGACCACCCATCTGAGTCCTGCCAGAGCCAGCCCGGCTGAACGAGTCGATCTGAGCCTCTCCTGCCCTTGGCTCCGAGGAGCATCAGCATCTCTGGCCCAGCAGGACCAGTTCTGAGATGGGGACTACACAGCCAGATTAAGCCAACTGACAAAGAAGCCATAAGCACCCATCCAAATCTTTTTCTTATTTGCAGAATCCCTGTTTCTCCACTGTTGGTTTTAGTTCTTATTTGTTATAAAAGTTTATGGTAGATAAGATGATTTAACATCATCCAGAAATATGATACCTGTGATCAATGTTGGCTAAGGTATAAATTTAACTTCATATTCAAAAGTCAATGTTAAATACTCCCTGTAAAATACAGACATTGAAACACAATTTAATCTGACAGGGAGTATTTTCACCCTTCTGCAGGTGAATGGGTTCACAATTTCTGGTTTTAATTTGCAAACGTATACTCTTCACACTCAATTTCTACTTGTTGATAAATAATCCAAAAAAGTCTCCAAATGTCAGGTTTGAAAACCCGTCCAATATTGTTAAACGGTAACAATAAATTATACCACAGGGCAGCAGGTAGTAATAGACCCTTCCAAAGCCTTGCTATAACTTTTCCTGCTGTGTTTCACCAATTGCAGTCTAGATAAATACTGTTCATGAAATCCTGGCAGCAGATATCATCCTGTTGTTGAAGGAGAGCTACATACCCTTGAAACAGTTTGAGTTCCTATAGAGGCCTCAGCATCAAAAACAGAACTGCGTAAACACGAAGTGTTTAATTGATGGCCATTTAGTTCCATGAATGATCACTGTATGTCAGCTGTGGTACCTAAGACCGGTAGGTAGTGCTACTAGATCGATTTAAAGGTTTTCTTACATCAATGTCAGGGACTCTCTTGAAAAAAAAAAAAATCAAAAAGCCCCATTTTTTCTTACCTCCTCCACTTCTTCAGGTGTTAGTTCTTTTCTTTTATGAGGGTGGCCTGCACCAGGTCGAAATGCTCCCATTGGGATGTTAATATTAGCCTGTGAGAAGGAAATTACAATGCATATAATAGCGACCGACAAATAGACGCACAGCTGTTAAGTGGCAAAACTCTACAGGGGTGCAATGAGAGTACAGACATTACCGTGGTTTCTGAGCACTTATGCCATCATCGCAACACTCCTATAGGAAAGGAAAATGCTGTCATCTCCATTTTAAAGATGGAAAGTGAAAAAACAAAGCGACCTGGAAAGCTGTGGAAGTCTAACGCTACCCAATTGTGTTGGACTTTAAATAAATGGGCACTAGATACCAAAGTGTCTTTAGGGATCTGGATCTCATTGACTTGGTCAAGGTCAAACAGAAAGTGAGTGCCAGAAACAGGATTTAAGTATAAATCACCCACACCCTACAATAACACCCAAACCACTGCACCACTCTCCCTCAGCCAGTGACGCCAGCTCCAACTAGATTTAACCACAAGCACCTTGGAAGGAAGGCCTGTCCCGAGCCAATATAAGATACAAGCGCTCAAAAAGGGACTTTATGGTCAAAATTCACCCACAGGTGCTACAAACTGCAATTGCAATGTCTTTGTTCTAGCAATATGTCTCTCCATTGCGGAGAGGATCCCTCTGTGAGAAAAGGCAGGCAGGCTTTTTGAAACTCCAGCTCCAGCTGGGTTTTGCCCAGCCGCATCAGCCCAGAGTGCAGGAGGAGCTTCCTGGGGGCTCACTGGTTGAAGCAGCCTGATCCTGGTCAAATGCAGGACAGACCCATAGCCCCTGGCCTCACCAACCTTCTTCCAGAACAACAGCCATACGACTGAAGCATTTTGATTTTTAATCTGTGTCAGAAAGCCAGCAGCCATAACAATAATGTGGTTTACAATAGATATTTTAACAACAAAGATTTTTGAGGAAAAAATGACAGAAAGCATGGCTTATGGAAGAACAGCTAAAATGTATCCATTTCCTCATGTGACCCAGCCTGGATTATTTTAAAAATCAAATGGTATGATCAACTAAATGCACAAATAATATCTATTCTTATCTCGTGATCTCAGAAGAGAAGCTGCTTGTAGGAAATGTCATCAAAATATCATGACTCCCACTAGTAAAACCAGCAGGTGAATTGGTAATGCTATTGAGAATAAACAGAGAACTTTAAACAGTGAGCTGCTTTATTGTCATTTACCATCTGACTGATTTGCACAAAATGGAGATGAACAATCCCATCCTTCTGCTCAAATCACAGTCCTGCAGATCATGCCCCAGGTTGGGTAGCCACAGGAACACAGCCCACTGTTCTTAGTACCAACAAATGTTCTGGCAGCTGTGCTCCAGCATCACACAAATTATGAATCCATTTGCCAAGAAATAAGCACCTTTCTCTTTTTGCTTTTTTTTGTCACTCTTATTTATGCAAGGTGATGTTGCCATTTCAGTGGGGCTGGCAAATGTCTGTAGAGCTGTATATTTTATAGACAACTGGGCATTCCTTGCATATGCTTTTTCACTGAGCTTTAGTTTATATACTGCAAAACCTTTCAGCTGCACTTATTAAATTCCCAGGAGACATGGCATTTTCAGTCTCACAGTACTTAACCCATTATTTAACTTATGAGTGGAAAAAAACAGCTTTGCTCCTTTCAATTTTAAGCATCTCCCCACTCAAGCTCTGGTGCCTCTAGTCAGCTGCTTTTTTTGGAATAGGAAACAGCTTAGCGCTTTACAGGGAGTGTGGCCACACAGGTTTGCAGAGCTGAAACATCAGAGCTATTCCCAAGACAGATGTCTCCTCCTGGTGCTCGTTTTGAACTTGGCCATCCGTCCCCCTTGGAGTGAATAAAAGCAGAAGTCAGCCTCCCACAGCCACCCGAGGCTGACCACAAAACTGTAATTCTGATACCCGGTCCTTGCATTTCCTACTGCGACTAAAAATCGTTCAGGAAACAAAAATGAACCACTAAGTGCCAGACTGCTAATTAAATTAAATAAGCCGTTCTTTGGTCTGCTTCAGCATTTTCAGAGTGATCTGTGTCACACTACAGTGGCTTGAACTATTTTGTCTGCAATAAGTGTATTCACTTCAGAGTTTGGACAAGATGTATGCAGACATGAAATATTAACTTGGTAAAACGAGCAGCCTTTAAGACATAGTTTAAGACTGTCTAGCTCTGATAACACGCCACACTATAACACATTATAAATTAAAATATTTCTAGTAGAAAATGGAAGTATGGCTGATTTCCTAGCAGCTCCTGACCAAAGATACCAGAATCCTGAGCCATAAATATCCCCCTTAATCTAAGGCCAGTCCATGTCCGTGGATAAGCAGCCGTGTAATGGGTGAGTGGTGGACTAAGTCCTGCATGCCAGCGCAGCTCTGTGAGGACTGCGTTGTGCTGTAATCTGCACAAGAGTAAAATTGTGTTATTAAAATCCTCTTTGGAGCTCTTTGCCACCTGGCTGCTGGGATGGAGATACAGGTCTTGGTGACCTCTTCCTTGCCTGCTCTTCCATCCAGTAAAATGCTAAATAGGACAATTTTTGTTCCAAACTCCTGAAGCTGTAAATTATAATTGCTGTAGACAGACTTTGTAAGTGGGGTTACTTTTTTCAATCATATTGATTCTTATTGGGCTTGCATCTTTCCTTGTTTCTGGAAAGTGCCTGCCATATTTTGGATGTCATTGCAGTTTTCATAATGAGTAGAAATGTGTACTGATGTACTCTAGTAAGATCTGAACAGACTGAAGGAAAAATACCTGTAAGCATGAAATACAACATATATTGCTGGTTTGTCTCAATTAAATTGATATTTAGAGCTTTGTTTGTTTGTCTCTCTTTCTCTTTTATAGACAGAAGGTATCTAGATTAGGAACTTCTGGGTATTGTATAACTGGCAGCCATGCATGAGCTTAGGGCTGTTACAGATAAATTCTTCACAGCATCACACCAGTTCCTACATGTCCAGAAGCATGACTGAATAAGCTGGAAAGCTACTTCAGTATAAACATGTTCAAGTTGAAAAAAAACATATAAGGGAGAAAACTGAATGGAATTCAGAAAACAAGCAAACAAACAAAAGCAAGGAAACCCCTCACCCTTACCTCTGGGGAAACCCAAGAGTGGTGTTCATGGGGAGAATAACTGTCAGCCAGAGCTACACACAGCCTTTTACACGCTGAGAGGGAGAGGGAGGGGAGGCCAGCAATGAATGTTACCAGCAACTAATATTCCTTTGGTCCTCTGTCACCCCAAACTACTCTTGGTAACCAGCTGCTACCCTTAACTCTCCCACATCTGTATTTAGTGGCTGTTGGCATGTGAAGATTTTAGTGTACATCTTGTATGGCCAGAAAGAAGCCACTTCTGACATGGATCAATATCAGATACTTCAGTCAATAAGATAGCATTACATTTCCATCACTGTAGCACTATGTATATTCTCCAGGGGGACATCGGTCCTACTACAATAGCACCTAATAGCAAAGGAGTATAATGTATGAATCACAATGTCTAAAAGTAACGTGACATTTTGAGTCATAGTTCTCACAGTGCTCAAACTGTGATAGGCATGAACTCAAGGGCAAGTCTCCCTGCTGGAGCAACCTTTGACACAATGTTTACTGGATTTATTTTAAAGTTTGTGCAGTAATTTTCCTAGTGATTCAAATTATCTTTGCAAAAATTAAAGTTTCTTAAAATATTAAACTTAGAGCTTAAACTTAATGCACTTTTTAAATGGACAAACTGGGAGCTTTTCTTTACATCTAAAAGTCGGAGAGTCATTATAAAACTAAAAAGGAGTCTATAACTACTTTAACAGTAAACTGAATTCATACCTTAAAAATGGTTGTACGTGCCTATGAAGTTTAAATGTAAAATATAAATACTTCTGAGATAAAAATTATCTATAATTTTTCATTAATCATATAAACATTTCCATAGTCTCTATATGAGGGACAAAAATTTGAACTGAGTGAGATCAATGGCTTCTGCTAATTTCAACTGAATTAGTACTGTTGCTTGAATGCCTGTTCCAGTTTACTTGCTGACAATGATGATGATCAGAATTAGCATTTTACAGTGTCTTGCCACTTCAGTATGCTGTCTAGCCACTGGGTAATTAATCTTCTTGATACCCTAGTCCACTAAGTTAGTATTACTTTGGGCAAATAGAGGGTAGGTCAGACTTTAGAAATTCTGTCTCACGACTCTTACATATTTTCAAGGGAACCTGAACTCGTGGGAAAATTTTATGGCAAGTGCATTTTACAAAATACATGAAAATTCTGTAAAATTCTGCAGCTCAGAAATTATTTTTGCTTTTTGAAGAGAATCAATGGTAGCATGAGTTAAATACAGTTTAGCTACTTCATGATGATGCTGGGATAATTCTCCAGATGTTTCCTTTACAAGGACGTAAAAACCAACTTCATCCTTATGAGCATATGCCATTTGAGGAGGTAGGTGACAAACAAGATTTTTTCTAATGAAAACATCAACCTTTTTCTCATTTTATTTTGGCTTTAAACAAAATGTTTTCTTAAACAAATATTGGAGGCTTTTTTTCCCTGAGGAAATGCGGACATGAAAAGCTTTAATAGCTACATCATCTTTTTAGCCTACAGTTCTTCCAAAATTACATTAATTCTGTGGAAAATCCAACAGTTGCAAGAATTAGTTTTACTCGTAATGCTGATTGGTTTTGCAGATGTATCACCTTGCTTTACTTAGCTGATTCACCAACAGACTTAAGCTAACACTGGAAAGAATATATAAGGAAGCAAGTAAGCAAACAGCCTATCTGATCTGTCTTTTTCTCAGCTCAGATCATAAGATGCTCTTCAGGTCAACATTTTTCAGTGCTTTCATAACTACAAAGTTTTTCGCTTCGAAAGAATAATCCCCAGTTAGCAGTTCCGTGGTGTTTTGTAAGACCAAAATGCAGTTTGTCAAACAATGGAGGTTGAGATTTATTATTTTATTATATTAGAAACATAAATACTGTCTCTTACCTGAATGGCTTTGACATGTGACGCTGGTTGTTTTGACATTTTTAAGACAGTCTTATCCCTGCAAGCGAAATGGGAAAGTGTTACAGGCTCTGACATTCTGATAGCTAGGGGAGATAAACTAGAACTTAACCCATGCTGCCTCTTGACAGGCATCCATTTCACCTGCCCATCTCCTGTTTCCGTCTCAGTTTCAGAGTTGCATAGGTATTCCTTCTGACTATCAGAAGGAGACAGAACACCTGAGCTTCTCCAATTAATGTTTCATAGCCACAAATGGAGCTCTCTCTTTCACATTAAAAACAATAATGAGTAGAGATAAGGAATCTATCATACCTTAATGGCATCGTAAAATGAGCAGGAATTAAAGGAAGCATTTGAGGATACACAATGTATGATTATCTCTGTCACAGTATGTACATTGGAATTATTACAACTCGAAGTTTAAATCTTCTTTCACATAAAACATAACTTGCTACAAAGCTTTGATAAATGCAGACATAATCATTTTCTGACTCACACATCCCTGTAAATCTTTAATACATATAGACTGAAAATAATCAAGGTAGTTAAACTGCAAAGTTCTCTTTGAGAATTGCTAGGGCACAAAGTAACCTCTCTTCAAAGTTTTAGATCATATAGATTCATTAATTTTCTTTAGCAACAACAACAAAAAAGAACAGAGTTTTTTATATAATTTTATGCATGTGTAGAAATACAGACCCGTACAGAATTAATATGCAATAAAAAAGGGAAACACACCAAAGTAAAAAGATTTTGTAAAGGTCAAAAAAAAAAAAAAGGCAAGAAAGAAATTTACTATCCCTCTAACTGAAATATAGTCTTGGCCTTTTACTCTTTCACTGAGATTTATTACTTTAACTGGACTAGACCTTTATCAAAGTCTGGTTATTTAACCTAGCTCATTGTAATGCAAACTAAGATAGTAATATAAAAGGTGATCAGTAAGTACACATCCATCAGAGAACTCACTGACAACAACCAAATTATAGCATATTTTGGCTACAGTGTTTTACCTGAGATTGGAAAGAATATACTGAGAAAAGTAATAAATGATGTGAGAGATAATAGTAGAAATATACTGAGAAGTCACAAGTGGGTCAAAGACTTTGGTATTCCAAAAAGCGTAGCTGTCCCGTGGAGGTAGTATCAAAGAAAAGTACAGGTCACTTGTAGGTTGGCTTCAGCCCAAAATATCAGTCTGAAATTGTATCCCTGGAGCTTCATGGAAGATTTGTTCTTGCATACTCTCACATCAGCTTTAAATCTGTGCCTGATTCTGAGCAGAAGTTAAAGTGCAAGCAACCTGCCATTAGAGGTCTCTCTCTGATTGCACACTCAGCTACAGGGGCGCTGGATAAACCAAAACACAGCCTTAAATTTGAGGACGTAGGCTTCAGGTTTAAATTAGTTCAGCTACAATAGTAAATCAGTAAAAAGAATCCCACCGAGCAAAATGAAAACAGCACTCTTCCAGAGAACCTTACATTGTGGCAATATTTTGAAATCACAGACAGTTTAAACAACCTCAGAATTCGTTTTGGGGAATGAAATCTTGGCCTCTGAAGTTTGTGGCAACATTTGCACAGATTTCAATAAGCTAAAATTTCAGCCAAAGTATTTATTGCGCTCTCCTTCCTTTTTTAAAATCTTTGCTATGCATGGAAATAAGCATTTCCTCATGATTGCCTCACAGCTTATACCGATGTATTGTGCTGTTAATCAGCAGTTGTATTCCAAAGACAAATACAAAGCAATCCATTAGTTTATTGGAAAGATAGGGCTCAGAATACAGAAAAGTTTAATTAATTTTTCTTATCATCTTTTCCTCTTTCTAATCAGAACGAAAAATGGAAACAAAAGCACAGGAAATTAATAAACAGCATTTTAATCACTGTGGGTCTGCTTTCTAAACATCGCCACAAAGAAATTCAGACTAAGGTGTGCTCTTCCATACTGTGTGTCTGCATTGCAAAAACACTGCTCTGTGCTTCTTTGGCCACCTTGAGCTCAATGGGCAGGGATTTACGTGGAATCTCTGCTTCAAAAGAAGCAGAGCAATCGTGCTACTCAGTGAGGTGCTCCGAGCTCACGAGAAGTCTGTGCTCGAGATGATTGCAATCAGACACCGGTTCCTAAAGACGGATGTATGATACAATTGTGTAGGACTGCTTTTGGAGGAGGTGATTTTCCTACCAGTTCGTGCTGTCCTCATTACTGCTGGAGAAATCAGGACAACAGCTCACCACCGAGTAAAAATAGACAATCTTCCCTGGCTCTGTCCCCTTCCTTCCCTTTCCTGAGCTTCCCTCCAGAACAATACTGACCATCAACCATAGGAAAATAAACCCCAGATTGCAGATGCACCTATTACTGAAGTAATTACTTAATTTTTATAAATTTCTGTATTCTTTTGCCAGGTGTCTCAGAAAGTCCAGAGTGCTGCACTGATCAAGTTATTTCTGGCATCCCAGACTTGAACGAATCACTCTCCACAGTCACTTCCACAGCCAGATTTCCCACGTGCAGGCTCAGAGAAGCACAGCGGCGTGCAGCCTTTATGCCCCGGTGTCTTTTTGGCCGCCCCACACCTCACCTCTTACCTTTTATGGTCTGCATGCTGAGCCAAACTTAGGAAGCAACTTCAGTTACGAGCTGTTTAATGCCAGGCTGTCCCTGCAAATCCCCATGCTTTGCTTACTTCCCAGTGAAGGTAATCACTGCTTTTTGCAGAGTGACATAAAGCTGGGTTGTGAAAAGACCCTTTAAAAAACAAAGGACCTATCTACTGTCCGTCTGCTAAAAATAATTTCTGACAGGGCTGCAAAAAGATAATAAGCTGACTGATTCAATTTGCTTTAAATACGATGAGATATCATAATTCCATCTTTTGTAATCTGTACAAGAGACATACAGTAGCTTACACACACCAGGAGGGACCCCCCTAGCCTGGCTGAAAGCCATCCCTTTCTGCCCGGCTGTACTTACGGCATCAAGCACAAAGAGTATTTTGGACAAAGAACTGCAGTGTATTATCTTACTAAATGGCTTTGACAGGAACTACACCACTGTGAAACCCAGCTAGCACAAATAAAAAAGAGAAACCGCCACTTTGCAGACTTTTCCAGAGTGCCACTACATGCTGTAGGCAAATGCCATAATATTTCCTGTAATGCAGTCGTCTCCACCACTGTTTACTGTTAAGCTAACAGTGAAAGACCACCTCTCTTACCATCAAATCCCCCCTGTAACATTTCACTAGCTATAACAAACATACAGAAAACAATAAGCATGTACCTATGCACGACAGCATTCGAGCTAATACAGTTATGCTTCTTATGAGTCAGCAGGTATTTAAATGACTTTCTGTTTTTAATCTTTTAAGATCCCCATAGACTATGAAGCAATAACTATAACGATCTGCTCTGAATACACTGCACAAGACATTAAAACAAGCAGAAAACCAGAACTACTGCAGTCACCTCGCAGCCAGCTATGAGTTTTCATAAGTCTTTTGAGCTTTTAATTGACCCCTTCAAGATTAGCTTATTTATCTACTTATATAAGAAAAGTTCCAAACCGTCAAGTGAGTATATACACCTCCTTTCAATGCTGGAAGAGGTAGCTTCTTCTACCAGCTGAGATATTGACTGTGATCCTTTGAACGTGTCTGAAATAGCTCCGATGCTTTCAGCCTGGACGGCACCGAGAGCTGCTCCAGGCTGGAGTGGAACTCAGTCGAGAAGCAAAGTGTAAAAGAGAATTCCTGTCATAGCTTCCAGTTGTTCTTCCTAAATATAGCGTTTGATTCACCCTGTAACTTGGTCCCCAGTGACACTTGACCATCGTAAAACCAGGGCTCAAGTGTCAAGCAGTAGGTGTTGAAGGAACACACCTTTGGGTCCTTTTCCTGCCCTCCCTCTCCCTGTCGCACAAGAGCGAGGCATACGATGGTGGGAGGCAATGCACACCTCCTCCACGGAGTGTGGGGCAGCGCTTGCCTCCCTCCTGCCACCCTGGAGAAGGAAATAATTATGAAGACATAATTATGAAGAACTCACCTCGGTGGGACTGTCTAGGGGAGGTGAATGCCACACCAGTGTGTCTGTACCGCTGCTGGGTTGGGAGCGAACTCGCACGGCAGCTGCCTCGATGTCTTGGCGTGGTGCTCCTGCGTGCAGGACAGCCGTGCTGGCAGGGAGGAGGAGAGCTCCTGAAATTCTGAGGCCATGGCTGCTAGCTGTTGAACAGCAGCAGATGTGGATGAAGAAAAGCTAAAGGAAGAGTGGGGGGGAGTTGATGTAGTTAATAAAGGAAGCGAAACGTTCTTACACAGTTGTGCTCATGCTACCTGTGAGTGCTGTCAGTGAAGGCTACTGAAGGAGACCTGCCACAGCAAGTCGTGCGTGGGGCACAGCCCCACATTTCCACTCCCAGAAGTGCAGCCTCAGTCAGTTTTCCACTGACCCACAACACTAACGGCGACAACAGCAGTGTTGTTATTGGTGATACTGGGCAGGCCACTTGCTGCAGAGATGGACAGGGTAACTGTTAAGGGAAGATCAAAAAGTTTCAAAATTACTGCCAAAGGCATTTATAACATCTAAATAGTAATGGTTGGGATAGTGATTTCAGAGAGGATTTCCCTTGACTTTAACTTATTTGACCTACCACTCTTTTCATTTCAAGTACCTCAAAGAGGAAGATGACCTCCCAGGCAACTTCATTAAGCCTGTGACTCACTCTCTGCTGTCCTCCTTCCCAAAAGTGTTGTCATCTGGGAGCAGCTTATAAAGTTGATGACTTGCTCTGGCAGCTTGCAGACTACCCATAGCTATCCCTTCCCATGACAGGCACACAAGCAGGCATGCTCCAGGCACATGCGTTTGTGTTAGGTCCATTTAGGCAGAGATACACGTGGCAACCAGGTCCTTCCAGTGAGACCCCCTGGCCTCCTTCCCCAGAAAGGCCGGGCATGACTGCTGTAAAATGTCTTGAGGGATGAGACGACTATTGCACTTGAAACATTCATAACAGAGCTCACTGACCTGTCTTCTGCCTGGAATGGAGGAGTTTGCTCTGTTACAGTCTAAGGTCACACTTTCCAAGTGGTTGAGACCATGTTAAAGTTGGCATCAAGTAAGTGACTTTACATACCCTTTCATGAAGGTTCATATTTACAATGCAACTATTATAAGGCAATGAAAGAGGTGATATATTTTTGTAACATAGTCTTCTACATGAATTTATTTCAATTTATACTACAAACAGTTGTATTACAAATCAGCTCTGGGATACAAGAAGCATACATAGTTCTTTCTTCCATGTGCCATTAAACTAGCAAAGCTTCTGTAGTTCTAACCAGGTTGTTGCTTCCATTTTATAATCTCATCGTCTTACAAATATGTCTCAGAAAGATCAAGTGAACGCTGTTTCCTGCAGCATTTTCATAATTTAGTAATATAATAGGTAACATTAGTGATGTGCAAATAGGAAGAGAATCTACCTATGGTCACTTATCTAACACCCATAAATTATCACATAAACTAAACTGTATTAAATTGTTGAGACTAAAGGGAAAGCCGTAAAGGTCAAACTAAAATCAGAAAATGTAGCTCTGCATAGATTTTAAAGGGAAAAATAGACATTTTTACAACAATTTTGCAGAGTACCACTGCCTTTGAATAACCGCTAGGATGCACAACCCCATGACTTGCAGATTCTTCTGTTAAGGACATGCAGCTGATGATTTAGTAAGTAAATCATGAGACATATGTGCATTTGAGATGATAGATTAAAAGCATGCTGTTTTAGGGCCAGATAACAATACACTGACACACAACATATAAAACTATTGTCTTGTGTACAAAGATCCAAAAGACATAGTAATGATGTATTTATTTGAAGTAGCAAAATCCCAATATAGTACAAAATATACTTCTGTTGCATTTCTAGAAGCTTGTCTAATTAACATGCTTCCTGGAACAGCTTATTAGTTTTGAAAATGAAGTTGATGCTTAACAGAAACATGTATGGATCTTACTGTATAATGTCAGAATTGTTTCTTTAGTCTGTCACTACTTAATATGCTTACTTAAATGCTTCGCTTTTTGAGAAACCTCGTGAGCACAGATATAACTTCCCTGAGGCTCCCAAAAGAAAAATATTATTCTATTATAGTTCAGAATGTTTTAGTATAATGCAAGCAATGTAACACAACTGAAAATGCAAGTCAACAAAGGAGTAGTCACAATCGCAGCTCACTTGAAATAAGACTACTTTTTACAGTGAGAAGTTAAAAAACATATTCCTGGAGTTCTGCTTCAAATTACCAGGTAGTAGCAACATACTGTACCATGTTTGGCAATGCAAAACTTTGCTTCCTTACCTTAATTTTAGCTCTATAAATTACAGTTTATTGCCAGGTAAAAACAGTGGGCTCAGGATACTAAGTATTTGCTTAATTAATTATCTTCATTTGAATTGTTTGGCAAAGAATATGAAAATTTAGGCTGCAGTGCAAGATAAACTATTCTCCTCATGCAACGCTTTTAGGTTTGAAAGTTACTAACATTTTAAAAATCACAATTATGACTAAGGTGTAAAAATAAGAAACCTGCTATCAGACAGACTTATCAGAGTACTAACCTAGAGGATCCTGGATCTACTTTCTAACTCACACAAATTTTATTTGTACATGTGGGCTCTCTTCCCTTAGTAAAGATGTGTCTACTCCAAGTAACAACTATTTGGCACAGAGGCTGGATGAAAGAGAGAGAATTTTAGCAGTGGTACCATCATATGAGGTTAGACAGAACAACAACAACAAAAAAATACACCAGAGCTAGCAATCAATGGGCATCAGAGCCCATTCCTACTCCTGCTTTAAACAAAAAATACCTTTGAATCCTAGATTTCAGAAAGACTGACAAACCTCAGCTGCTTTGTCAAAAGAAATGTTGATTGAGGAAGTATCATCTACTGTTTGATTGTTTCTCCCAGTTTCCCCCACTCTAAATGTTTCTTAATATCAAGAAAAATTCATCACTTTCTCTTGAGTTTCTACTTGTACAGCTATACCAACGACAATAACATCAGGCTGTTTCAATAATGAATGGCATAAAATAGCATGCACAAATGCTATTTTATTTTATTTTATTTAATATTATCTAATGGACAGGAAATCAACAAACATATCTAAATTGGCTGGTTTTGTTTCTGTGACATTTCTGAGCTGCTAAATATTAATTCAACTCCTGCATGCTGTCCTTCTTTTCCATACAAAAGCATGGTGATTATTATCACAGACTATTCCATTAAAAAATAATTAGCCTTGTATTAAGAAGATGGTGTCACTAGAGGCTACCAGTGACCTTGTTCTAAATTTCAGAGTTCCAGCATCTTTTAATAGCTTTGTTAGCATCATAAGAATTTGTATTAAGTTCTAAAAACTGCATTATGAATATAACCCACGCAAATGTTACAACATCATAGCTCTAACCACTGAATTACCCCAAAGCCATAGTCTCTGTTGCTTTGTATTCTGTAAAATTCTTACTTACATGCTTTGACTAACTGAAATGTGATGATGACTTAGAAATAACAAATTTGTTTCCACTTTCCTCCTGGGAAATTTTAGCCACTACACCTGGCAGAGCTGATATCATAATAAAGAGCACAAGTACTGGCAGATTTTGAAGGCAATATGAATTTTAAGCGACATGTTGATTTTGTAAACATCCTGCCTGCTATAATGATTCAGCCTAATTTGGAAAACATACAAAAAACATGACATTGCACCATCAGATTTTGTTCTGGGCAAACAACTTTGGCAAAATAGAAACTAACTGAATCATTACTGGAATTTTGTACAGAAGACAATCCATCATTTCACAAATCAGGATAATGCAAATTAGCATCTATTACTTTTTCACTCCAGCAACAGACTTCTTCTGATGGAGGCCATCCCCATCAGTAGATTACATCTGCTGAACAATACTACCTCTCACCTTCAGTGGTCAGATGCAGAGGCCTCACCAGACGCACTGTAAGGAATTTTGCCGTTGTATCCACCTGGCCCACAGATGAACAAGAACTAGGTCCAGATATGCCAGAGGACCTGGGGGCTCAGCACCACACAAAGCAATGTACTGAACTCTTACAATACATCATGAAACAAAATTGCAGCTGTGAAGTCGTTCAGCTCACATACAGCTATGATCCTGCTGTGGGAGCAAATGTAGTAGGCTTGAGTACAGCAACCAGCCAAAGTCTAACAAAGAGAACAAAGAGTAATTTCTGATGATTCTTCATCTAAATGGCATATTAACAGGAAGAAAGGAAAGGCTGAGACATGAAAAATCTGCCTGGTTAGAAAGATAGGAGAGGGAGATAAGGCAAAGGGCTGGAAGAAGCAGGATATCAAGGGCATTTTAAAGAAATTGTCTTTAGACAATGACCAAATGACCAAATTCAAGGACAACTGCACCAACCTGCTGAATCATACATAATTGATCAGTTGCTATCTTTGGTTTGTATCTGCTGAACAGAAAATAAAAGATGAAGATTGATAAACTGTGGGCATGAAGATTTTTGAAGTTTGAATCAATATCAAGACACTTATCTTAGTTCCCATGAGTCATAAGGAAAAAAATCCTTACCTTCTCATATCTCCAATGTTCCAAAAAATAAGACAATTAAGAATGAATCCTTTCCACGGTGAAGATATGAATAAATCTACTAGTCATACCTATATATCAGGAAGTCAAACACGATCTATATCAAGCCTTACTTTTATTGAATCAGATCTGCTACAGGAACATTTTTCAATCATTTGCCATCTCCTGCCATACACATATTGGACCCATTCAGAGCGAACGAAATTGTCAACAGAAATCAGTGTTGGCACAAGAAGACCACTAAAGTCCTCCAGCTGATAACTTCTAAATGATGCTTCTCAATACTATATCAAATCTCAAGTGTTAAAAATAGTATAAACAGTTTCTGTTAGGAAATTACACAAAGTATTTTTTTAAACCTTTACGTATTACGTTACACCCACATGAAGCAGAGTTGTGGACTGGCAATATCTTCTATCCAAGGGTAACAAAGAACCTCAGACAAGAAACTATAAATATTAAGCTGCTTGATTCAATCAGATCAGACTTGTGCAACACAGGAGGTAGCCCTTTGAAGTGCAGTTCAGTTCTCAAGAGCTGGAGCTAACAGTGGTGCTTGAAAATCATCTGTCCTGAAAATGACTTTTGAGAACTGCTTGCTGCTCTGCATTTCCTGTGGCCACCAACTATTGGTGAGGTGGTAGAACATAGTCTTTATATTCCGATTAGAGTGTACAGGAGGATGCTCACAGCTTTATTGCAGACAACTTGCAAACTGATGATTTATTTTTATTAGGAAAGAAGAAATGTTCTTAGCTTGGGTTCCTAGCATAGATTGATATATCTAAGGCAAAACTGTGGTTTTCTCATGGATAGTCCCCGGGCACTCTGACTGGCAAGGGGCAGGGGCGATCTGTAGCACTGGGACATCTGTCAGGATTCAGTTCCTCTGCTGCCCGGAGGGCTAAGTGGACATGAAGCAGCTGCTCCTTACAGCCTGGTCCTGGAGGCAAAACAGAATCTGTGCTGGTGTAGCCAAGTGCTGTGCTGTATGCTGAAGCACCTCAGGAGCTGCTTCAGCCTTCTGCGCAGTCAAAGCGGACAGTTACAGTGATAACCTCATGTGTTCCTCCTGTGCAAGACGTTCCTGTTAGAACAGCTAAATGCCGTATATGCAGAGGAGAATGCAAGTGCTACAGGCTTTAACAGTCTGCTCAACAATAAACCAAAAACTGCTTTGTCTTCTTCAAAGTGTTACCTCACTTTGACTTACTCAAGCTAAGTACACTTTTTTCTCTAGGGTTCAAGGCTGCCCTACAGGCTTTGGGATTCAAACCAGATAGGTCTAATGCTATCATGTGCATTTATTTCAGGTTACAGTGAGCATGAAACAATACCCATTAGGAGGAAACTATTTATTTTGCATTCTGCAGTAGAATAGGAGTTTGTGTACCTAGGGACTTCACAGGTAATTTAAAGTGCAGAAAAGCAGAACAGCTGTTTGGCATTATCTTCCCCTGTGTGCTCTCCTCCTTCACTGACTGAGCCCTTTGTTTTCTGCAGTTTAGATAAATCCATTTTCAAGGACAGACTTTTAAAGTTGTAAAAGTACCCCAGCACAGGAGCTAACGCTGAACAGCTACTCTGCAGTGGATATTCCATGCTTTTTCTCATGTATAAGTTCTAAATAGTCGCAGAGGATGCAAAGCCAAACAGGTTAGCAAGCAAGACTATCAGCAAAAATGAGCAGCGGAAGCCCAAAACTAATATTGTTACAGAACCACACTCTAGAATAACACTTGAGCCACAGCGCTCGAGTTTCTACATTTCCTCTTTTTTTTTCCTTCGTTCTTGTACCCATTTCTCCTTGGAGCACAACAGCTTTGGAGGACCTTCTTTTAGATGTAATTTCAGTTTGATGTGTGAAACAGAATTGTGATAAATGGGTAAATGCTGTGAATTGATAGCAATTAAGAAAGACCTATAATTTGTTTTGTCTATATCAAGCACTAGTAATTAACAATTGCTGAAAAAACATGTACAATTACTCTTTGTAGCAGATGAACCTAGTAAAGGCATGTTTCCATGAACGCTTGTGCTTTTCCTTTATTTAAATTGTTTATACGAACAGTGAAGTAAGAACAAATTTCATTTGTTTTAAGAGTCAAAATCCCACCTTTCCAGCATGTATTCTTAGTAACCTGGTTAACTAACACAAACAAATCCTGTAAATTAACAGAATAGTTTGACCTCATTTGTATTTGAATAAAGCACGACTGTTTTGTACTTTAATTGGAACATAAACTATCAAGAAAATTGTAAAACATTCTGCCTTTGTTCTCATAGCAAGGGTCAAAGGTTTTTCTCTTCTCTTGTTTGGGTTTCACTTTAAAACACCATGTGTATTACATGTCTCCATAATCCTCATTACCTGAATTTCTTCCATATACTAAGATTTTCATGTAATAATTCTAGTAAGGTAAGTGAAGAGATGGGTATTTGTTGTCCAAACACTTATAAGCAACACTATATACATCTCTGTGGTGTGCCAATCTCTGTATCTCTCTTCTTGTATCTCAGATTTCTTCTTTACTCTGATCTTTCTACTGCCTCCAGCAGCAATATCCAATTCTGCGCAAGTGCTTAATGCATCTTTACCCACCAACTTCTTCTTTCATGCATCCTTCTCTGTGCGTAAAATTCTCAGCTAGACTTGGGTGCTCATTCTGCAAACATACATGTACTCCATGAAAGCACCCCTTCATTTCAAGTTCAACTAGCACATGAACTTTTGCAGAATCAAGGCCACATTTTGTTCCAGTCTTCCTTTCCTCTGTTCAGCTCTTCTCAATACCCAACAGCTTAATAACAAATACTACTAAAAATATATATCTAAAAACCCATTTGTTGTCCTCAAGGCTCAAACACTTGTCCAAACAAGTCACCTTCTGATGGTATTGTCTTCAAACTGGCAAAATCCACTCGTTAGCAGATTTTAGGTCTGAGCCTGCAATGAACTGTGAGAAGTTGCAATCTGCCTGGTGGCCAGCAAACCTCTCTAACATTAGAGCTTTTGAAAGCATTGTTAAGACTGATTTTATTTTTAGTTTGCAATGCATCACGTCCTGTATGGCAATATCTGAATAATCTCTTCTGTACTTCAATAATAGGTGAATGTTGAAGAGATTAATTATTAGACACGTTCATAATTATTTTTAGATAAAAATATTTGTTATATCTACAAAAAGATATTATGATATTTATCCACTAACTGAATTTGATAATATCTTAATTCACGTATTATTAACACATTCTGTTTGCTATTTACTTGCCAAATTACATTTAATTTGTATTATTATGCTTATGACATCAGTCTTTTTCTGTCTGAAGTTTTTGCATGGACTAGATACTCTTGGACAATGACTGATACGTATTGTTTTCTAACATTCTTAGATATTTGCCCTTTTGAGATCCACCCACGCCCTCCCACGAGCACGCACCTCAGCTGTGACTTCTAAAACTCTGAGAGTTAGACTGCCTTGTAATAACTTACGGATACTGCACACTGATCTGACTACTGTATGACGTTTTGCTTTAGTCACTGCTTCAGCATAGCATGTGGCTGTGAGGAAAAACAAGTGGTAGTAAAAACCATGTATCAGTATCTCTGCTACCTCCTGAATCATTTTGAAGTGGAAATCTTTAATCCTGAATACTGTAACAAATAGCAAAATGCAGTCTCTCCCTGTAACACTTCACAATATGCAACAGTGTAGTTCTATGAGAACAAAGATTAATTTTACCTTCCAGCCACTAGCAAAACATCCACTAAAGTTATGTGAGTAAAAACAATGGGCTAACAGTGCTCTAGTTCACTCAAAACATCTCCTACCTTTCAGAAAATTCGCATTTTTGTTTGCTTTCTTGTGATGAACTTTCTAGCAATAAAATATAGACTGTGCATTATAGTTGCATTTCTTTTTATCTGCACTGCTAATTTCTGTGCAAACTCAGTAAAATGCAATTCTGGATTTTATAGGGTATACTAAATGAACTTTGAAGAAAAGTACAATAATGTTACAAAAGCTGTTTATTGACTGGATCCTTTAAACAGGAGGCACTGTGCACATTTTACTGTGCTTGATTTCAGTGTGTGTCACTACTATAAGTACTCATGTTCTTAACTGAGTATGATTGCCCTCTATTGCTTCCAAAGACCACAATTAGAATAAATTTTGTATATTTATATTAAGTGCATGTTGGTCTTTGGAGCAACTTGAATTCTCAACCAATAAGGTGTAGAATTAACCATATTTGCATTGCTCGTCAATGATGTGCAGATGAGTATGACAGACTGGGGACCACAGCAGAAAAGCCACAGCCAGATCTGATTATTCCAGGACTGTGCTTACGATTTTCTTTGGATGCTGGGGACATCTCAGACCTGTCTATGTCCTTGTACAAACTCCATTTTAATTGCATGTAGGGCTGAATATGTTTCCTGTAATTCTGCTTTTACGTCAGAATGGAATCCTTTCCAAAGTTCTCATAAGGCATCAGTTAGCAGCTCCCACCACGGCATAATGGTTTAAGGACAATGAAAAAACCGAAGCTTGTGGGGAAAGGACCTCCAGCTTCAGCTGAAAAACAATGAAATTCACCACACAGAGAACAAGAGAAGCCAGGTATATATTACCAGTTCTCACTTGCCTGTGCAATGGCCAGTCATGAGGGATTGGCCACGGCTGGACTCCCAAATTACAAATGTAATAAAGTCTAGATTTTGTCTCCCCTTACTTGCTTGCTTGACCTTCCCATCTCCTGTGGTACAGCCCCTTATTCCTGGTTCCCCTCAGCAATTCCATGGTATCAGTGAAAAGAAGGGGAGCACGAAAGAGCCAAGAAGTTAAGAGATGAGAAGATCTTCTTCCTGCTGTTAGCAGTAAGGAAAGCTCCCAGCAACAGCTTTGGGAAGGACAGGGTGAAGAAGCATGTGTAAAACAAAGACAGAGCTGAAAAAAAAAAAAAAAAGAAAAGAAAAAAAAATTGACAGGAAAACAGCAATAAAAACACTTAAATTCTAGCAAAGGGAGAGCTTGGCTTATTTTTTTATTCAAAGCACAAACACTGGTACAGCTCTTGAAAACACAACTTCTACAAAACTTTCTGTGTGGAAAATACACAGACAGAAACCTGGTTGGTTTTTTGAACCTTCCTCATAACAGCAGTCCCAGCTGTCCCACAGCATGGTCTGTGAACCCACAGATTAACACATTAGAGCTAAAAAATTGATGGAATAGGCATTTTTAGTAGAGAGGTGTCCTTCAGAGAAATGTCTGACAAACCAAGGCCAAAGAAAGTTTATCTGGAGCACAAAGGCAAAGGTGGACTGTAAGCCATAAACTGCAGAGGGCTCTCCCACCACTGGTGTTTTCTCATTCCTGAAAAATCTTTAGAAATAAAAGGACAACTGAGAATATGACAGTATTTTGGGGGGGGGGGGGTAGGTCCTATTTCACAGTTTGTATAGGCAAATAAGTACTTTTCCTTACCCTTTGTCAAATCCATGTGCTTGTTTGCCTTCACTGCTCAAACTCAAAGTATTTAAACGAGGAAAGGCCCTGAGAATCAAACCTAAGATGTGACCTCATGGCACATCTCACTCCTAGTACTGGTAAAAAACATGCCTGAGAGCAGCGATAGAGATCAAGAGAGCCATAGAATCAGAGAGTTAGTGTGATGGTGGGCTGAGAAGTAAAAAAACATGGCCTGGAGGGCATTTGGCTGAAAGGCACTCTTACAGTGAGACTCACAAAATGCTTTCGTTGTGTCATGAAATCTGTGTTAAATTATTTCTGGAGGTGTTTTAGTAGTTGAAATGAACTTTATTACTGCCTCGCCACTGAAACGCTTCCGTAATCTCCTTGGCCGCCACCACGACAAAGGGCTGCTACCCACCCCCCGCCTCCGTTTTCTTGACCGATTTCAGTGAGCTGCACTCGGGAGGACCCGGCTGTGACCACGCCTGTCCTTCAACGAACGTGAAGAAAGACACCACGCGAGCACATCGCCACATCTCTTCACGAAACACACGCGTGCACATGCAAACAGCTGAGGTAAACTAAGCGAGAGCAGAAGCAGCCGAAACCGCCCGGGACCGCCACCGCTGCGTGGACCGTTTCACCTCAGGCGGGGCGGGGCGGAGCTAGTACTGGTTGGCCCCTCCCATGGCCCCTCCCACCCCTGGTCTCCTGCGCAGGCGCAGTCAGGCCCGGTCCCGCAGCGGGAGGGGCGGCCGGCCCTCTGTGCACGCGCACCCCCGCGCGAGGCAACACCTCCACGCGTTCCCCTGTGCAGTGACGTCACGCCGTCACCTGCCCCGCTCAACGCGGTGCCCGGAAGTGCCCGTACGGACAGTGTAGCTGATGGAGAAAAGTTCCGGAGCAGGTTTAGTTCCGGGGGGTTCCGGAGCATGAGCCGCCGCTGCCTCTGCCGCCACGATGATCCCGATCTCGGTGGTGGTGTCCGTGCTGGGGGGCTGGTGCGCCATCTACCTGGCGGATACGCTGCTCAAGGTGAGGGCTGTGGACGCAGAGCCAAACGGGAGCCCTGGGCGCCGCGCAGGGCAGGGCAGGAGCGCCGCTCCCCCCTCGCGCCCCGCCGGGCCGGCAGGAGGGCCCCGGCCCATCCGAGAGGCCTCCCCACCTCGCCCTCCCTCCTCCGGACCACCGGGGCCGG